>CM069906.1:59689952-60135477 GCA_036172215.1 Camellia granthamiana | reverse complement strand
GGTGGGATTGGTCTTTCCGGGGGGAGCCACCCCGATGCTGACCTTTTCCGACAAGGAATTGCCACCCGAGGGGGCAGGCCATAACAAGCCGCTCTACATCTTTGTGGAGTGTAGAGATAAATGGATACCGGTGGTACTTGTTGATACCGGGTCCGCCATCAATGTCTACCCATCGAGGACGGCATACGCAATTGGTTTGAAAATCGCAGATTTTGTACCAACAGCCCAGGTTATCCAGGCGTATGACAACACAAGTCGAGAAGTGATGGGAACAGTTAAGATTCAGACGAAGGTTGGGCCGGGGCAGCATGAGATAGATTTCCATGTCTTAGAGGTGCCCGCTAGTTTTAACTTGCTTTTGGGGCGGCCGTGGCTGCATCACGTGAAAGCGGTGTCATCTACTTTGCATCAAATGGTGAAATACCCCTATGGAAAGGGAGTAGCCATTGTCTTTGGGAATTCATCAATCCACCCACCACCAGAGGTATCCACGCCTGTTCTAGAAATCGAGCATGGCATGGAAGATGTGTTCATATCAGGGTTTACCCTAGCTGAGGCTCAGGTTGTACAAAACATTATGGCTGCTAATGGAGGGATCTATGTCAGTGCCCAAGCAGTGTATCTTATGAACAAGCTCCAACATATCCCCAGGATGGGATTAGGAAAGAGCGGCCGTAAGGGCGTTGCAGCATTGGCCGAAGTGCCGCACAATCCCCACACCTTCGGCTTGGGTTATCTGCCCACCAAGGAAGATTGGGTGAGAAAAGGAAAAGAGATGGCCAGGAGGGCCAAAGCAAAATAGATGGGAAGACCTTTTGAGTTGATGCATCGGCCCATCCGGGGTACCCTAAACGGACGTTTCGTCCGGGAGGGGGAGGATTTCCCGTTCTGTGGATTTCCAGAGCCGTGGTTGAACGCGGAAAAGAAGCGCGTGCCGGGTTTCGAAATTTTATTCGATTTACAGATATCTGGGGATGATGTTGCTGAAGAGCAGACAGACCCAACAGTTGAGGCTGAGCATAGCAAAGAAGCGGAGTCTGTGGGCATAGAGTGTGAAATGGGGGTAGCACTGGCATGTCTACTTTCAGATCCTTCGATCGACCAGTTGTGCTTGGGGGATAACTCCTCGGTGTCCATGATCGGAGATGAAACGGCTGCGGGCCAACCAGCAACTATTTTGGATGCATCCATTGCACCCTCTCTTGTTTGGCAGTACGAGGAAGGATTTTTGAACAGCACCGGGTCAGGTAGTGAGCCGGAATCTGATTCCACCGAGTCTTGTGAGTCGGAATCAGGTTCCAGCTCGTCTGAGTCTGAGTCCGGTATTCCTGGGGGTGATAACCCAGATGCCACAGTCCTGTCTAAGTCATCTTTTTCTTTCTCTTTCGAGTCTGTTGTAACAGAAAAACTGGACGGTTTGGAAGCACTTAATGAGAATGAGGTGAATGTGGTTTCCGAGTACTTTTCTGTGCCTTTGATTTATTGCTTAAATCAGGACTTTCAAAATTTTGATGAAAACGACGAGGACGAAATTCCTCCGGTTTTGCAACGACTAATTGAACAAGAGCAAGAGAGGTTTGTTCAACCCTTAATGGATGAAATCACTACCGTGAATATTGGTACTGAGAAGGACCCGCGGCTGGTCCAGATCGGGTCCACGTTGTCTTCGGAGGAACGCGAGCGCTTAGTCGCTTTATTAAAAGATTTCAAAGATGTTTTCGCGTGGTCCTACGAAGACATGCCTGGAATCGATCCTGAGATTGTACAGCACCGGATCCCTCTTGACCCTGAGGCCCGACCTGTCAAGCAGAAGCTCCGGAGGATCCGCCCTGATTGGGCCATTAAGACCAAGGAAGAGGTCACCAAGCAGATTGATGCAGGCTTCTTGCTGGTATCCGAATACCCAACTTGGTTGGCCAACATTGTTCCGGTGCCGAAAAAAGATGGCAGAATCCGGGTATGTGTGGACTTCAGGGATTTGAACAGAGCTAGTCCGAAGGACGACTTTCCTTTGCCACATATTGATGAGCTGGTAGATTTCACAGCGGGGCATGCGTTGTTTTCGTTTATGGATGGCTTCTCAGGTTATAATCAGATAGTAATGGCACCCGAAGACCGGGAGAAGACTGCTTTTACCACCCCGTGGGGGACATATTGCTACAGAGTGATGCCGTTTGGGTTGAAGAACGCTGGGGCGACATATCAACGGGCTGCAACAACAATATTACATGACATGATCCATAAAGAGGTCGAGGTGTACGTGGACGACATGATTGTCAAGTCCAAAGAAAGAGAGGGCCACTACACCGCCTTGCAAAAGTTTTTTCAAAGGATCAGAGAATTTCGGCTGCGGTTGAATCCTCAGAAGTGTACGTTTGGTGTTACAGCGGGAAAAATGCTGGGATTTCTGATTACACAAAGGGGCATCGAAGTCGACCCTTCCAAAATCAAGGCCATCTTAGAAATGCCACCACCAATGACTGAAAAAGAGGTGCGAGGCTTTCTGGGTAAAGTGCAATTCATAAGGCGGTTTATCTCTAAACTAACCTTAACTTGTGAACCACTTTTTGGTCTTCTGAAGAAAGGAAAGAAGTTCCAATGGGACGGCCGGTGCCAAGCTGCATTTGAACAGATTAAAGAATATCTACAGAATCCGCCCGTGTTGTCACCACCAGAGCCAGGGAAGCCGTTGATATTGTATCTGTCAGTAACTGAGACTACAATGGGCTGCATGCTCGCACAAGAGTTCGAAGATAAAGTGGAAAGGGCCATCTATTATCTGAGCAAGAAGATGCTGGATTACGAGACCCGCTACACTCCGCTGGAGAAGGCTTGTTTGGCCTTGGTTTGGGCTACCAGGAAGCTGTGGCACTACCAGTTAGCTCACTCTGTAATGCTGGTTTCACGACTTGATCCCATCAAATATCTTTTCGAGAAACCAGCACTTACGGGTAGGCTAGCTCGTTGGCTGCTGTTGCTCTCCGAGTTTGATCTCAAGTATGTCACGCGCAAGTCAGTAAAAGGGAGAGCGGTACCAGAGTTCCTTGCCGACCACCCGATTGAAGGAGATGAAGCGGTTGAGTACCTGTTCCCAGATGAAGCCATTTTGCACATCGAAGACGAAACTTGGACGATGTACTTTGACGGAGCGTCAAATCAGTACGGGTATGGGATAGGGGTGTTTTTGATAGCGCCCGACGATTCCCGTATTCCTTTAGCATTCAAGCTCCGGTTCAAAGTCTCGAACAACGAGGCAGAATATGAGGCATGTATCGCCGGTCTAGAAGCTGCCCTAGAACTAGGGGCAAGGCGGTTGGACGTTATTGGGGATTCAAACCTTGTTGTGTCTCAAGCAAAAGGAGATTGGAAAGTTAAGGAGGAAAAGATGATAATTTACCACCAGACCTTGGATTTGCTAATTCCTCGGTTCGAGAAGCTAAATTTCACTCACCTAGTAAGAGAGAACAACAGGTTTGCGGATTCGTTAGCAACTCTATCTTCCATGATAGACATCCCATCTGGGGTCCGGATGCGTCCAGTCATTATTGACCAGAAATTTGCACCTGCCTACGAGTCAATCTCTGCCATAGATGAGGTGCAGGATAACAACCCTTGGTATTACGACATATGGAACTTCTTGAAGAAGGAAGCATATCCACCAGGGGCAAATGCCAAAGATAAAAGGGCAATTAGAAGAATGGCTGTTCAGTTTATCATCTGCCGGGGTAAATTGTACAAGAGAGGTCATCTGAGAATGCACAAGCTGTGTGTGGAAGCCGAAGAGTCGAAGCGCCTGATGGAGGCCATCCATGGAGGAGAATGTGGAGCACATATGAATGGGGTAATGCTGGCACGGAAGATCCTCAGACAAGGCTACTACTGGTCTACCATGGAGGAGGATTGTATCGGTTTTGTTCGGCGATGCCACAAATGCCAGATTCACGCAAATCGCATGAACATCCCGCCGTCAAAGCTGTACAACATGACATCGCCATGGCCGTTTTCAGTTTGGGGAATTGATGTGATTGGGGCTGTTACTCCGAAGGGGTCGAATGGGCATGAGTTTATCTTGGTAGCGATAGATTATTTTACAAAGTGGGTCGAGGCCCAATCTTATGCAGTGTTGAAGGCTTCGCATGTCGCAAAGTTTATCAGAAACAACATAATCTGCCGTTATGGGGTCCCGAACGAGATCGTTTCGGACAACGGTTCCCACTTCAAGAAGGAGGTGATTGATTTGTTGAAGAAATACAATGTAGCTTTCCATAAGTCATCCACATATCGGCCGCAGACCAACAGAGCAGTTGAGGCCGCCAACAAAAACATCAAACACATACTGCAGAAGATGGTGGAGACCTATCGGGACTGGCCAGATAAGTTGCCGTTTGCTCTGTGGGGCTACCGGACTTCAATCAGAACTTCTACCGGGGCGACTCCGTATTCCTTAGTCTATGGAATGGAGGCCGTTCTACCAATCGAGATTGAGGTTCCATCTTTACGAGTATTGGCTGAGTGTCAAATAGCCGAGGCAGATTGGCAGCAGAGCAGATTCGAGGAACTCATGCTCTTTGATGAGAGGAGGCTGAAAGCACTGTACCATGTTCAGGGTTATCAACGCAGAATTGCCCGGGCTTTTAACAAGAAGGTTAAGTCTAGGAATTTGAAGGAAGGAGATTTGGTGCTCAAAGACAACCAAGCTCCCATCCATGACCCAAGGGGCAAGTTCAGACCCAATTGGACTGGTCCTTATATCATCAAGTCTATCTGGTCAGGTGGAGCTGTGGTTCTGATGGACGTAGATGGCCTAGAGTTCTCCCAACCGATCAACATGGATAAGTTGAAGAAATATTACCCTTGAGAGGCTCGCTAGGCCGAAAATCCGAAAGGGCGACCTAGGCAAAACTCAGAGCACAAAAAATTAGAAAATATAAAAACTGAGCTCGCAAGGTTGAAAACCCACAAAGGGCGACCTTGGCAAAAGTTAGAGCGCAAAAGGAGAGTGAAAATACTCGAGTGAACCCAAGCCTGAACTACGTAAGGCTTGATTCCCATGTTTGGGATACGTAGGCAGCTTCATCTTGAAGTTCAGCCATGAACATTTCCCCGATCAACTTTGTCCATTCGATCATCTTGGTCATCTTTGTTCATCAGCATTTATCGCAATCTCTGGTACAGTGCTATTCAGACTAGGGGCAACTTTCCGTTGCCATACCGTACCGCGGTACCGTTCAAACAAGGGGCAACTTTCCAGTTGCTAGAATCTGGGGTTGTGCATCTCAGTGACAGATTTCAGGCGTGTCCAGTTCTGATTCATATCGAAAATAGCTTTGAAAAGTTTTAATGAAGATGACTTTGTTCAAATAAATCTTTTTACAACTAAGACCATTTCTGGACCTAAACGGAAAATTTTCAGTACCACAACTTTCAATTTCATTGATTTCAAACAGAGTTCTCTTGCTCTTGCATACAATTGAAGTTGCTTTTTATTACACTCATAAAGAAAACTTGAAAGTACTAATAAAGCAATAAATCCAGGGCATAGTCGAGTCAGGTGTCCCTGCGCCCTCTCCCAGAGCTAGTCGAAGCCTCTGACGCCAAGTTGGGCCCAATCTGTGCCTCCTCGTTAAGCCAATCCCAGACTCATCAGACAAAGTGCAACTGAAGATTAGGAGCAGGGGCCAGGAGCTCCCTCGTCCTCCACGCCGCGGCCTGCCGAACAAGATGTGTGCCTCGGGCCGGGAATGTAGCAGGATACTCTATCCCCTCCGGCGGACAAGTCTGATCATGGCCAAACTGACGCTGGAACCGAAATGGGAAATAGAATACACAATGAGTCAAGCCAATCAGTCGAATCCCGGTCTGCTGGAACATACTATAGCTCATTGCTGGGAGATTGAGCCAAGGGCATCGCCAAGCAATGTGATCTGCGGACAAGCTGCACATCCAGTCAAACCACCAACCCTCATCAAGGGCGTCAACTAGGCGTTGCCTGAAGAAGTAACCGCGAGCCGAGTAAGCTGGGCAAGAGTCCACAACCTGCAGTTTATCCATCAACCATACCTGGGAAGGGATGAAAAATGAGAGAATAAAGAATAGAGAGGTGTACGATGAGAGAAAAAGTGAGCAAAAAGGGGTTTGTGAGAAAAACCGAGCTCGAGAGCCGAGTGATGTGAGTATATATATATGTGAGATTGGGTGGGAAACATTACCTGCAGTAGTAATGGACTCCCCACAAATCTGGTGGTTTCACGGCGGTAGAAGGCGTCTAAACCCAACAACGTCTCAGCCAGGATCATGGCAATACAACTTTTGCCCTCCTTCAAGCCTTGAGCAACCTCAATCAATCGAATGCTAGAACCTCCAGAGCCTGAGGCAAACAGATAATGGGATAACATGCACAAGCAGAGGGCATGCCGTCGAAAGCCCTGCCAATGATAGTCGTGTCGGTCGCCGGCACCCGAAAACCGATAGACCAAGCTCGGAATATCCAGCATTCCGTTGCAAATTAGAGACCGAGCATCATGCATAGTAAGCCCACACATCCGCCCCAAGGCTTGGGCATGGCCAAAATTGAGTTGAGGTAGGATTTCCTCGTCGCGTCTGGACTCCATTAAGACTTGGAAATCTTCAAAAGTGGGGCACACCTCCTGCCCGCTAAAGCTAAAAACATGTGTTACCGGGTTCCAGAACCGTGCCGCGGCATGGAGGAATGGAGAGTGCAATGGGGTACGGCGCAAAGTGAATAGTGCATTTATGCCGAAAGCCCGAAAATTCAGCTTTTCCGAGCCATCCAAGTTGTTAATCCAAGTTGCGAGATTTTGGGCAAGAAATTCTTCCATTTGGAGCAAATCAGTGTGGAAATGAAGAGAACCACGAAGTTGAGACCCTTTTGAAGAAGATAAGGTTGAGTGAAGGACAGATGTCAACATTCTGCTGGTGCTGACAGTTTAGTGCCGACCGGCCAATTTTAGTGCCGACCGGCCATAAGTTTTGGCCGATGGATCAATTTCTCGGCCGATGGCCATTCCTCAAGGCCGATGGCCTTCCTATGGGGCCGGTGGTTCTTCCCCGTCCCCTTTGAGCTGTTTATGCTAAGAATTCGGGGAATCCCACCATGTTCAATACCCTCCAGTGATCAATTCTTGCAGGGCACGCCCATTTGCTTATTGAGTTGTTGCATATTTGCTTGTCGAGTTGTATTTCACTCTCTTTAAGTCTTTGTGTTTATCGAGTTGTACTCGCACCAGCTTGGTCGTACAGAGTCCCTTTGTTTTGTTTATCGAGTTGTAAGTTGGTTCACTACCTGATTATTACGATGCGATGCCTTGTTTTCAAAACACAGTTTCAATTTCAGTCACATTGTTGTGTGATGCCACGCGATGCGATGCATAGAATGTACAATTGAAACACCTTTTTGAACAAATAGCTATTTCATTTCCGTCATGAATTTCTAAAAAAGAAGAAAAATACGCGTTTTCGAAAAAGTAGAAACCTGCTTAAGGCAGTGCAATGTGCTTAAACTCCTAATAAAAAGGAAAGTAAAGCAGGAAAATAACAGGGTAGCAGAGTACCGGTATTGACACCAGTAACCTCCCCTTTCGGTCGTTGTACCGTCCGCGCCCTTATTCGGGTCAATTGTGGTTTGGCATCTTCAATTGCTCAAGGCAGTGCAAGAAACTGCGTTTTCAGAATGCAAACGGACCTTCGAGTTGACCTCAGGCCATGACTTTGTGAGCGATGCTTGGTACATGCGAAGGACGCTCCTTCCCGTATCCTTTTGTATCTCGTGGATTCCAGGAATCATTTCAAACATACTGTGTTGCAGTACGTCATGTTTCAGCATCATGTTTTACCATGTTCAATTTCAATTACCTTTTATACACATTGCATTGTATGCGTGCTTTGCTTTACTTACATGTGTTCAATTACCTTTTATACACATTGCATTGTATGCGTGCTTTGCTTTACTGACATGTGTTCAATTACCTTTTATACACATTGCATTGTATGCGTGCTTTGCTTTACTTACATGTGTTCAATTACCTTTTATACACATTGCATTGTATGCGTGCTTTGCTTTACTTACATGTGTTCAATTACCTTTTATACACATTGCATTGTATGCGTGCTTTGCTTTACTTACATGTGTTCAATTACCCCTTATACACATTGCATTGTATGCGTGCTTTGCTTTACTGACATGTGTTCAATTACCTTTTATACACATTGCATTGTATGCGTGCTTTGCTTTACTGACATGTGTTCAATTACCTTTTATACACATTGCATTGTATGCGTGCTTTGCTTTACTGACATGTGTTCAATTACCCCTTATACACATTGCATTGTATGCGTGCTTTGCTTTACTGACATGTGTTCAATTACCTTTTATACACATTGCATTGTATGCGTGCTTTGCTTTACTTACATGTGTTCAATTACCCCTTATACACATTGCATTGTATGCGTGCTTTGCTTTACTTACATGTGTTCAATTACCTTTTATACACATTGCATTGTATGCATGCTTTGCTTTACTTACATGTGTTCAATTACTTCCTATACACATTGCATTGTATGCGTGCTCTGCTTTACTTACATGTGTTCAATTGCCTGTTATACACATTGCGTGCATGCGTGCATTGCTTTACTCACATGTGTTCAAATCCTACACATTGCCTGCGTTGTCGCGCACTTTCGACTGCGTTGTCATGCATATTGCTAACAACATTGTATCTGTTAAGATTTCTTCCTTTGCAGGCACGATATTGTATGTACGGTTCATTTGAGGCCGGTGAAACCGGACGAGCCGCACAGGTATTGTATCCTCCGAGTGAGACGTATTGAGAATTGCATAATTCTCTTACATCCTTTCTGTATTGTAGTGTAGTCTGATGTATGCTAGCTTATAACTGTCGCATGTGTGCTTCATTACAGCTTTCTTTGCATGATCATAAGTTATGCTCAGCTTCTTGCATTTGTCTTGCATTTTGCCCCTGCCTTCGGGCGCATACCTTGTTTGTCTTGCATGTTTGTCTAAGTCTTCGGCCTTGTCAAAAATGGGTCGTCTCTGGGCTTTGACATTCACTCCCGTCATTGTTATGACTTCCGAGTTCTGTCAAAGAGGGGCAACTGTAGACACCCCATTTTTGACCGTCCTTAAGACTTGGACGTCACCGTCTGAACACTCGGTGATTATCCATGTTTGTGTTCATCTTGAGTTCCCGGAGGTCTCGGCTCGCGCGCCTTGCCTCAGGATCTCTCGACTCGACCGTTTCGTGTCTGGTTTTGCACCAAACACTTGTGCTTTGCCTTGGAGGGGCAGGGAATGCCTTGTGAAGCATCCCCACACACCACCAGCAGTGGCTAGAGGCCACCGGCTGGTTGTTGTTTCCATCGGCACTGTATTGTGCCGGTCGGCACTCTTTTGTGCCGGTCGGCACTTGTTTTGGCAAAATGACCATTTTGCCCTGCTGACTCCTATATTGTTGTTTTGGGAGATATTTTATTACAGCTGTATGGCTTTTGTTTCCCCTCCATACACGTGTATGGAGGGGATGAGCCTTGGGTTCCTTAACTTGTAAGTTTTGGTGTCTATAAGGGAGAGGTCCCTTCTCTTTGCTAGGGGTTAGTCATTTGAGATAGAAAACCAGAGCTTATATCTCTGATATATACTCTCTCTCTATATTTCCTCTCTCTCTCCTCTTGTGTGTGTGATTTTAGGCCTAATAGTGTACTTTTACCTTACTTTTGCACCATTACACACACTATTACACCTTATTTCGAGATTGAGGGACTTGGAGGGTTGTTTGTTGTGATTTTGGACTGATTTTGATCACTAGAGAAGGGCTGCTCCACCTGTTCTTCAAAGGATCTTCAAGGGTGAGCTTGTTACTTTAGTTTCCCCATTCTTACAACTAGTTTCTACCCCTTTTGCTTTATGTTTTGAGCTTTGTCTATAACTAAAAAAAATCTTGTTTTTACTTGCTCAAGAACATTCATTAAGGTCATTTTGTGGTTTGAGTAAAGGCTCACCCCTTTAGGCCTTGTTTGGCCTTTTTGGTGTCTTTTTGGTAAGGCCTTGTTTACTTGGTGTTTTTAGTCTTCTCACCACTGAAAACCAGTGGGTTTTCAGTGGTGAGGAAGATGGTTTTAAGTCTCATATAGGGGAAGGACACCCCTCTCCCCTTGGCTCCTTGTTTGCCTTTGTTTTGGGCTCAAAGAATAGCATGTGTGCATGGTCTTGTCTGGCCTCATTTCTAAGTTTTTTTGAGTGTTTTGGAGCATGTTTAACCTCTATTTTAGGTTGGATTTGTGGCCCTTAGCATGTCTCTCATACTTGCCTTGAAATGATCTCTTATGCCTAAAAGTATGCCATGCATTTAGACCATGTTCTTTGCATGATTTGACTCAACTTCATGAAGTTACTAGCATTGTTTTGCCTTGCATGAGGTCTGTTAGGCATTGATTTTGTCATGTTTAATGTGCTTGACATTGTTGCTTTGCATGATGGCTTGTAAGTCTTGGGTAGGTGATCCATGTACATGCATTGGATAGTCTATTTAGATGATTTGGGATCATTTGACATGCTATTTCAGACCCTAATCCATGCTCATATGTTTGTAGTTGCCATCTCTTTCATGCTTTAAGGGTGTGTCCTTTTATGCCTAAGAATAGGCCTTGTGTATGCTTCCATGATTAACGCACTTTGGAGGTGCCATGTGAGGGGATTTGGGTGTCATTTTGCATACTAAAAATCTGTTTTTGGTTGTTAGATTCATGCCATGAGTGGTTGTGTAAATGGTAGTAAGATGCTCTCTTTGGTGCCTTTGGTTTTGGACCTATTTACTTGCATGTTTGCATAGTATTTTGTCCATGTTTTTGGGTATGTTTTGCCACTGTTTTGGGGAGGTTAGAGGTCTGCCCCTCATGGCTTGAGTCCACCATTTCACATTTGTCTAATGTAAGTTGCATGCTTGATTAGTAAAGTCTTGTTATGTGCTAGCTCTTGTACAAGAATGGTCCATGTTTGCATTCCACTTTGCATTTTGTATGCCTGGTATTGTACACTTACCATAACATGTTGCATTGCATTTGGTATGCCTTGCATTCTCGCATTATTGTTGCATTGTTGAGCCATGTTGCATACATGCATTTCATTACTTGGTTTGGGGTGTCAAACCAAGTATGGGAAATGAGGGGTGTTTGTACCTCAAGTGACAAAACACACCTCAATTCCCATGTCACTAAGGCCCTTGATCTTGGCATGATAGGGTCTTAGTTACCATTGTTGTGTTGCATGCATAATACCATTGAATTGCAACCTTGGTTCCTTAGGCCATCATGCATCAACATGCATAATTGATGGCCCAAGAACCAAGGGCCATGTCTCCTTGAGTCCCCAAACATGATAGGAGGCATTGGCCATGCTTACATATGCCTAAAAACCCATGCCATGCACTGCTGGTCTGTTGCTGCTGTCAAACTGTCATCTGCAGGAACTTTCTGCCGACCGGCAGAACAATGTGCCGACCGGCACACTTTTTGTGCCGATGAACTCTACAGGAAGCCGGTGATCATTGTAAGCGGCCGGTGGCCATTCCCTCTAGCCGGTGATGTACTGCAGTGCATTTAGAAGGTGTCCTGGGACTTTGGCAATTATCAGAGAGGCAGGACAGTTGGAAATAGAGGCAGCGGTGCTACGGTGTGGGCTTTTTCGGGCAAGTCGGATCGAGCATGCATCATTCGCGCATTCCGAGGCGGGGCTGCGGCCATCTGTTTTTTGCATTTAATTCATTTAATTAAATTAGAAATTTTGTATTAATTTATTCTGTATTTGGACTGTATTATTTTGGGACTGTATTATTCTTTTGGTCCCTCCGTGTGAGGGCATATTTGTAATAAGTGTGGGTGAGTGTGTGTATGTCTTCCAACCCCCATTTCTTTCTTCCCTTTTATTTACCTGCTTTGATGGTTAGTATTAGGGCACGTTTATTTTAGCATACCTTATGCAA
This sequence comes from Camellia granthamiana, assembly GCA_036172215.1. NCBI lineage: Eukaryota > Viridiplantae > Streptophyta > Magnoliopsida > Ericales > Theaceae > Camellia > Camellia granthamiana. The sequence continues at coordinate 60,123,463 of CM069906.1, read as the reverse complement.
TGCATGCGTGCATCCATGCATTTGTTGACATGCATTGGGCTCGGTACATCATACAAACTGCATTGTATTTCAATTCCAAATTGAATACGTGTTATTTGTAGCATTTCATATGCCATGTTTAGGGCAATCGGGCCTGTCTAGATTACATCTTTGCTTGTGTTGCATTAGCCACTTAACATGAATTAGGATCATGCATATGATTACTAACTAGTTTCTGTTTTGGCTTGGAGTACTAGGTAAGCTTTTATGCTTTAGCATATCGCATGCGTGTGAATGTTGCCATAATAGCATGATTACCATGAGGCTAGCTGCTTATGTGATATAACTGCTTGAATGCCTGTGGATGGAGGTTGAATTACCTAAATTGGGACAATGCATTAAAACTGTGAGTTTTAAGCCCACTAGACAGTGGCAAAACCGTCTTTTCTAAAGCCCACTCGAGGGTGGCAAAACCTGCATTTTAGCCTACTTGCAAGTAGCAAAATTCCAAAGCGTTTTCCAAACAAACGGATATGCAATGTTTTGTTCCAAATTAGGCGATCTAGTCTATACTTGTTTGCTGTGCGCATAACATAGTAATTCTAGGCTAATAACCGGAATAAGAACACATAACGTTTTCAAAATCAGATATCACGGTTAGTAGAGGCCGGTCTTCGCACCGGGCGAGAGGGGGTGCTCATAGCTGACCTTCCCCGATCGTACCCAAGCTCCCGAGCCGAGGCAACTTTGGTGATGACGGACACGTGGCCTTTGGCACCGAGTCAAGGTTTCCTAAATTTCCCATTTTAAAATATTTAGGTGGCGACTCTGTAATCTGGCAAAACAGTCCATGTTTGGCACTTCTTTTTCAAAAATCTGTTTTTCTCAAAACGATTTGCCAGAGTTGGACTCTTTGGTTCAAGATTAAGAACCGTGACATTTTGAGTCCTTTGAACCGTAGTAGACCCAATATCGAACCAGAACGGGGGGGGACTCGCACTCCCTCGCCCGGGATGCGTTCGGGGACGTCTACAGGTGTATGTCTTCCAACCCCCATTTCTTTCTCTCTTTCGTTTACCAGCTTATGATGGTACCATGGAGCATCATATTTACTTAAGCATTCCCATGTTCGTATACACTTGTTTCATATACATTTGGATTCGGCTCATCATACTAACCAATGTCAATTTCAAATTCATTGTTTGAAAACGTGATTTATCACATGTCTTGAATTGGATCATATATCATGCTCATAGCCGAGCCTATAAAAATTTGCATAAATGTGTGTGCTGCATTAGTCACATTGCATCGTTTAGGAGCATGCATATTGTCTAATAATTTTTTATTCGGCTTGCCTTGGAGTACTAGGTGAGCACTTATCGCTTTAGCATATCGCATAAGTGTGATTGCTGCCATACCAAGCATAATACCATGAGGCTAATTGTTTAAGTGATATAACTCTTTAAATGTCAGTGGATGAAGGCTGATTGCTTGAATTGGAATAAATTGATTAATGTACATACAAACTCACTATTTTAAGTGACGCGTATTCAAAACACTTTTTTCAAACCAACATGAAATCAAAGTGTTTTATTTTTTGAAAATTAGTCTATACTTGGGTGCATCACCTAGTAAAGTTAGCCTAATAAATCTGAACAAGAGCATATAATGTAAATAAGAATCACATCATGATTAGTAGAGGCTGATCTTTGATCGGGCGAGTGGGGTGCTCAATTCGTGACCTTCCCCTCTCGTACCTAAGTTCCCGAGCCGAGACACTTTGGTGATAACAGATAAGTGGCCTTTGGCACGAGTCCCGGGTTTCCTAAATTTTTCAAAAATATTTAGGTGGCGACTTTGTAATCTGGCAAAGCAGTCCATTTTTGGCATTTAGATTCAAAATCGATTTTCCAAAAGCTTTACCAGATTTGGACTCTTTTGTGTTTATCTGTTTCACATTGCACTTGTGAGATCAGATTCAGAACCACGGGAGTCTGAACTGTAGGGCTATCGTATTCGAAAGGAGGACGAAAAGCAAGCTACAAAAAGGTTTAATAAATGATGTCTATAACAAATTCAAAAATCAGAATTCAAATTAAAAACAGATTCATGTTCATATTCATATTCATACTCAAAATTCACATATGAACATATGTGGTACATCCTTTAGCGTTATCAAATTTGATGACCTATGATTATATGGGAAGTAGTTCCAATAACTCATGTACACAAAGACGTTCATAACTGATGACCCATAAAGGGACCTGATGAACCATAAAAGGACGTAAAATATCATATGATACTAAGGATGGCACGAATACTTTTTAGAAACTTGGACAATCATTCATTCATACAAAGTATAGTTTTTCAGAAAACTGATCATTTCATATCATCAGAAGATAATTAAAGTTAAACATAACTTTATAGAATTATTACTCACAAATAGCTCCAAACGCGGAACAGACGAATTAGACAGTTCAGATGGACTATGGCGTGTGACCTACATAGACATGTAACAGATGCACAATGAAAAACACGCTCGAAAAGCACTTAACTCATTTCTTTTCTATCTTGGTGTGTTTTTAACCCTTATCCCCCTTATTATGTCTTAATTAAGGCTTATGAATGCCTAAGATGCAATAAAGACGCCAAAATGTAGGTTGAAACACTTAGTTAAATTTGCTGAAAATAGGGTCTTCGCTCAAGTGCAACTTTGGTCGCTCGAGTAGTCTGCAAAACTCTGCAAAAGTATTGGTTGCATGATTTTTATGCTCAGCGATCGCTTGAGCCAAAGACTAAGTAAACGTGGGTTTGCTCGAGCGCACACTTTGTCGCTCAAGCCACCGTGTAATTGTCTGCAAAACTTCTGCGATCTCGAATTTTACACTTGAGCTCAACTTCCTACACTTGAGCTAAGATTAAAAAATAAGGGTGGTCACTTGAGTGCAACTTGTTAGGCTCGAGCTAACCCCCAAACTCTGCAAAACTTCTAGGAGCTTGCATTCTTCGTTCGAGTGCAAATTCTGCCGCTCGAGCGAAGACTACTAATTCTGGAATTTCTAGATTGCACTCCCAGCTTTAAAACTTGATTTCAAGCACCAAAACACGTCCTTTTGGGACAAAACTTGAGAAAACATTTATAAACTCATAGGACTTCATGAATTGAAAGTCGTTTCGCAAAATCAAAGCCCAAAAGCATGCCAATTGTGCAAAACCAAACTTGAAATGTATATGTATATAACATGCATGTAATGATGTAAATTCAAAGCTTCTAAAACATGAACAATTGAAGGAATACAGGTGAAACCAAGTTGGATTCTTCAAAGTATGCAAGTAAAGCTTCATACATGTGTGAATGTTTGGAAATTGAACTCAAAACTTCATGAATTATGCATGCATGCATGAACTAATCCCAAATTCCTTAATCTAAGCTCAATTCTCATGTTTAACCACTTTAATCTCTTGAATTCTTCCACTAATGTCTTGAATACAAAATTTAAGGACATGATTCTTACCTAGAGTTCTCAATTGTTTGAATTGCAGGAATTTCTTGCACAATTCTTCTAATTTCCTCCAATTTTCCAAACAATGTTTCCTCTCTAAGCTTTGATCTCAATGATTTCTCTTCTCTCCCTCTTTTCTCACCTTTGGAAGCTTAAAGATGATAAAATGAAAGTGTAATGTAATCTAGAAGCCACTTAGGCCTTATATAGGCTTGGTTTAGTGTTAGCTAATTAAGCTCGGCTTAAACTAATCAAATTGTAATTATTAATTCTAATTATTTAGTTTCGAATCTAATTTCGATTAAACCTACCATAAAGTTCTAAAAATTCCAAATAACACATAAACCAAGTCAATTTCACGATCAGATGTCGATAAGGCCTTCAACTTGCATACCAAAACAAAAATGCAAACAAATATTCCTACCATGAATAGATATAGACTCAAATAACACATAGGATGTACAATAAATTCTTAAATTCATCTTAATCCCTTTTTGAGCATTCTTAATTAAGGATTAGGCTAATCACAAGTTGGGGTTGTTACACTCCACTTTTTTCAAACCCCACCCAACTAAATGAGATCCCTCAATTTTCTCTTTGAACCCTCACTTTAATTCCAAATATATCCCTTTTTCTTTTGGACCTAACTTTTTCTCTTTCTTTCCTTCCTTCGGCAGCCCTCACCGTCGATGCCCTCTACCCACCGGCATCACCACCTTGCTGCCGTAACCCATCTCATTATTCTTCTTTTTCCTCCTACCAAACCCATTACCGACTGAATTAGGATTCATCTTCTTTAATCGAGAACCCTAGTTTCTCTGTAAAAAAACTAGGGTTTTCTTCATACCCATAAGACAACAACTCTTTAAACTGTAAATCTCTTTGTCCTTCCTTGTCGCCGTCCACTACCTGCTTCAGTCGCTCTGTTCATTCTCAACCCAGTTGGGTACTTCTTATCCCTCAAGCTAAAGAAGTACCATTCTTTTTTCATGTCCACATAGATCAAAGAAACATCGAATTATAAACACAATGTGATCAATATGTGTAAGATTGAAATGGGTTGTGATCAAAATGTGAAAAAATTAAATGGGTTTTGAAGAAATTTTTACTATGAAGCTCCCACGACTCGCATGTGTTGAGATCGACATCATTGATGGTCCGTTGGTGAAATTACAGTCCAAGACTTTCTTTAGAAGGTAGTAAGTGATAGGTTTTTCATCATTTTGGTGGAATTGAAAGCTAGAAGGAAAGTTTGAATTAGAGTTGTCGAAATCGTGATAAGTTTCCATTGAATTTAAAACCCAGTTTTAAAAAAAAAACATAGTATCACAAATCTAATAGTGATGGAGTTGGGAAGCCGACGGCGGAGTGACAAGCTAGAAAAGTGATGATCATAACAGTGGGGCGACGGGGCTGGGAAGGCGACAGCGATGACGGTGGAGTGATGAGCTAGGAAGGCAGCGGCGGGATGACAGAGCAACGACAGTGGCGGTGGTTGGGGGTGATGACGGTGATGCAATGATGGCAGTGGTTAGATGATTGGCATTGGGAGTAAAGCCGGAGGTGATAGAATTATGGTTAGGGTTCGGAAATTAGGGTTAGAGGGTTATAGATGAAGGTAGAAATGAAATTTTATCTTTGGATAGAATTGGAATTAAAAAAAAAAGAAAAGGAAAGAGATGGGATCCAAAGAAATAAGGTAGGTGCTAATAGCAGCTCTCAAATTGAATAGGTTATGAATATCGTATTCATAGAGACTAAATTACCTTTTTCTTTAATTGCCTCTATTTTTTATATTTTTATATACTTTTCATAATAGAATCTTCTTGAACATTTTTTTTTTTTGTAAAAGTAAATGCCCTTTAATTTTAAATGAAACATTTCGTGGCTTTATAATTTTTTTTTTCAATGCCCTTTATTTTTTAAATTTTAATGACATTTTTCTCACACCATATAGTTTAATTATAATTAGAAATAAAGGCCACTTGCAGATTTTAAAAAAAAAAAATCCACAAAATGTCATTTAAAAGTGAAATTCCTTTGTTGATTCAATATTATGGATTTTTTTTTTTTTTTTTTGGTGTTATAATTTTTAGATTTATTTTTCTTACACCATATAATTTTAAGTATGATTAAAATTTAAAAATAAAAAAATTAACACAAAATGTTATTTACAAAAATAAAATTCAATTTTATAATTAAAAAATGTTAAAAAAAATCTATTATGAAAAATAAATGAAATAGAGGCCATTAAAGAAAAGGATAATTTGGTCTTTAACAATATAATATTTATAACTTATTTAATTTTCTATAATAGTGGGATTGATTAAATGAGTTAATGCATCCTTAATAGGGGTGTAAATTTGGTCTGGCCCGACCTGACTCGGCCCCCGGGTTCGGCCCGGCCCATGTCGGGCCTCACGGGCTCCCGCCAAAATTCAGGGCGAGCTGGGCCGGTCTACGGGCCAAAAAATTAAGCCCAGGCCTAGTGGTATTCGGGCCTTGGACGGGCCTAACCATTTTTTTTTAAAAAAAATTTTCTACCAAAATTTTATTATTTTTCATTAAAAAATACATTGATCCTCAGGCGGCCCAGATGGGCCGAGATTCGGGTCGGGCCTAAGTGGGCCTTAAGCGGGCCGATGGGCCAGGCCACGGGTTGGGCCGGGCTTCAAAACAATGACCTAGGCCCTAGCCCAGAGGCTTGGGCTGGGCTCAGGCTTGGACCCAAGCGAGTCCAAATGGACCGGGCCCATCTCTAACCGCCCACGGGCCGAGAGCCATTATTACACCCCTAATCCTTAACAAGTCCAGGTACTTGTAAACAAAAACCGATTTAAAAAATAGGTCTTACTGAGATATGTAGTTGGTTTGGGAACTCCATGTTTTCCGTACCAAACAGGAAAAGGAAGCTCCATGTTTTTCCTTTGGGAAATTTTAAAATACACATTTTTGAAGGGGTGTATCATATATGTTTTTAATTATATTTTTTTTGTTATGTAAATTTTTTTTTCTTTAATTATGATATTATTTTAATTATGACTCATAAGATCTGTAATTATACCTTATATTGTATTTAGTTATACTCTAATAATTTTTTGGGAAATTTATCAAAAAGTTCTATATGGCTAAATTGTATTCCGTTTGATCCCACTGAGTTTTTGTTTGATTGACAAATCCATGTGAAGTGGGATTGCTTCCTGATAAGTCCTTTTTGAAAGTAGATGGTTGTGTGCTGGACGAATATGCCCTCACATAATTTATGGAGATGTCTTGCTTTATTTTGGGTATGTGTAATCCCATGTTTTGTGGGGGTGAGAGTGGTGAAAATTCATTTATAAAATTTTCCAGTCCAACAATGCTGCAGTTAACGTGAACACCACAATATTCACATGACCATTACTATATTCGAATAAAAACATAATGTGAACCTAATAGTCCAACAGTGCTTCAGTCGATTGTAACGTGAACATTACAACATTCGAATGAAAGCACAACGTGGAACCCAACAATGAACAACATTGAGATTGTCGAACCCCACACAACATAAAACAACGAGCCTCCAATCTATACAATGCCCAACAATGAACAACATTGTGAACCCAACAATGAACAACATTGTGAAATATTCCCTCAATCTGTGCAATGCCCAAATTGCAATGTTTTAATCATCGAACCCCACACAGCATGAAACAATGTGCTTCCGATTGAACGGATGAGCCAAAATCTCGATCTGCGGTGCCCATCTGATGCAAACTCTTCCTCTGCCAGAAGTCCGGCGATTGAATTTCGGCGTAGAGCATCGAAATCATTGGAGGCCCAACTGGGTTTTCTCAGAGCCCATAAAAATGGAAATTTCGATGACTCTACCTCAAAGGCTATCTCGTAAGTCTGGTTTTGTTGAGTTTACACTCACTTCCGAATCCAACGAATACCAAGGAGTTGGGTTTCTGTTCATCCAGCCATTCGAAGATCTTACTCCACAGGCCGTCATGTGTGGTGATGATTCGGTTTTGTTTGGTTTTTCCGACAGAAGAAACCCAGTGGGAATCACCAGCTTATCGATCATCTTCTCAAACAAATCGAAGTACTCACCTTCAATGTTCAAAGTTACCAAAAGTGGATAATCATAACAAAACATAGGGTTGACGTCGCTCTTCACCACCAATTCATCTTTCCAAATGGGAGATGATTGCCCATCTGTAAATATGAATGCAAAAAGCAAGTTGGATTTCTGGGTTGGTGGGTTAAGTCACATGACAACACACCCCCCCAACGTGACATAACCCTACTCACTTCATCTATTTCATATCCCATATCACGCACTTGTAACCCACACCGTCCAAAAAGAATACTATTACCTTTGTTTTGGGACGTGAATCACACATACACACCCCCTTCCCATAAATACACGCGGGCCTACAAACTCAAATTAACACCTCAATGGCAAAATAGTAAACAAACAATCCTAAAGACTAAACGGTTTAAAAGAAAACAACTAGGACCACATGATCTACAAGATGACAAAATGGGATTTACTAGTTAATTCCCGTAATTTTTTTTTAGTTATAATTCTAAAAAATATAAAATTATTTTATTTTATTCTTTCATTATAAGGTAAAAAATTTCATTTTCCTTAACATCAGTGTGACAAATTATTGGTTTTGCTCAGGTTGCCAATGCTGCTGTTGCATGCGGTTGGTAGGTGTCAACTAGATGGGTTGCCACGTATTCAGATTACATAATAAGGTTTGATGCGCATAATAGAGAACAACTTCTCTCTCCTCTCTATTATTCTCTCTGTGCACAACTCAACTCCATTTTTTTCTCTCTTCGCTCTGTATTTCAAGCATGAACAGGATGGGCTACAACAATAGGTATACACAATAGTTGTAATTAATATATTTATCTTCAATTGATGAGTAAATGGGTATAACAGGTTAAAGTGGAGACCGAAGGGAAAACCACGATGGAGATGAGAGAGTAAAGTGATTCTTTGTTACGCCCATGAATTCTATTTTTGTAGTTCATACATGTGGCAAGCCACCAACATGACACCTATCAAACCGCATGCGACAGCAGCAATGGCGACAGGAGCAAAACCCCGCCCTTTGAGAAATTATACTATTTATTTTTGGGTACAAAAATTATATTTGGTTTTGTTGTAGAAAATGCAGAAGTTCTATTAAAATTTTTCCTAAATATCTTAGATAGATGTGAGATTCACACCATGTAAGTCCATATAAATCCAACACTTAATACAAAATATTTAATAAAAATTTTAATAGAACTTTTGAATCTCTAGCAATACACTTTGTTGTGTGGACAACATGGTTGAAGATATGTGCTTTAAAATCCAGCTTTAACTGTATTCTTGATTGTTCTCAAAAATAAAGTAAATTAAAATTATGAGTCAATTGGGACACCCACCACGAGTCTTTGGCTTTTGAACAAAATTAATTTAGTGGACCATATATATGACATTGATTAGTCATATGTCTCACTTTCCCTTTTGTTTGTTTTTCTCATTTTTGGGAGCAATTCTTCTACTAGTACAAAAAATAATCAGATATAACTCTTTTACATAGATGTTAGTGACTAATTTGTGTTCTAAATTTGTAAAAATTTTAATTTTTAGAGTATCGGTTGGCTAAAAAGAAGAGAAAAAAAAAATCATCATCGAGGAATAAATTTTCCCTTTTTCATTTAACAAAGTACACACTCAGTTGTCGTTTGATCAGGACTTTTTTAGATGGCATTTTTGAGTTGAGACTTTCAACTTGAAAAGAAAAAGTTCGTTTATGTTGACCTTTTTAGATTTTTTGACTTTTATAAATAAATAAAAAAATGAAATGTTTATGATTTAGATATGACATTTTATTTTATTGACTTATTTAGCCTATTTTATTTTTTATATTTTTTTAGTCCAAAAAGCTCTTGCAAAAGAAAAGAAGAAATAGAAAGGGCAAAAACAAAGCTCAAGCTGTGCCAACAATGCCCTTATTTCAATTATCAATCATAGACAGAAATGGAGGTATGGATTAATAAATAACACAGTTTAAATTGGGAATTAAATTGACATATTTGAAAAATTGCATACCAAATACATGGTGCATATAGGATCTATTACGAGTCCCGTTTTGATAATTTAAATCGTTCATTTTGTAGAAAACTAAGTTTGATTAGATAGATAATACAGGAAAGGAAAGTGAAAGAACAAAAAAAAATTATGTGTTTGTTTAGGTAGAGAGTTATAGAAAGTAATGGAAACTAAACTTTCCATATAACTCAAATTAGCTTGTTAGTTAAGTTAACAATTTCTTGCAAAATACAAGAAAATTTATTTTTTCCCACAAATCATGAAAAGGTTTATTTTGTTTTCATTTTTGCCATGTTTTTCTCCACAATTCTATGTTATGCAATGATTACATTTTTTTCTCATCATTTTCTTATAATTTTTTTTATCTATTCAAATGTATGAAAAACAAAAAAAAAATCATTTCTTTTTCCTTTATTGCACGTCACATTATGCCATTTTTATTTTTTCATAATCCGTTTGTTTCGAAACAAATGGAGTCTTAGACTATTTGTTTCGAAGTAAACAAAATATTTTACCATGTAAAATAATTTCTCTTTCTATTTTTTGGTGTTTGGCTGATGTTTGTAAAATATTTTCATAGTACTCAAGTTGTATTTTCTATTTTTGCATGCAATTTGTGTAGATGTTGAATTGATCTGTTTGACGAGAACCATTAATTATCCACAGCTGCAAAACCCACTGTATTTGCTTACTAAACTGTCGAGATGATTGGAGCAAAGGTATACAAAAATGACTTACGGAAAATTAAAGGGAAAGTCATTTTTGTTAAAAAAATATTTTACTTACCTTATGGTCAATTAAATAATGAAAAATAATAATATATATATATATTTTTTACATCGAAACAAATGGAAATAATAAAAAAGGGGTCAATTTAATAATCGTAATAAATTACTAATACATCCTAATAATTTAACTTAATTTTTATCAAATCCTATTGAAAATAAGTTATAGTAAAATTATCTCTAAAAATTATTTTTTTGTGACAATTTTTATATGTCACTAAAAATTGACAATTAGTAACTTTTTTTTGTCACGCTTTTTATAAATTGTCGTTAAAACTTATAATTAGTCATTTTTTTTGTGATGAATTTTTCAAACTATCACTAAAAGTTGAAAATAACTTTTTTTGTGACCTTTTTTTTTAAATTGTTACTAAAATCTATAATTAGTCATATTTTTTGTGACAATTTTTAAGCTATCGCTAAAAATTAATAATTAGTGACATTTTTTAATAGTATTTGATGAAAAATACCATTAATTATCATATGATCTATTGAACAATAAGTCCATCTATTAGGACTTACACGTAAATCCCCATAATCTATTTAATATATCGCGTTTGTATTAAAAATAAAAAAAAATAAAAAGTTTATTTTCAACCCAAATGTTCTCTCAAGTTGGATGACTCAAGCCGTTCGGGGAGCACTCAAATAAGTCAAAAACCAAAAAAGCCATACAAATTGTTAAATCACTCTCTTTACTTTTCTGAATATTTTTTCGTAAAAAATTTAAAAACTAAAAACAAAGCGACAAAACTTCAAACGACTACCTTCTTGAGTTGAGATAATCTAGTCTCTTTCAAAAATACATTTGTCATCTATTTTTAAAATATAAACATGGCAAATTAAACAAGTTTAGAGTATCAAAAATTTTATCAAATTTGAATAAAAAATTGATTTGATCTGATATGATGCGCTCTAATTGTTTCATCAAATTTGTCCGGTCGTTCTACCGGTCATCCGACCTAAAGTAAATTTTCATCAAAACTTCTCTAATTCGGTTGTGCACCGAATTGTTTGGCCAGTTGTGCACCCGATTGACTAGTCAGTTATCCATGCGGTCGTCCACCAACGGCAGCCTGTGAGATTTGATGAAAGATTTTGATGTGATAAATTTTTTGATTTTCTTTTCATTTTGGCTTGTTTTGGCAAGTGGATAAAAAGTTACTTTTTGACTTTTAACTTCTTTTGGAACACATCATCTCTGTATTTTTTATATATTTTTTCAAAAATAATTTAAAAAGGTCAAAAAAGTCAATTTTTAACATACTTCTCAAAACAACCCTTTATACTAATTTGATGTCACTGTTGGAACGTAAAAAATAACGTGTTTTATCAAATTTAAATTTAATGATAAATCTGATATCAGAGTTAGAGATGGTTTTATAATTATCAAATTGACAAAAAAATTTATGGGTTTATTTGGGAAATGGGTTGACTTTTTGACTTTTGATTTTTTTTAGCTGTTTTAGCCTGGGACTAAAAACCTCGTTTGGGAAGGACTTTCGATTTTTTTAAATGTTTTGTGAGAAAGAATGTAATGATTATAGATTAGATATGATGTTTTGTCTTATTAAGCTAAAAAACCTATTTTATTTTTTATGACTATTTTAACCAAAAAAGTCTGACTCTTTTCTTTCCCGAGCCTTTATATAAATACAAAAATGTTTAAGATCCCATTTCCCCTACCCCTTTGACCCCTTTTACTTTTGATTGATCCTTTTTTTTTTTTCTTTTTTTTTTTTTTCCTTCTCTCCCCATTCCCAAACCCCACGTGTGTGTAGGGGTGATGAGAGTGAGAGTGAGAGTTTTGAGGGAGTCTTAATCCGTCCTCATATAAATAATGCATACGAAATTTTTTAAAAAATGAATGCTTTATATTATTAAAATGTTATTTTGTGATGAAGTATCTTCCAATCTAACAAATCTTAGACCCTAGATTGATGTGAGTGTCCTGAACACACTAGGGCTAGGTGGCTAGGGGCCAATAACTCAGCTCAGAAACATTTAGGACCATCTCCAACCCTGAATCAAATCTGGCATCAAATTTAAAATTTGGTGAAAAAAATATTTTTTCATGCTCCAACGGTTTCACCAAATTGATATCAAATCGAGATTTCATCAAACGTTTCACCAAAATAAGGACAGGCTCCGCATTTCATCAAAACACTGTGCATGACCGTTGGGGGTCAACCGGTCGACCAGTCGGTTGACCAACCGGTCGACTACCAAAAGGTTCAAACAGTTCCAAAAAAAAGGTCAAACAGTTGAAAAAAAATTTTTGCCTTACCGGTCGACCAACCGGTTATCCCGGCACAAATTTGATGAAAATTTGATGAAAATCAACCGTTGAAGCACTCGGTATCAGATTGAGGAAAAAGTCATTTTTTTACTCAGATTTAATGAAAACTTTGGTTCAGAATTGGAAATGCTCTTAAATAAGTCCATTTCATGAAAACACAATGACAAAGCATGTTAAAAAAAAAAAAAAAAAAAAAAAAAAAGATTCCATTGTACTACATAGGTCTTTCTCGGGAAGTTGGATTTACATTAAAATAATTAATAAAAATAAATTAAATTAAAATAATTAATAAAATAAAATATCGCATTTAAATTATAATTTTTTTTCATAATTATCAAATTAATTACAAAAAAGTTAACTATCATCCAATATATAATTTTTTTAATTAGGTTAAAATATTCAAATAAATAAATAAATAAAATATTCTATTCCCAAATGGAATCCAAGTGTCTCAAGTGATTATTTGTGAAAAAAGTTATCAGTAGTGATTCATCCTCTTAAAATTAGAATTCTAATTGAGTTCTAATGATGTAAAAAAAAAATTATAAGGTCAAAACATCATATGAAATGAAACTTACACACATTAAAACTATTAGAATTCATTTTCTAAAACTCTCAAACATTTTCCAAAAGCTATTTGGTGGTCCCCGCGATGGTTAGAAGTGTGGTTATTGGTAGGGTTATAAATGATTCAATTTGATTAGAAGTGTGGTTATTGGGATGAATTTAGGGCCTCGTTCGGGAACAGGTTAATTTAGTAATTTTTTAGCTATTTAGCTAAAATATGAGCTAAAAAAAATTAATATGTTTAGGATGACTTTTTAGCTTTTTACGAAAAAATATGTAAAAAGTAGAGAGAAAAGAGAATCTTTGACTTTTTGATATGGGTTGTTGGCTTTTTGGCTAACTTTTTGACTTTTTAACTAAAAATGAGGATTTCCAAACGAGACCTAAATTAATTTGTTTGATTTTGATAGTTGAGAAATCCACACAAATTGTACATTGTGGTTTGATTTTATTGGTTTTATCGATTTGATGTGGGAAACAAATTTACTTAAATTTTTAAAATTTAAAAGGCTAAGCTTGAAGAATTTTATATTAAAAATGAGGGTGAATTAAACTAACAGTCTTTATAGTTTGGGATTCGTATCATTTTGATCTTTGACTTTTTAATTGTGACACATTTGATACTGAATTTTGAATCTTATTCCAAAGAAGGACAATTGAAGATACCATTGCTCAATTTCAAAGGTAAAATTGTCAATTTGATAAATATAAACTAATTTGACAAAAATAAATGTCAAAAAATATTTAAAAATTTTTAAAATTATTTCTACTCACCAAAAATAAAATTATGTAAAATTGATAAATCTCTTAAAATTTTATTTATTTATTTATTTTATCAAATTAAGTTTTATTATATGTTTGGATGATGATCATGTAATGGGTAATCGATATATTTAATATATGAAATGTTTTTAGTTTTGGATTTTTCGATTTAATGAATTAGTTTAATAATGATATCAAAGTTGTTGTCATGTTTGACTTTTGAAAAAATAAAAACTAATTTAACGAAAACAAAAACAACCATCATTACATGATTATCATCCAAACACATAATAAAAATTAATTTAGTAAAAATAAATAAATAAATGTCTAAAAGATTTATCAATTTTACATAATTTTATCTTCAATGGTTAGAAATAATTTTTTAAAATTCAAAAATATTTTTTTAAAATTTATTTTTGTTAAATTAGTTTATATTTTATCAAATTGACATTTTTGCCCTTAAAAAATCTAATGGTATCATTGATTGTCTTTATTTGGAACAAGATTCAAAATTTAAGGTCAATTGTGTCACGATTGAAAAGTCAGGGACCAAAATGACACAAGCGTCAAACTTTAGGGACCGTTAGTGTAATTCACTCTAAAAATAAATGAAAAAGTGTAAAAATTGCTCTGTAAATGTTTCTAAGTGTACTTTTTGACTGTTTATAAAATAATAGTAACTTTTTGACTTTTTCAATGGATGCCAAACCTAGCCTTAGTTTTTATCACACAAATGTATTATTTTAATCACTTATCTTATAATTCTTGACATGGGTAGGCCCATAAAGGCTATAGCCCACTATGAGCAACCCAAGCCTACCACTTAGGACCCAATGCATAGTTCAACTGTTGAGGCTCAACATAGCTAGAAGTCACACATAGCATTAAGAACCAATGATATTCAGACACGTGGCAGGTGAAGGACAAGCCACATAAGCAGACAAAGATCCTGCAAAGTTATTGCCACTGCACATCGCCATTAATGAAGCCCATTACAGCATATATTGCGATAACCCCTCTCCGTTGGGACTGAACAACTTCACCATGAACAAGGTAAGCTAGAGCATAGACTTTCGGCCAAGATGACAGGTCGGAAGGGACAACGAAATGATTACCAGAGGATATAAGCAAACGTCGAAGATAGGAAGAAAGTTAAGCTTTTCTATCTCTAATCCATCCCTACACTCCACTTCTCTTTCTAACTTGCTCATCGGAGGGTTCGCTGGGGGACTCCCCGTTCCCCGTTGAACTCTTGTGCAGGTTCCTCCGTGGGCTTGGTCATTCGGGCACAAGCTTGAGGAGCGTGGATCAGTCCGACCCGTTCCATCTGGAACTCGCTGTATCATTAGTTGGCGCCGTCTATGGGAAAGTTTTTCTTCCGCGCGCCAGTTGTGTTCATTGTCGCCGGAGACCCTCCCCCTATAACCCCCTCCTTCTACCTGTGAAGGTAGATGGTCACAACTAGATCCATGGTTTCTCACCCCAATGTTGCCGACCATCAAGTCGACCCTCCCAATCCAAACAACCCACCATCATATTTCACTGAGCTCACCAACAGCATTAACCGCCTGGTTGAGCAAAACCAAGCCCTGATTAATGCTCTACTCCAAAGAAACCTTCCTATGCCTCCTCTACCACCTCCAGATATCCCACCCAACCAAGAGCGAGCTCCAAGCGATACTATCCAACAGCCTAATCCACCCAACTTGGAAGGCTTGCGACCCCCTCCCCTAGATATAAACCCACCACTCCGAGCCCCACATCCATCGGTCCTGGCACCAACCCTTGAAGGAGAGGCCAGCAGCGTCCAGCCCCCGCTGCCCTCCGGTGGTGACAACATTCCTCTCTGGGATGCAGAACTCCAAGCCATGAAGCTCTAACTCCAAGGAGTCATGCAGAACATACAGCATAAACCTTCCACCACTGCCAACTCACCATTCGTCGCCTCCATCCGGGACAAACCTCTACCCCCCAAGTTCAAAATGCCCACCATCGACTCTTTTGACGATACGACGGATCCAGTCGACCACTTGGAGACCTACAAAACCCTCATAATCCTCCATGCATTCCCTGACGAAATCATGTGTCAGGCTTTCCCCGTGACACTCAAGGGGTCAACTTGACTTTGGTTTAGTCAATTGCCAGCAGACTCTGTCTCCACTTTCCAGCACCTCAGTGACTCCTTCCTCAGCCATTTCATTGGAGCCCAGCGCTAGCGGCGTTCGGCAACCCAACTCCTCAACATCTGTCAGACCGAGGGGGAGTCGCTATGCAGTTTCGTTTACCCGCTTCAACACCAAAGCCTTACAGGTAGCGGAAAACGATGACAAGGTCATCCTTACGGTTTTTATGGTCGATCCACGGTCGTCTGACTTCCTTTTCTCCCTCTCTAAAAAGTCCCCGACCTCCATGGCAACCCTACTCTCCAAAGCCCAAAAATACATGAACGCCGAAGATTCCCTAACCGCCCGACAAGATCCTATAGCCAAAAACCCAACCCCCAGAGAGAAGAGAAAGGATGCAGAAACCAGAAATACCCAGTATAATAACCCAGCAAGTCAGTATACCGACCGACCCCCCCCCGAGCCGATCGGTCGGCACCAGCCCGACCGCCCGGCCGGTTCGAGCGGTACACCCCCCTCAATTCCCCCATGGAACAAATCCTCAATCAGATCCAACAGGACTACCCCCTAAAAGGGCCCCAACCATCACGGACCCTTTCCAATCAGAGAGACCAGTCCAAATATTACCGTTTTCACCAAGACCACGGCCATAATACCGAGGAGTGTGTCAACCTTAAAGTTCAGGTCGAGGGCTTGATTCGTTAAGGACGTCTCAGTTGATTCACGGATACTCGCCCTTAGTAGAGGCAACGCACTGAACCCATCAGAAACAACCGTCGGCGCACCCCTCCCCGACAACTAGCACAACTTAACCAAGGTCATGATCGCCCTCCACAGCAACCTCAGGCACAAGGTAACCCCGCCTCACCTGTTGGTGAAATCAGAGTTATTTTCGGCGGGCTTGCTTGTGGAGGACCATCCCGCTCGGCTCAGTGGGCAGAACTCAGAAAAATAAGGCAGGGCTCAGACAAAGAAGTTGCCACATTGGACCGACCCCCCAAACAGTCTAGGTAGTGGACCAAGCCTATCAACTTTACGAACGCCGATTGCACAGGCATCCGTTACCCCCATGACGACCCTCTCGTCATTTCCACCCTCCTCTCCAATTACAAGGTTAGACGGGTTCTCGTTGACAACGGCAGTTCTTCAGACATCATCTTCCTCAATTGCTTCCGCCAGCTCAAGATCAGGAAAGAAAGTCTGTCTCCTCTCCAAACTCCTTTGGTTGGTTTCACTGGCGACCGGGTGACCTCCATCGGCTCCATCGATCTTCCCATCACAATCGGTGAGTACCCGCGGCAGACCACGAAGCTGCTCACCTTCCTTGTTGTTGACTGCCCTTCTGCCTACAATATCATCCTTGGCCGCACCGCCCTAAATGCCTTCCAAGCTATCACATCCACTTACCACCTTGCCATTAAGTTCCCCACCGATCTTGGGGTCGGGATAGTACAGGGAGAGCAGACCGTAGCCAGAGAATGTTATGTTGCCTCACTTAAAGAAGTCAAGCTGAAGGAGGCTATGATCATTGAAGGACTTGACGTCAGAGACAAGGACGAGCTGGTTAGGGGGGAACTAGTGGAAGAACTTGTCGAGGTCCTCATCGATCCCACCAACCCAGTAAAAACTGCCAAGATCGGCAGCCAACTGTCCGCCCAGGCCAAAGTCGACCTTACTGCCCTCCTATTCGAGCATAAAGATGTGTTTGCCTGGACCCACTCCGATATGTCGGGTATGACCCCTCCTTTGTAACCCATCGCCTCAGCATTGAACCCTATTTCCTACCCTTCCACCAGAAGCAGCACATCTTTCATCCAGAGCGTAACACCCTCATTGCTGCGGAAGTAGATAAGCTCCTTAAGACACAATTCATCAAGAACGTGGACTACCCTAGATGGTTGTCAAACATGGTCCTGGTCCGTAAGAACAATGGTCAATGGCGACTCTGTGTTGACTACTCCGACCTCAACCGAGCTTGCCCCAAAGACAACTATCCCCTTCCTCGCATAGATCTGCTGGTTGACGCTACGGCCAGTCATCAAATGCTCAGCTTCATGGATGCCTTCTCTGGGTACAACCAAATTCTGATGCACCCATCCGATCTAGAACACACATCCTTCATCACCGACCGAGGTACCTACCATTACCGTGTGATGCCATTTGGGTTGAAAAATACTGGGACCACCTACCAACGGTTGGTCAACACAGTCTTTCATCATCAGATAGGCCGGAACATGGAAGTATATATCGACGACATGCTAGTCAAGAGCAAGCTCTCCACTGATCATCTATCCGACCTACGAGAGACCTTCGCCACCCTACGAAAGTACCAAATGAAGCTCAATCCGGAGAAATGCACTTTTGGCGTAGGATCTAGGAAGTTTTTGGGTTTCATGGTCAGTCAGCGAGGTATTGAAGCAAACCCCGAAAAGATCAAGGCCTTGATTGAAATGCGGTCACCCAGACCGGTTAAGGAGGTTCAGAGGCTTACTGGCCGAGTTGCCACCCGCAACTGCTTCATTTCTCGCGCAACGAACAAGTGCCTCCCTTTCTTCAAAGTTCTTCGGCAAACTTTTGAGTGGACAGCCGAATCCGAAGAGGCCTTTCAACAATTGAAACAGTGCATGGCCAACCCCCTCTCATTTCTCAAGCAATCACGGGCGAACCCCTCTTCCTCTATTTAACTGTGTCAAACACCGCAGTCAGTGCAGCTCTAATCAGGGAAGACAGCTCCGTTCAACGGCCGGTCTACTATATCAGTCGGGCTCTAAGAGAAGCGGAACAGAATTACCCATTGTTAGAAAAAATGTCCTTAGCCTTGGTCACTGCCTCCAGACGACTCCGTCCTTACTTCCAAGCCCATTCCATAGTGGTCCTCACTGACCAACCATTGAAAAAGATCATGCAACAACTAGAGCTTTCCGGCAGACTTATGCAATGGTCGGTCGAACTCAGCCAGTTTGATATCTCCTACCGGCCTCGGACAGGGATTAAGGGGCAGGCTGTTGCCGATTTCATCCTGGAATTCACTAATCCTACCCCAACCACGACTCCTCTACCCCCCACCAACCCCTACCGAACCAGAAGACCCCCACTCTTGAACCCTCAACGTCGACGGATCATCTCGCAAGGAAGGCAGTGGGGCTGGTCTCATCCTCACCGCCCCTGAGGGTGGTTATTTCAAATGTGCCCTCCGCTTTTTGTTCGATGCAAACAATAATGAGGCTGAATATGAGGCATTGGTAGCAGGTCTCCGCCTAGCCAGAGACATTGGTGTCAGCCACATCCGGGTGTTCAGTGATTCCTAGCTTATTGTCGGACAGATTACGGGGGAATTCGACGCCAAGGAAGACACAATGCGGGCTTATAGGGATATTGTACTCTCCCTTGCTCGCCTCTTCAATACCTTCAACATCAAGCGCATCCCTCGGGCGAAAAATTCCAAGGCAGATGAGATGGCTCAATTGGCCTCTGCTGACCAGTCAAATCTCAGCCATGGTGTCCGCCTCGAGTACTTGATCCACTCGGCTATTTCCCCAAACCAGCAGGAGGTCCACTTCCTCCAAAATGAACCCATCCCATGGGCATCTGACATCTTTCTGTTTCTGACAACGGGGGAACTGCCAGATGACAAGCAGCAGGCTGCCAAAGTCAGGGCCCGGTCGTCCAATTTCATTCTTGTCAGTGGTTGTCACGACCCAAACCCGCCCCTATGGGTTTAGCACCGTAACCGGCCAGTAATCCTAGATTACCGAAGGCCTGCTTAACAGTAAGACAATAAAACAGAGTACAGGGGCATGGCGGAAGCTAATACAGTAAATAAACAGTGTCCAATGAGCTGTGACAGTCTGTATGCAAAAAGACTTTTCATACATATATGCAGTCAAAGACAAACAGTATGTACAATATATATAACCAGTCAGAGCAGGGACCAAATCCCTATTAAACAGTACAATACGGTCTATATAGTATTACAAAAATAGTACAAAGACAGACGGGGAAATAAAAACACCCTTAAGCCATGGCTTGGTAGGCTCGGAACCTCGTAGTGAAGCACAGTGGTTGGCTTGACAAAACTGGAGTTTACCCCGACGCTCCTAGTTGCGGTTTGGTGCTTGTATACCTACATATATATATGAGCAGTGAGCTAAAGCCCAGTGAATAACATATTGCGTAAAGAGGTTTAGAATGAACGTCCTTACAGTAATGAAAACAGGTCATTAAATCAGTATTTCAGTCTTTCAGTCAATCAGTCATATGTGGTACATCCATTAGCATAACAGTACAGTAAGCAGTAGGTCTTAAAGACCGAACAGTAATGATGGCCATCAATCAATAAACAGTAGTGGTTCCACGAGGGAACCGACAGAGATCTCTGTAATAGTAACAGTAACAGTAAACAGTAGGTGCTAAGGATGCCACAGTACAGTTCAGAATACAGGACATACATTCATTCAGTAAACAATATCAGTTCAGTAAACAGTTCAGTTCAGTATTCAGAAGATAATCATTTTGAACATATCTTTACACAATTGTTACTCACAGAGTTCTGGGTTACGGTAAGCTAGCGCGTCTCCTTGGAATGCCAACCCTATACAGTTAACAGATTGAACACACACTAAGTTTCACAGTTGGGAAAGATAATAACTTAATCCTTAATTTGCCTGGGTGTGCTCTACATCCATATCCTCATTAAGATGTCTTAAAATAGGCCTAAGAATTCCTAGGATGGGATGAGGATGCAAAGATGTATTCAGAAAACATTTTCAGAATTTTCAGTGAAACAGGTTCCCGCTCGAGCGTCAACTTACCCGCTCGAGCGGACCAAAAAGTACTGGATAGGTGAAATTTACGCTCGACGCCCGCTCGAGCGTGTCACCCAGTCCTCCGCTCGAGCGTACATTACTCCGCTCGAGCGGACTTATGAACAGTGCAAAATACTAGATGCTCGATTTTCCCGCTTGAGCGGAACTTCCCCCGCTCGAGCGGACAACCAAAATCTGGAAATTCCAGATTTGAGCTCTAAGTTCAAAATCAAGTTTTGATGCATTAAAACCGATCCTCTTGGGCTAATTTTCTGGGAAATACTTGCAAACACATAGAACAACATGTTTCAAAGGTCAATTTGAGAATTCAAGGCCCAAGGGTAGTTCAATTAAACCCCTTTTCAAACCAATTTTCATGAACACAAGGAACATGCAAACATGCCATGAATTCAAACCACTTCAAAGCTTCAATTTCATACTCTAGTGAGCCAATTCTTTGCAAAACATGAGAGATTCATGGCCTTAAGCATGAACATGGACATGCATGCAAGATTTCATGAATATTAACTTCAAAACTTATCAACATGCACATGCATGCAACAATTGAGCTCTAATTCAACACTTTGAGCCATATATTGGCTCTAGACTTCAACTTTGCTCAAAACCATGCAAGAACAAGCTTAAAGACACAATCAAGAGGTTGAATTCTTTACCTAGATCTTCAATCACAAGTGTAGAAGCTCAATCAAGCAAGAACTCTTCCAATCTTCTTAATTTCCAAGCATTAGCACAAGATGAACTCACTTCCCTCAATCTCTCTCTCTCTTGGTCGGCAAAGACACTCAACAAGGCTGATGAAATGTTTTGTATGGCAAGGCTAAGGCTCAAATATGTTGAGGTAGTGGCCCACTAAGGGTGGCAATATGGTAAATAAAGCAACTATTGCAATTTAACTCATTTTAATCTAATTTAATCATACCAAATCACATTTCGGATAAATACACCATAAAATCACGTAAATTCCAATAATCGTGAAACATTAATCAATTTCAGGTTCGGCCGCCGATAAGGCCTTCAATTAACAGTTTAAACAAAACAAACTGAACAGATAATTAAACAGTCAAACAGATAAAATGCAATTCAAACAGATTCAGTCAATCGATTCAGTTTCAGATTTCAGTCAGTCAGTTCAGTAATTCAGTTAGTTCAATTACTTTTCCTATTCGGTCTCAGTTTACCAGTAATTGGTAATCATTCAGTCATTAATCGGTAAACAGTGTGAGGGTTGTTACAGTGGCCTCTTGTACAAACGTGGCTTTTCACGCCCGTATCTGCGATGCCTCAACCCTGATCAAGCAACCTACATGATGAGGGAAGTCCATAAGAGTATCTGTGGTAATCATTCGGGCGCCCGGTCTCTAGCCCACAAAATACTTCGCACTGGTTATTTCTAGCCTACTCTCAATCAGGACGCGACTGACTTCGTGCTCAAATGTGATAAGTGCCAACGTTTTGCCAACCTCCTCCATGCTCCTCCTACAGAATTGATCACACTTTGCAGTCCCTACCCATTCGCCAAATAGGGGATCGACCTAGTTGGTCCATTGCCCACTAGCTGAGGCCAAACCAAATTCGCCATCGTTACCATTGATTGCTTCACTAAATGGGTGGAGGCAGAACCCCTTGCCACAATAACCGAGCGGAACACAACCAGATTCATCTGGCAGTCGATCGTCTGCAGATTTGGCATCTCTCAAGCAATCGTCTCTGACAACGGCAAACAATTCGACAATGCCAAGTTCAGGAAATTCTGTGCAGAGCTTCAAATCCAGCCATGTTTCTCTTCCCCAGGTCATCCCCAAGCCAATGGCCAAGTTGAGGTCACCAACCGTTCTCTTCTGAAGATCATCAAAACCAAGTTGGAAGCTGCTAAGAGACTCTGGGCTGAGGAACTACCGAATGTACTCTGGGCCTATCGCACTACCGCTCGAACTCCCACTGGGGAGACCCCATTTCGCTTAACATACGGCACTGAGGCGGTCATTCCAGTGGAAATCGGTCTTCCTACCCCAAGGGTTCTATATCCGAATCCAGAACTAACTGAAGAGCTGCGTCGGGCAGACCTAGATCTAATTGAAGAGCTCCGCGAAACCACTGCAGTCAGACGGGCGTCATACCAACAGAAAATGAGAACACACTACAATCGCAAAGTCCGACCGAGGGAATTCGCAGTCAGGGACCTTGTTTTGCGAGAAGCAACTCTAGCCACCAAAAATCCGACTGAGGGCAAACTGGCAGCCAAGTGGGAAGGACTTTACGTTGTGAAAGCCAGACCTTGTCCGGGTACTTACCGACTTCAGGATATGGAAGGTCGAGACCTCCCCCATCCGTGGAATGCTGAGCATTTGAAGCGTTATTTTCAATAAAAGTTGTATTTTTGTATTGATCAATCGCTGTATTTTCTTTTTGACAATCTACGCACTTGCATGCTCTCATTCTCTTCTCATATGGTGTAAATTTATGATCAAATGGGCTGCACTTTGTATGACAACAAGCTTCTATCTCAGTTATTTGTGTGGTATTTCAATAACGCCTTGATTGCAGCCTCAGCCAGACTGAGCATGAAGAGCTCGACCAGACCGAGTTACTTAAAACCTCAGCCAGACTAAGCATGAAGAGCCCGGCCAGACCGAGTTACTTAAAGTCTCAGCCAGACTGAGCATGAAAAGTCCGGCTAGACCGAGTTACTTAAAGCCTCAGCCAGACCAAGCATGAAGAGCCCGGCCAGATCGAGTTACTTAAAGCCTCAGCCAGACTGAGCATGAAGAGCCCGGCTAGACCGAGTTACTTAAAGCCTCAGCCAGACCAAGCATGAAGAGCCCGGCCAGACCGAGTTACTTAAAGCCTCAGCCAGACTGAGCATGAAGAGCCCGGCCAAACCGAGTTACTTAAAGCCTCAGCGAGACTGAGCATGAAGAGCTCAGCCAGACTGAGTTACTTAAAGCCTCAGCCAAACTGAGCCACCATTACAACTTCATGATCGTAGCATAGTTACCATACTTAGTCAAATTCTAGTTCAACGTTTTCTAGGTCAGACTTGCTTCTTGCTGGGTCGTGATTCACAACTTCACGTTTTTAACTTTCTTACATTTTAAACTTCACTCTGCGTTGAGGTTTTCTTACATCTTATACTTCATAATGATTTATACACAAACCCTGTGCACGTCACCATTCTCATTTATTCACAATGATTTACAGAATTATAAACATAAAAACAACAGTGTGCCAAACACAATTCACAATTTTATTTATTCACAAGTTTATACATAAGTTTATTACAGCAATTAAAAAAAAAAAAACAAACAAACAAACAAACAAACAAACAAAACAAAACAAAACAAAACACAAAACAACAAAAATTCTAAGTACAAATTCTCCACACTATTCACTCCTCTTCACTTGAGGCGAGATCTTCTTTTTCAACGCCCTAGTCTAGGGGGGTCTGGGCCACGTCGTCTTCATCAATCTTGACCCTAATGAAGTCTAAGTCTGGGAACAACTCTTCTACTTTACGCTTGAACATCTTTCACCCGCTGTCCCAGAACTCAGCCATCTCGTGTTTGTAGAAGTCTGACCGTTGGAAGCTCTGGATCACCTCTTCTTCACTCCTGCTCCCAGCGGTCGCCCCTGACAGGCCAGCCCCCCCAGCCCCTTCTCTCGCCAGGTTGCTGGCGATCGTAGCATCGATCGCTATCTGGAAGTCAACAGACCCCTTGAACTGCTCTACTGCTGCGACGCACAAATCAGGGTATGCTGCCCTCTCAAAAGCTGACTTGGTCTTCTCTTCCTCCAACTCCTTCTCCAACCCCGCCTCCTCCTCCATCGACTTGGCCCGCTCATCCGCCAACGTCCTCTCCAGCTCAGCAATCTTCAGATCCAACTCTTCTTTCTCTTTGACTGACTGAGCGCGAAGATCTTCGTTGTTGGACATGGCCTCCTCCCACCGGTCGTTGGTGACGGTGCAGGCTGTCTGGGCCTCTTCTAGCTTCTTCTGCTCATTCCCCAATTGGAACTCGAGCGACACCACCTTGCGGCGTTCCGTCTCCAGCTCCAACTTGGTTGCAAGCAGTTCAGCATTGCCTCGATCAACTGAGTACCCCTACACCATCGCCAACACTTGCATCTTTTTGGCTTTCTGGGCCTCCTCCAACCCCCTGGCACACGCTGTCACGACCCAAACCCGGCCCTATGGGTTTAGCACCGTAACCGGCCAGTAATCCGAGATTACCGAAGGCCTGCTTAATAGTAGTACAGTAAAACAGAGTTCAGGGCCTGGCGGAAGCCAATACAGTAAATAAATAATGTCCATTGAGCTGTGACAGTCTGTATGCCAAAAAGATTTTTCATGCATTCACACATTCAAACAGTACAGTCTATACAAAATTTACAGTCACACAGTAAAGGGACCTAATCCCTTGATAACAGTACAGTTAGTAGCTGACAGTCGATACAGTAATCCAAAACAGTATGGAGACGGACGGGGGAAAACAAAACACCCCAAAGCCATAACATGGCAACTCGGAACCTCGCAGTGAGGCACATAGGCTGGCTTGACAAAACTGGAGTCTAACCCACGCTCCTAACTCCGATCTGGTGGCTGAGCACCTACATATATATATAAACAGTGAGCTAAAGCCCAGTGAATAACATAATGCGTAAAGAGGTTAAGAATGAAATGTCCTTACAGTAATGAAAACAGTTCATTAAACAATATTCCAGTCCTTCAGTCAGAACAGTTATTCAGTCATATGTGGTACATCCATTAGCATAGCAATAAACAGTAGGTCTTAAAGACCGAATAGTAATGATGGCCATCAATCAGTAAACAATAATGGTTCCACGAGGGAACCGACAGAGATCTCTGTGACAGTAATAGTAAACAGTAGGGGCTAAGGATGCCACAGTACATTTCAGAATATAGAACATACATTCAGTCAATTAACAATAATCAATTCAGAAAACAGTTCGGTTAATCAGTCAGAAAACATCCTCAGTTGAACATATCTTTACACAATTGTTACTCACAGAGTTTGGGCTACGGTATGCTAGAGCGTGTTTCCCCAGTCGCCAACCCTACACAGTTCACAGGTTGAACACACACTAAGCTACACAGTTGGGAAATATCATAATTTAATCCCTAATTTGCCTTGGTGTGTTCTACATCTATATCCTCATTAAGATGCCTTAAACTAGGCCTAAGAATGCCTAGAATGGGATGAGGATGCAAAAATACACTTAGAAAACATTTTGCAAAGTTTGCTGAAAATAGGAGCCTCGCTCAAGCGAGCCTTCCTTCGCTCGAGCGAGCTTCCAAAATCAAAGGCTGCGCTCGAGCGAGAAATCCTTCGCTCGAGCGAGCTGCTGAAACAGTAAAAGTACTGGATGCTGAAATTTTACGCTCGAGCCACCAATCCTACGCTCGAGCGTAGCTTCGAACAAAGGTTGGTCGCTCGAGCGAATAATCCTTCGCTCGAGCGAAGAAGCCAAATTCTGGAATTTCCAGATTTGTCTCCTAAGCTCAAACCAAGCATTCTACCACTCTTTACTCGACCTCTTGGGCCCAAATTCTGGAAAACACCTCTAGATTCAATATACAACAAGTTTCAAAGCTCAATTTGTGAATTCAAAGCCCAAGAGTGAGTCAATTAAAACCATTTTTCAAACCCATTTTTCATGAACAATGTTCAAACATGACATGCATGCATTCAAACCAATTTAAAGCTTCAAATCATGCTCTAATGAGTTCATTCTCTTCAAAACAAGTTGAAAACATGGACCTAAGCTTAAACATGAGCATGCATGTACAATTCTACCATGGATTCAACTCAAAATTCATCCTTACAAACATGCATGCATGAATTCTAGCATAATTCACCATGTATGAGCTACAACATGACTTAATTCTAGAATGAAGCATGAAATATGCAAGACTTAGCTTAAACCCACAATTAGAGGGATGAATTCTCTTACCTAAGTCTTCAATTAGGAGAATACAAGCTCAAGTTTGTAATATATACTTCAATCTTCAAGCTCCTTAGCAAATTAACAAGATGAATGCACTCTCTCCCTCTCTCTCTCTCTCTGTAAATTCGGTGGGGCTCTCAATTTGGCTGAGGAATTGTTTTAATTCAAGTGTGATGAAGCTCAACCATAAAAATAAACTAAGGCCCACTCAATGGCAATTCCGTAAATAAGGCAACTTATATGTTTAGCTTATTTTAATCTAATTTAATCATTCCTAATCACATTTTAGATAAATACACCATAAAATCACATAAATCCTACTGATCATGAAACACTAAACAATTCTCAGTTCGGCCGCCGATAAGGCCTTCGATTTGCAGTTTAAACATAAAATCACGAACAGATAATCAAATGATCGAAAAGATAAAAATGCAATATAATAAACATGCTCAGTCAATTCGGTTTCAATTTTCGATCAGTCCGTTCAGTACTCCAGGTAGTTCAATTATCAGTCATAAGCATTCCAGTTTAGCAGTAATCAGTATGTAATTCAGTAAATTTCCGGTAAACAGTATGGGGTTGTTACACACGCACTCCGCGCGGCCTTCCTCCAACCTACGCTCTCTTTTATGAAATTTTCAAGCTGGGCCTCTATCTTTCCCAACTTTTCCTTCTCCTTCCTCACTTCACCCTTCGCTGCCGCTGCCTTGTTCAACAGGGCTCCTGCCAAGGCAGCCGCCTCCATCTGGGCAGAGTATAACCCCTTCATCAACTCAGCCTCAGTAAAACCAGTGACTAAGCGAACGGCGGCGTCTTCCACCACCCCCAAGAGGCGGTCTGCAGCCATCCTGGCTTCTCTCCCTTCTCCTTCCACTTGCCCAGACACCGCAGGGACGTGGTAGAAGGCAGTCTTCAACCCACGCCCCTTCCCCTCTCCTTGGGGCACCAGACCCTCTTTAGGCTGTGGCTCTGCCCTCTTCTCAGTGTCGACTGCGACACTTTGCACCTGTTCCTCAAGGCCAGTCGCCCCACTCTTCGCCCCCTCTGCCGCTCTCTCCAACCCCATTTCAAGGGTCCCCTTCGCCGTCACCTCCTTCCTCTTCTTCAAGGCGGGCTCTCCCTCAATCTGGCGGACTCTCTTCTTCTTCTTCAAAGCCTCCATCTCTTTTTTGTTCCTCTCCTTCAGAGGATCCACTGGGGGCAGTCGTGGCTCGAAGCTGCCCAGATCCTTCTCCCCCAACAGCCTAGGGCGTGGTCGGATGTGCTCCCTCGCGATCGATTTTAGAGCAGGCCCAAGTTGTGTCTCTTTGTACTTGTCTGCTCGGGCAAACAATCTCCTCTCCTCCTCTTCCTCCGCCTTCCTCTGCGCTTCCAGCTCTTCCCTTGCTGGGTCCTCCTCCAACGGTTGCGGTCCCAATTTCAAGGCGAACAATGTTGAGGGCAAGACCAGCTCATCCCACCTCACCCTCTTCTCTTCTCTCAATTCCCTCACCCTCTTCACTCGATCCTCAGCCGCCTTGTCTAACTTGGGCTCGACCGATTTGGTTGGCCCCTTCCACGTGGTGCGAACTCCCACCCCAGTGTTCGCCGTCACGAAAAACCATCTCGGCCTCCATTCCTTCACTGACGATGGAAGACCTGCTACCAGCCCTCGCCCCGCCACCGCTTGCAGA
Source organism: Camellia granthamiana (assembly GCA_036172215.1). Taxonomy (NCBI): domain Eukaryota; kingdom Viridiplantae; phylum Streptophyta; class Magnoliopsida; order Ericales; family Theaceae; genus Camellia; species Camellia granthamiana. The sequence goes on along the minus strand of CM069906.1, from coordinate 60,094,882 downwards.
GTGACCCAAGTCTCCTGCTGACCGGCAGCCTTGTAGCAGGAGAAGAACTCCTCTACTGTCATTGCCGCCCCTCCGGTCGCCTGAAGCCAAGCACTCGTGCATGCCATTATTATCTTCCATGCGTTCGGCATCAGTTGCCCTGGCCCCGCCTCTAGCTTTGCTCAGAATATCCACTACCACTTGGGGGAGAGGTAGCCTCGAACCCCCTCGGAATGCCTCCTCGTACAAACTGAATTCACTCGGCCGCACATCTGATGCCCTTTCCATAGTGGTGGGCAATCTCAGCCCTATCTCCGAGGGTATTTGGTACTTCTTCCTTATTCCCTCCAACTCCTCAGCTGTCAGTACAAATCTATCCGGTTTGGTGTGCCAATGGTCTGGCTCCACCTGACTGATAGGCCTCGCGGCCGAAATCATTGTCCTGGGCCGAGGCCGCACTGCTTAACTCGCTCCCTCTCCCTCCTTACGCTCCGTCCGGTATTGTTCTGCCAAGTCAACCACGTCATCGTCGCCTAGGGGATCTACCCTCGCGGTTGTTGCTTCCTCTTGTGCCATCTCTCTCGTATGTCTGCGAATAGCTTCGGATGCGAGCGCAAGAAAATTCAAAAAGTGTTGCAGGGGTGTATCGTTAGCAATGAAGGAGTTTACACTGGGAATGTTTTGATTTTTTGCAAAAAGGTAGGTAAAACGAATAATACCAAAAGCCCAAGGCTTGCCTGTATTCCAAGGGTCACAATTAATTTTCGCCAGTTTGAAAATTTTCCAAATCTGCCCAAACTGTCTTTTCAACACCCTATAATGACCTATCGTTTCACTTCTTGCCCAACGCCTAACCTCCCCCACTGCAAGATTCGACCACGTGTACGACCACGATCCACTGCCCCCTTTCCCCTTTCTTGTCTATTCCACTTCGCTTTAGCACGTGCCACGCCGCCTCTTGAGCCCCGCGCCACATCACCCACCTTCGCGATCGGCCCCCCTCATGATCGGCCCCTCCACTCGGCTACCCTTCGTGGTCGGCCCTCCTCACGGTCGGTCCTTCCACTTGGCTACCCTTCGCGGACGGCCCTCCTCATGATCGGTCCTTCCACTCGGCTACCCTTCGCGGTCGACCCTCCTCATGATCGGTCCTTTCACTCGACTACCCTTCGCGGTCGGCCCTCCTCATGATCGGTCCTTCCACTCGGCGACCTTTCGCGGTTGGCCCTCCTCATGATCGGCCCCTCCACTCGGCCAACCTTCGCGGTCGGCCCTCCTCATGATCGGTCCTTCCACTAGGTTACCCTTCGCGATCGACCCTCCTCATGATCGGTCCTTCCACTCGACTACCCTTCGCGGTCGGCCCTCCTCATGATCGGTCCTTCCACTCGGCTACCTTTCGCGGTCGGCCCTTCACATGATCGGCCCCTCCACTCGGCCAACCTTCACGGTCGCCCCCCCTCACGGTCGGTCCTTCCACTCGGCCACCCTTCGCTGTCGGCCCCACCCCCCTTTTTTGTTATCGTCGGTCCTCCTTCTCAGTCGGACCTCACCCTACTGATTTCTTCATTATTCCCTTCGTTGGGCTAAAGCTGCACTCGGGAATCGGGGACTACTGACATGGGTAGGCCCATAAAGGCTATAGCCCACTATGAACAACCCAAGCCTACCACTTAGGGCCCAATGCATAGTTCAACTGTTGAGGCCCAACATAGTTGGAAGTCAACATGGCATTAAGAACCAATGATATTCAGACACGTGGCAAGTGAAGGACAAGCTACATAAGCAGACAAAGATCCTGCAAAGTTATTGCCACTACACATTGCCATTAATGAAGCCCCTTACAGCATTTATTGCGATAACCCCTCTCCGTCGGGACAGAACGGCTTCACCATGAACAAGGTAAGCTAGAGCATAGACTTTCGGCCAAGGTGACAGGTCGGAAGGGACAACGAAATCATTACCAGAGGATATAAGCAAACGCCGAAGACAGGAAGAAGGTTAAGCTTTTCTATCTCTAATCCATCCCTACACTCCACTTCTCTTTCTAACTTGCTCGTCGGAGGGTTCGCTGGAGGACTCCCCGTTTCTCGTTGAACTCTTGTGCAGGTTCCTCCGTGGGCTTGGTCATTCGGGCACAGGCTTGAGGAGCGTGGATCAGTCTGACCCGTTCCATCTAGAACCCGTTGTATCATTAATTCTCAAACAATTAAAATATAAAAATATTTAAATATAATATTTGATCAATTCAATTTGTATTTGTATAAGAACTTTCAAAATCGAAATAAACATTTATATTATGAAAAATATATTAAAAACTAAAATTTCACTCTGATTCAATCGATCAGTTCGGTTTCATTGACTTTTCTTACACCCCTAGTTATTGGCCAAAGGGATAAAGCCTATAATTTTGAGTTAGGTCATGCAAAAATAACAGGGATACGACATTTGTGTTAGGTCATGCAAAAATAACAGGGATACGACATTTGGTAATTGATGGGGTTTATTACCCGGTAGTATCCTTGAATTACCTAATAATTTTTTCAGCCCCGTTACAGAGCCCGAAAGCCCCGGCTCGAATTTGGCTCGAATTTGAGAAGGAAGAAGAAGGAAGAAGAAGAAGAAGAAGAGAAGGAGGAAGAAGAAGAAAAAGAGAAGGAGGAAGAAGAAGAAGAAGGAGAAGCAGAACTGGAGGGGCCATCAAAATCGGGCTGGAAGCGGAGGCAGAGGCGGAGGCGGGGCTGCGATGCGACGATCGGCCGACGAGCGACGAGCTGCGACGACTCTCTCTCTTGCCTCTCGCCTCTGTTTCTCTCTCTCTCGCCTCTGTTTCTCTTCTCCTGTGTTCAAAACGAAGAAGAAGAAGAAAAGAAAGAAAAGAAAGAAAAGGAAGAAAAAGAAAAAAAAAAAAATTTGAAACCCAAAATGACGTCGTTTTGGGTTTCGAGCCGAATTCGAGCCACTGATTTCGGGCCTCAAACATTTTTCTAATTTTTTATTATGTGGTGACGTTAAGTATTGTTTTATATTATTTATCATTTGACACTTATCACGTTATTCCTTGAAAGCTCAACAAATAAATAAATAAATAAAATTACATCTTATTGGCCTTGTTTAGGAAATTAGCTATTTTAGTTGATTTTTTAACTTTTTAATTATTTTTGTCTGATTAAAAAGTTGTGTTTGAGAATATAGTTTATTTTTTTTAGTTGATTAGATGGTTGTTAGAGAAAGAGTGAAATAATTATGGGTTAAATGTGACATTTTATCTTACTGATTATTTTAACTTATTTTATCTTTATTGACTATTTTAGCCCAAAGGACACTCTTCCAAAATAAGCAATTATTTTAATTACTCCATTCATTTCAAAATATTAGTCCCTTATTCTATTTTTCATTGTCTCAAAATATTAGTCCTCTTTTCAAAATTAAGGATTAAAATAATATGAATTTTATATTTTACTTTTCTTTTAAATTCATTAACAACACAAAAAGTACAATTATGACAATTGATATTCCCTATAAAATATACTATCAAAGGATAATTTTGAAAACTCAATTTCTTTAAAATACAATAATTATACTATTAAAAAAATTAAATTATCTAAAAAAGACTATTATTTTAAAATAAAATAAAAATAAATATTAAATTAGAACACTATATGAATTTGTGCCCAGACAACCAAAGTAATTTTCCTAGCATCTCTATAAAGCTAACGAAACACATAAATAGGGATGGCCACGGGAGTGGATTTATAGAAATCCACAATTTGCCCCCCGCCTTGTATCATGTTAGGCGAGGGGTACATGGGAGATGACGGAAGTGGAGCGGGTGTGGGATGGGAGATGGGTTGATTTTGTAAGTTAAAAAATAAAAATACTAAGAAAAATTATAGATAATTTAATATTATGAATAATAATTTATATTCAATGAGAATTATATTATATAAGATAAAAAATAAATTAATAAAAATAAATATTAATATTTTCATTTTACTATAATAAAAAATAAATAAATTATATATAAATATATTTAATAAATATAATTGAGGCAAAGTTGGGACAAAACGGGACGGAGAAAGCAAAAAACTATATTCACCTCATTTCTTAATCGGGACAATACAGTGTAAAATAAAAAATGCAAATGCGGAGTGGGATAGAGAAAATGACCATCCCCCTCATAGAATGGAGTTATTGTTATATTTTTGGCATAGTAGTAACTGTTATGCCTTAATTACAGGTTTATTATGGGTTTATTTTTATGATCTGAACCGTTCATTTTGTAGGATTTGTTGGGTATTTTATTCTTACAAAAAATCATATCAATCGGATATCAATAACTATATGATCGAATTGTATATTTTTTATGTTATTTCTAAAAAATAAATAAATTATTGTTTATCTTTTTTTTTATGATAAATATAATTCGATCATATAATTATTGATATTTGATTAACATGATTTTTAATAGATATAAAATACTCAACAAATTCTACAAAATAAACGATTCAATTTATAAAAATAAATTTATAATAAGAATAATGCTTGGGACCCCCTTTTGGGGGTCACCCCCTCACCCCCTTTGCCACGTGGCGGGGGGTGATTGGAGGAGCAGGAAAAAAAAGAAAAAAAAAAAGGAAAAGTAATCAATGAGAGAGAGAGGGGGTCAAAGGGGGTGGGAGAAAAAGGGGGATGAATCATTGTTGTTATAATAAACCTCCGATTAAGACACAAGGTACAACAATAACCTCCTTCCCCCGTCCCTCCACGTAAATACCCAGATGGTCATGTCAGCAACAACAAACATGATCATTCAATGCCTCTTCAGCCGTTTCGTTTCCTTATAGATAGAATAATACAACCAACAAAAAGAGGACATGCACAGAAAAAACGGTAAATCTAGCTGTAATTTAACAGAATTAACTGTTTCAAATAGTGAGAACAATCACACTAATGGTAATTTTTTTTATTATAAATTATTAAAAATTTATAATTTTAATTATTAGGATAAATTACAAGTATATCTCTAAAATTTGATTAAAATACGAATCGCTCCTGTAATTTTAGAAATTATATTCCACCCCTTGAGGTTTCTAATTTCATAATAAATAACCCTTTTATTAATAAATTATCAAGTCAATTAACAGTTTTTAATGATGTAAGAAATATATTTCAATTAATAATTTAAGTAATTTTATTATTATATAGGAGAGCAATTATAAATTTTATTTTTTTAGTTAATTCTGTTAAATAAAAAATACTAACAATGAGGTATTTGTAATTTTTCAAACTATATGGGGCAATATGTACTTTAAGCAAATGTCAGGGGGTGTATTTGTAATTTACCCTAATTATTAATATTTAAATTTTATAACACTTTTTATTTTAAATTATTATCAAATTATCTATTTAGTTCATAAACTATTTATTGAGTCTACTTAGTTCCTAAAGTAAATAAATCAAAATCTATTTAAACCTTAAACTATCGATTGAATTTATGAAATTCTTAAAATATTTAATTCAAATATATTTAGTCTTGAAATGATTACAAAAATAAAATATAAGCACATAAATATTAAAAATTAGTAAAAGATCCTACCTAATTCAGATTTCATTATAGAAAAATTTTAAATTTTTATTTTGTCTTTAAAAATTATTTTATTTTGTTATGTGTTTTAATTAGTATTAGAGTTTGATTTTTCAATTTTACCAATAAAATTATATGAGTATTAAATATACTGAAAAAGTATAATTATATAATTTAGTTGATAACACTTCACTACAAATAATAATAAAACAAAATAATACATTAATTAAGTTATAAAAAGAACTTAGCAAAAAACTTTAAACCAATCAATTAGAAATTGTATACCAATTCTGGCATATAATACTAGATAAACGCAAACACGAAGTCATTATAAAAGATAAATAAAAAACTTACTACAAATAATTGCCCTTACTCTTATAAAGGAAATTCACCATAAGAAGTGACGCCCACTTTTTAAAGACGGAGTAAAAATTAAAAAAGTTTCAAATAAAATTTTAAATAGATAGGGTCTTTTATTAAGAATCTTTTACTAATTTATAATACTAATGAGATTATATTTTTTTGGATAAAAGACAATTTTAATTATTAAAATATGCATTCTTTGTTATTTTAGTCCCTCAAGTTTTAATTTTTTGATTTTGGTCTTTAAAATTGTCAATTTGCGTCAATTTAGTCTTATCTCTAACGCCCATTTACATTGATAATGGGAAAAGTATTTTATTCTTGAATAAAAGACAGTTTTGGTCCCTAAAATATTCATTTTTTTGTCATTTTAGTCCCTTAAGTTTTAAAATTTGTCATTTTGATCTTCAAAGTTGTTAATTTAAAAGTTGACCAAAATTATCTTTTATCCATATTCCTTATGACGTCCCGGGTCCTAGACTTGATCGGTATTGCGTAGTCAGGTAGTTTGTTTTACTTTCGACATTTTGATTTTCGTATTGAGTCATTGAGATTTCAATTCCGCTCTTACTTAATCTCTTTTAATGTTTTCAAGTTAAAATTTTGAGTTGTGTGTGTTGGAACCTGTATTGGGGTGTGGAATCAAATTTTTGGCTTTGGCTGGCAAAACTGCTCGTGCTGATTTGGTAACTGCTTGAGCGGAATCACTTGGGGATTTTGGGAAATTCTGGGCAGAAAAACCGCTCGTGCGGATTTTAAAACCACTCATACGGATTTGGTTAAAATTCTGGATTCTTCTTTGGCTCAAATTACTTGTGAGAGGTGTGTGAATCCACTTGTGCGGATTTAGATTTCTGCTTGTGTGGAATTTGAACCACTTGTGCAATTTTCGACACGTCTGTCTCAAATTTTGAGATATGTTCCTCAAATTTATGCCAAAAACGTGTTTTATACACTTTTTCATATATATATATATATATATTCATATTTTCTCCTCTATCTCTCTACAAACCCACCCAAACTTACACTTCTCTCTAAGATTTAGCAAAAACTATCAAGATTTTGATAGGCCTTTTTAAACCAAATCAAAGAGGGCGAAGGCTACATTTTCACTAATCGAATCAAGATTTCATCAATGTTGGGTTTTAGGGTTTTTCTCTCCTTCCTCTCCCAAGCTTGAGGTAGGAACATTCTTAGAGTTATATATATGTTTTTGCAAGTATATGCTTGTTTGGAACCTTTCTCTCATATTTTGAACTATGATTTTGGGTTCATGAGCTCTAAATGGTTTTAAAGTGGATTTTCTCTATAATTCCCCAAACTTTTGAGAGTATGAGCTATGTTGTTAAGTATAAGTGTTATTATGGAAGAATCCTTTCAAAAAAAAAAAAAAAAATTCTAGTTTTGGTAGAAACTCTAAAAAATTGAGAATTTTGGAAAAAAATATTGTGATATTATGAAATTCATGCTTGATAAATTATTATGGTGAATAATTGATGAAGAGATTTCTATATTTGTATCTAATGAGGAATTCCATGAAAAAATGAGAAATAATTAATTTTGAAACTTGATGAATAACATATTATTAGTTTGTTTCGAAAAGACTAAGTTTGAAAATGATGATTAACTTTTGGAGAATGTATGTATGATGATATTGTTATTTATCTCTCGAAAGATATATTATAATATTACATTAAGAAGAGATGTGGGAATTTGATCACAATGGAAGATTGTGTGGTGGAATTGAAAATGAAACTATTATAATGCATTGTTACATGTTGCATTGCCATTTCATTTCATTTCATTTTTGTTATCATTGATTTCGAATTGCATTTGAAAATTATTGCTTTGAGAAAGGAATTGTTTTGTGAAACAAAATCATCTTGAATTATTTTGGGGTAAATATGTTGGTAAGTCCAGATAGGAGGTGTAGTTTGATATTGGTTAAGTTGGCCTAAGTGTCTATGGTGAAAGACTGAAAACATGGGCGGATGAAATACCACATGTCTTGTGGTTAGAAACCGATAAAGTAGTGATTGGTAGTGCTTGATATGCCTACTTGCAGATACCAACTTAGGGATTACCTGAGTCATATTTACTACCCCTTGAATTATATTGAGATTATTGAATTATCGTGTTTTCAAATTTGCATCGTGTATAAGATTTCCAAAAGATAAAGAAATATATTTTGAGCATAACATGACATATGCATTCATTTCAAAAGACTGTATAAAATGAATATACTTTGTTAAGATCTCCCTATTGGGCTTTGTGCTCACCCTAGTGGATTTTGTAGATGAAAATATGTGGTGATTCCGTCGAGTTAAAGGCACAAAGTGTATTTTAAGAAAACATAGTTCTTTTCTTTTGTTATTATTTTGACAAGCTGAAAGCTTTACATGTATGGATTTCGATAACCATTTTGTGTAACTAGACATAAGCTTTAGAACTTGTAATCCACAAGGACATTAAATTATATCCGACTTATTGTACCACATGCTATAAATTCATATTCTAAGAAATGTTGAATGTATAATTGCATGTGGAATACTTTTGTTAATCTCTAGAGTATAATGAACATAAATCTTAGAGATTTGATGATGATGTTAATGATGAGACATTATATTTCATATACATTGATGCAATGGAAGTTATTAAGTTGGAAACAAGGTTATATTGTTGGAGTATGTTTGAGTTTTCTTATATTAATTATTTGGGGGCGTTACATTCGGGTGATCAATGTAGACTGATGTTAGACCTAGGATCAAATTGACAATTTTGAGGACCAAAATGATAAAATAAAACTTAAAGGACTAAAATGAAGAACAACACAGACTTTAGGGATTGAAACTGTCTTTTATCCTCTTTTATTTTTGTAATCTTTTCAATGATTAAATAGATTTAAATTAAATACTTTAGAGACTTAATAGATTCAATCGATAGTTTAGAGACTAATAAATAGACTTTTATTTATATACTATAGGGACTAAGTAAATTTAATCGACAATTCAGGAACTACGTAGATAATTTGACAATAATCTAAGGGCATAAAATGTAATTAACCCTAATCTTTATAATGTTTACTATTTATTTGTAATTATTTTTTTCCTAAACATCACTATTATGTTATTTGTCCAAAATATAGTTGGACACATTATAGTTTTGTAATTTGTTTATTATGTCAGTTTGGTCCATATAATTTTAATTGTATTGATTTTTTTTTTCTTTTCATTTTATTAATTTAATCCGATTAATAATATTTCTCAATAGAATATAAAATTAAGGATAAAAAGATCGATTTAAAATGAATATACTATTTCAAGTTGCGGAGTCTCCAAATGCATCCTAAATAATTGTTGGACACCTCATCTTTTAATTATTTTTTTGGGTTAATGCCATTTTGTCTCTAAATTAAATTACCAAAAGAGACAAACCCTCTCGCTAGCCCTTTTCAGCCCCCTGCCCATTGCTCTTACAGCCTCTATATTCTTTCTTTTTTCTTCTTTCTTCTTTCATTTCCCTCTTCTGCGTGACTCTCTCTCTATTGAGATGGTGGGTGGTGGTTTAGATTAGGGTCTGAGAGGAAGGGAGCATCAGGGATGAGGTAGGAGGTTGGAGACATAGTTCTAAATCGCGGTATCGGGTAACGTAACGGTATCGATCGCGGAGTATCGGTATCGGTAGTATCGACCGGTACGTATCGGGTATCGGGCGTCGCGGCTGTGAAATTTCAAAAATCATTAGCAATCCATCTAAAACTCAATTTTATGTATTTTTTGACTCTTTTAGCCTTAATTTATCCCATTTTAATCAAAATTTTGATATGTAGAGACACTTTTTTGACTCATTTTCAACTACATGATATGTATTTATTTTAGTCTCAACCTTTTATTTGGCATATATGTTAAACTTTTAATATAAAATTGATGTGGAAATATTTTTTTACTTATTTTCAACAATGAAATACTTCCACCACATGCACAACAAATTAATAAGAGAAAGAGGGGCATGAAAATAAATCAGTCGCTTCAGTCATAATCGCATACAAATAATCTACTACAAATCAACAACTCTAAAGCTTAGTAATAAAAAAAATATAAAATAAAAAATCTGAAATAATAAAAAAAATCTAAAATAAATATTTGACAGATTAAAAAATCTAAAATAATAAAAAAAATGTGAAATAAAAAATCTGACAGATTAAATCTCTTTAAATAATATATATAAAAAATATATATATTGAGCATATGTACATTTAAAATATATATATATATATATAATATTTTTATATATAAAAAATTATATTCTATGCCGATAATATATATATATATATAATTATGAGAGAACAAACCTGCTCCTGAGTTATAAAATTATGAGTTATATTCAGCTTCTGAACTTATGTGCATTTAAAATTATGTAAAAAATTACTCCTGAATTCTATTCAATCTCAATAATATATATATATATATATAATTATGTGCATTTAAAAAAATAATCACAGAAAAAAAAAAAAACAACAACAATAAAAAAAAATTATAAACAAACGGGGCACATGCACAACTTAAAAAGCAAAACATGACTTGACTTCTTCGGCCAAAAGAAAAAAAACAGAGCATCACATGTACAAACTTCTTCAGCCAAAAGAAAAAAACAGAGCATCAGATGAGACTTCCCTTCTTTGCTTTCTTTTGCCAATCCAAAATCGGCCACTCTCGCCCTCATCTCTCCATCTAACAGTATATTTGTTGCCTTGATGTCTCTGTGATATATTGCAGGTTTCACTCCATAATGAAGGTAAGCTAACCCATTTGCCACATCCAAGATTATACTCTTCCTTTGAAGCCAGTTTAGTGGTTGCTTATGGTTTTGATCTGAAGGAAACAAATGGTCATTAAGATTCCTGTTTGGCATGTAATCGTACACCAGGTAGGTATTGAATCTGAGCGGTGCATCACATATACAAACAGAGAGAAGCTTGAAATCGAAGAAGCTTTGCTCGTTTTTCAGCCGTATCGGCATGTATCGGAAAGAAATCGCTTGCGTATCGGATTCAGCCCGATACGTATCGGGAATCGGCCGATACGGCCGTGAAATTCAGTCTCGCCGGTATACCGGTGAGTATCCGACTCGGCCTATCCATTTTCCGGCACGAACCGGCCGGTACGGCACGTACCGGCCGATATTTAGAACCTTGGTTGGAGAGGGAAAAGGGTAGCAAGGAAGGAAGAGAATGAGGAGGTAAGTAGAGTAGGGTTGGGTAGTGCAGTGCAGTGACTCAAGAAATAGGGTGTTCAACAAATTTTTGGGGTGTATTTAGTGGGATCTTATTCAATTATTTTGACAAGAGTCAACAAACTATTCTACGGCCTATTTTGGGAAGATGATAAAAAGTAATTTTTTTACTTTTAACTAAGTTTTTGACTTTTTTAGACAAATAATTTGAAAAGTTGGTAAAAAATTACTTTTGGCTTTTTTGATTAATATTTGTTTATGATGTCAAACCATAATAAAATGACCAAACTACCCCCATTAATTTAAAATATTTACAATTTCAATTATGTAGCACATTTTGACTCATAAGGGGTAGAATTGTAATTTTACCAGTAGCTAAAAACTAACTTCTCAAATAAAAAAATATATATAAAAAGCCAACTTTTACCTTTTGCTACAAACAAAAAAAAGTTGCTAAAAGCTAACTTCCCAAAATAGCACTACTTAATTTCAATCAAACTTTTAAAATGTCATTATCAATTGAATTAATGCAACATAAAAAATATAAAGATAAATTTGATGAAAAAAATTACAAGAGCTAAATTAACACAAAAGACAAGTTACATAGACTACAAATGCAATTTACCTTAAATATATGGCAAATGGTATTTTTTTTCACATTACTTTGGCTTCTTTCTACTGCTGACACCACAAAACTAGCTGTAGGAATTTGTGCCTGAGAAACTTGTGGTGGAGTCAAATTGGACAAGAACTAGGGATCTACAAAAGACCACATGTTATTGGTTGGTTATTTATATAATATTTGTCCTTTTTGTGTTCTTCAACCATTGATTTTGATTCAATCCCTTTTATTCATGTCCACAGACACCATTCAGATACTGGGCTACAGAGTTAGAATCAGAAGCTTTTTTTTTTTTTTTTTGAAAGGAGAATCAGAAGCTTTGAGGTGTGATATTTTCCCTCTCCATTGGTATTTGATACTTTCCTGTGCTTTTCCTTCTGTGGAATTTCCTTACAAACTGCAATTTCCATGTAAACAAAAATTAGCACAAAAACAAGAAAAAAAAATTGCAATTTATATAATTTTTCAGTTATGATATGTGCATAGAAAAGGACAAGCAAAGAAAATTGCAAATAAGATCTAGGTCAAATTTTTGTTTAAAAAAATTACTCCTATGAATCGGAATATGAAACTCACAACCATTCTAATAGAATTTGAATTTTTTCCCCTCACATTTTAAGGGTAAATTACCATTTTTACTTTTGTAGTTTGACTTAAATTTTATTTTGATTTTTATTTTTTCATTCTAAACAACATTAACCTAGGGTTCAAATCTGGTTTTAATTTAATTTTTTCGTGCAAATTAATTGTTGAAAGTCACTACTTTTTAAATTATGTCAGTCACATAAAAAGTACATATAAAAAAATTAACAGTAATTCAGATGAAAATACCAAACTTAAAACTATTCATATTAAAATTTTCAAACTATAAAAATCAAAAGTGTAATTTACCCTTTCTACATAAATGATAATGTCATCTCCACAGCCCATTTGGTTGATGCCCTAAACTTTCACAAGAAAAGAAGTTCAGTAGGGCTATCTCTGCTTGAAGTTTCTAGTAAAAGTAACATGATAGCTTTAATAATTGTTTTATGAGTAATTAAGTACTTTTTTATGGTTAGACAAACACATATATATGAGACAGTGATTGGAGGGCTTACCAAATGCTTGTAGGGAACCCTATAGCTTAAATAGTACCATTAGATTAATGGAAATAACACAAATTGTTGGTAAAGCTTCCAGATTGATCTATAAGTTTTTGTTTTTGGTCATCCACTTCCCACAAGAGCTGCCCATTATCCTGAAAGTGATGTATTTGTCAAAGTTAGCAAATAGATACTTAATTGGACACCAAATTATATATATATATATATGTGGATAGCATGGTGTTAAATGACAATATTAGATAGCTATCAGTTGCGTGTAATAGTATCCAGAGTATTAAATGATATATATTGGAAATTGAATGTCTAGGTTGTGAATTATTTAAAATCATCAATTGCAAAAAAAACTTTGTAATAGTCAAATCGTCCGTATTGAATGCGAATTAGTTCTGAACCGGTAAGTATTGGAAACTGACTAATACGCATATGATTTTCATTCTAATCCAAGATGTATCAGTATCAAAATAAAAAAAAAAACCTGATAATTATTAATCCAAAACCTGATAATTATTAATCCATACGGTATGTATTGGCTTATATTTCAAACTATGATGAACAATTATTTTTTATTTTTTATTTTTTTTAAAAAGTGAGCCCTCTAACAAATTCTATCCATTCAAGTGAGTTTTGTTTTTATTTCTGTGCCTGATTTTTGTGTTCCTAATTAACAAACCTGAGGGAGGATATCTGGCATTTGCACTTGTTGATGATCAAATAGTAGTGAAGAAGATGAACTGTCCAAAAGAGGATAACTATTTGGTATAGCGAACTGAGGGGAGTTGCATTGTGGCACATTTGGCAATGGAGATTCCTCTTGACTACTCATCAATGTCTGAATATTCAACTCATAGACAAAGATCCAACATCAGCTTCAATGCAAAATAAATAAATAATAGGAGAAATTACACACACACACACAAAAAAAAAAAAAAAAAACACACAAAATTGAACTATTATAACAAAATGAACCTTGAATTTTTAATTTTATCAATTTAAATCATAAATTTTGATTTATTTTCAATCTAAACCAATTACCTATTTCCGTTAAATAAAACTGATAGAAAAATAGATATTTTAATCATTAAATTTAATGAAAAATAGTATTTTAGACATTATATATATATATCTTTAATAACTAAAATATTTTTTCCACGTCAATTTTGTTTAACAAAAATAGGCGAATGATTTAGTTTGAAACAAATACAAAAATTAGAGTTTAAATTTATAAAATTAAAAATTCAGAGTTTATTTTGTTAAAATACTCAAATCATTTTTTTTTTTTTTTTTGTGTGGCTGGGATATAGTATGAAGTGTTGAGATTTTAATATATGACTTTGTTTTATACCTCATGTGGAACCATGAATGCATCCAACTTCATTCCAAAGTTACAGAACATGGGATTCACTGAAGCAAGCTTCGTAGAAAGGACCTGAAATTTTTTGGAGAAAAATTAGACTGCTTTTAGTTAAATTATTTTTTAATATAGAAATAGACAGGTCATTTTGAACATAAATGGTGAAAAAATTAAAATGTATATATATATATTTTTACCTCTACTTGATATTGTAAGGATTGGACATAGTTGATTATTTCATCCAACACAAGGGCCTTCCCTGTTACCTATTTTTCAGTGGCGTCACTGTCAGATACAAATACTTTTATTTTTAGGATTATTTACATATACCCCTGAATTATTGAAAAATTACTTTTATTTTCTAAATTTTAAAAATGTACGAATAGATCCTTAAATAATTGAGAAATGTCATTTTGCCCTCTAAGTGGTAACACGTACAAATAGACTCTATTGGTATGTTTAACTTTGATCACTTCAGCTAGAGATCCAATTTGTACGTTTTTATGACTTATAGGATTCGTTTGACGCGCCCCTTGGGGCTAAAATAGTCATATAAGACAAAATAAGTTATGTTAGCTAAATAAGATAAAATGTCACATTCAATCCATAATCATTTTATTTTTTCTTTTAAAAAGGTTAAAAAAATCAAAAAGCCTATTCCGAACGAGACTTTTTAATCCCAGGCTAAAATAGTCAAAAAATCAAAAAACCAATCTATATTCCAAACGAGCTCTTAGAAATATTTGTATGTTTTTATAGTTGAGAGATCAAAATGATACTTTTCAATAGTTTATGAGGTCTATTTATATATTTTTATAGTTTAAGAAGTCAAAATGATACTTCTTAATAATTAAGGGATCTTGACATAAATAACCCTTATTTTTATAAATAGATAAATTATGAACACAAAAATTGGATAGAAATCTGTGATCAATTTCTACTTTTCTAACATTATTAATTTTTTATGGAAGAAATAATACTGAAAATTGTGCTTCTTCACCTTGTCACATCCAGGAACTAATGCTTGCAACTGTTTCATCTTCTCACTTATTTTCTCTCTCCTCACCTGAAATCCATTTTCAAGAAAATATATGTGAGGAAATTAAAATTCAAACATAATTTTATAGTAAAAATGATGTGATAATAATATTTTTATAATTATGAATTTAAGTTATAAATATTTTGATTTCTAACCCATAGATATAAATGTGACACAATTTTACCTGAATTTTTTGTTTAGATAAATTGCACTGACTTTTCTTGATATTTAGAGAAATACAATTAACTCCATAAATTTAATATAATTACATTAAATCTTTTTAAAATTTTAATTCATATAATACTAGGCCCCAATTTTCATAAAAAATTTATTAGTTATATGAATGAAAAAAATAATATCATCATCTTTTTTACGTTAAAACATATATTTTATCTTATATATGTTTGTGTCTTCATACCATCTGTATTAGTTTTGATTTTTTTTAAAGAAAAGTCAATATAATTCTGCCAAAATTACGAGATTAATTATAATTTTTTTTAAAAAAAAAATTCAAAGGAGAATAGTATAATTATACACTTAAAAAATTCTATAAATAAATGGTTTATGTGAACTTTTTCAATTTTGTAAAGCTTTTTACCCTTTAAACAAAAAAAAAGAAAGAGAGAGAGAGAGAGAGAGAGAGAGAGCGCAAAGGACTTTGAATAGTGAACAACAGTACCCTCTCTGCAAGGCTGTGGCTGTCTGTAGCTTGACCCCTCTTTGCTCTTACATGATTATAGCCATTGGGAACTTCTTCAGGACGAACTTTCTTTTGATCCTTCTGCTTATCATCTTTTGGCTTCTCTATTACTTTCTCATCTGTCATTGTTGTAATCGTGCCATTGCTTCTCTTTTCCTTATTGCTTTTCACTTCTCTTGCTTCCTAATAGTAAAAAGATATGCAATCACAGCAACATTCAGCAATTCAATATCAAAACAGACACAATCTACAAAATAAAAAGCAACCCCTATATGTATGTTGTGGGTGAGGTAGGGTACGAAACGAAGTCTCACTTTTTTTTTTTTTAATCAACGAAAGTTAGTGATTAGATTAATACCTATGGAAGTTATCCTATTTATTTTTGTAAAATACCAAGTGTTCGCCTTTTAATTCAACTCCCCCTTAACTTATGATTTCCCCTTAAGAGCGTCATGGTGGCCAACTAGCTCTCACATTATTGTATAAATATGTACAATGGCGTAAGTGTGAGCATACTTTCACTTTTTTTTTTTCTCTCTTTTTTTTTGGACTTTTTTTAATTACGAAAACTTAAAAAGTTATTTTAAATATATTAATTTTTTTAACCTTATATTTTAGTTAAAAAATTAAAAAATTATTAAAATAATTTATTCTCAAACGAGGCCGTCTTAAAAATAAAAAAGCTTGACAATAAAAAAAATTAAATTTTTTTCGTGAGTCTTAGATGATAAGTTAATTGGCCTGATGGTTAAGCTATCAAACTTGACACGGGCAAGACGTTGACCTGTCGAGACTACAGTCTTTAATATACCCAAAATAATAATAATAATAATAAATTACACTCTTAATTCTTATAGTTACCTTAAATTTCATTTTAGCTTCCTTAAATTTCATTTTAGTTTTTATTATTTTAAATGAATATTTGGTTTATAAATTTTAAGTTTAGTTCAATTTATTTATTTATTTTTTTAAGTGTGTTTAAGTTTAGTTCAATTTAATTAGTGTGTTTAAGGGAAATGCCACGGTACATCTCTGCAAGTTTAGGGAAAATGCATACACACCTTTTTAGTTATGCCATAAGCAAGTTATTACAAATGGTATAACCTAATGTTATGGGGTTCATAATTAAAAAAAGGCTTCTTCTTAAGTGTGCAACCCACAAAAGGTGTAAGTGGGTTGCACACCATGTGCCACTCACACAAAAGGTGTAAGTGTAAGGTGTAAGTGTAAGGTATAAGTGTAAGTGGAAGGTATAAATGAAATGTATAAGTTGCACACCATGTGCCACTTACACAAAAGGTGTAAGTGCAAGGTAAAAAAGGTGTAAGTGTAAGGTGTAAGTGAACACAAAAAGGTGTAAGGTGTAAGTTGCACACTATAGCATTACCCTTAAAAAAATGAGTTATTATCAAACATCACATAGGGTATAAAAAGAAACTCTTGAATCATAACTAATATCACACTAATTCATAATTAAAAACACAATAAATCATAACTACAAATATAAAGAACATAACTAAGAGTGAATATGCTATACAACTCATAGAATTTCCCTCAAGTTAGATAGTAAAGATGTTTGAGACACATGTCACTTTAATAAGGTATACGTGTGGAAAAAAAATCAACAGAAATTTAGGCCTATTTTGGGAAGGTGGTAAAAATCAACTTTTTCGCTTTTAACCAAGATTTTTTAGAGTGATTTGGGAAGTTGGTAAAAAGTTACTTTTTTATCTAGATTAATATTTGTTTATGGTGTCACATCACACTAAAATGACTAAAATACCCTCACCCAACTTAAAAAATTACATTTTACCCATCTATACAAATTATAAACATTGAGAGTAATTTCGTAATTTTATAACCTACGTTTTTGTCTTCCCAAATGAGCCAAAAAAAGCAGCTTTGGAGTTTGGGACAAAACGCAACCCTGCGTTTTTCTTCCTTCCCAAAAGCAGCCTTAGACAAAAAGACTAAGCTCACGTTTGGCAACATAATTGAGACTAAATTAGCTCATTAAAAAATAAAATAGATTAAAAATTAATAAAATAAAATATCACATCTAAATTATAATATTTTTTTAATTTTTTATTTTTACGAAACTATAAAAAAGCCAAAAGTACATTCTAAATGGAACTGGGCTAAAATAGAGGAGAGCTAAAAAAATCAGGTTAAAAAAGTTATACCCAAATAAAACCTAAACTAGACTGAACTTAAAAGGTAGGAACCAAAATATTTAAATTAAAATAATAAATACCAAAATAAAATTTGAATTAAATTATAAAGTTGAGAAATATAATAGAGGTATATAAATACCATAGATTGAAGAGAAGTGATGGAAGACCTATCCATGCTTTTCCTTTTCTTGGCTATGACAATCACCTTCTGAGTGACTTGCTCACCACTTTCAGACTTATCAACCATTGATGAAGAATCTGTACTGTGTTTATTGGTCACAGAAGGCTCATTGTTATTACTAATTCCAACTTTTGTGCCATTTTCAAGGCAACTACTTTCATGAAAACAAACATCAACAGGGATCTGCCGAGGAGATTCAAGTCGGTAAAATTGAGAAAAACAGTTGGTGGTGGGGGTGGTGTTTGGTTCCTGGGAAAATGCGGAGGAGTTTGGCAGGAAAGTTGGGTCAAGGAGAGAAGGTTGGTGTTGGAATGAAAAAGCTGCCATGTTGAGAGAGAAAGAGAGAGAGAGAGAGAGCTTTGGAATTGAGAATGGAAAGCGATGGAAGAGAGAAGGGGAGGGGTATGGATGGTTTGATACTTGAATGCAAGGAGGCAAGCAGTGTATGGGAAAAAGTGGGTTCTGAGACAATCAAAGAGGTCAGGTTTATAAGGTTTATATAAGAAAATGTCTACTGTGCTGGACGTAGAAGATGTTTGGCATCTATTAAAAAAAGTACGCTTTATATATATATATATTTAGATAACATCAATTAATATTTATTATTTTTTTTTTTACTTATTTTTTTGAGATATTTATCAATAAATCTCATTTTACAAATAGTTTTACCGATTGGCCCTAAAGTTATTTCTATTATTCTGATTAGTCCTATTAGTGGGGAAATATCTTATCAGTTGATCTTATTTCTTTTGTTTGGTAACATTGAGTGGTCAATTATACCCTTCATTGTGTGTGTCACGTGACATACATCATTCTAAAGCAAAAAGTATAAAGATCCTTAGTGTACTTTGTTGATGTGTGGCACCCATTGTATGTCACATGACATATATCATTCTAAGAAAAAATGTATAAAGAGCCTTAGTGTACTTTGTTGATGTGTGGCACCCATTGTGTGTATCACGTGACACACATCATTCCAAGAAAAAAAGCATAAAGAGGTTTAGTGTACTTTGTTGATGTGTGGCACCCATTGTGTGTGTCACGTGACATATTATGTGTGTCACGTGACACACCCTCATAAAGAGCCTTAGGCAAAAAGTATAAAGAGCCAGGGTTGGTTTGGCAAGGGCTCATTGGGCTTTTTTGGCTCAATGAGCCACAAAAGACAGAATAGGCTCATGAGCCACAACAGACAAAACATCCCATCCAACTCCATAATCATTACACTCTTCTCTCACAAAAAAGTCAAAAAAGCCAAAAAGCCAAAAGTCCTTCTCAAACCAAGTTTTTGAGCCTAGGCTCATATAGCCAAAAAAGCCAAAAAGCCAACCCACTTCCCAAACGGAGGCTTAGTGTACTTTGTTGATGTGTGGCACCCATTGTGTGTGTCACGTGACACAACCTCATAAAGAGCCTTAAGCAAAAAGCATAAAGAGCCTTAGGGTGTGTTTGTTTGAACGGACTGGATAAGGGGGATTGTAATCCATCGGACTGTTAGTCCCGGGATACATTGTCCCGGGACTATTTGGTTGGATTGAATTTGTATCCTATGTTTGTTTAGTCATGGGATTAGATGTCTGGATTTGACTATTTTTAGTAAATCTAATGTTTGGTTAGACGGACTGGATAGGGATAAATGTTCAAAAGACTATTTTACCCTTATAATCTATAATTTATAATTTAACAACACTAAAAAAGTTTAATTTATAAGGCCACAATTTTTAATTTATTATTTTCAATTAAATTAAATTTATAATTTATAATTTTTATTTTTATTTAATATATAATTTTAAATAACGACAATAAAAAAATAATTTTATTTAATATATAAATTAAATTTTCAGCAACACTAAAAAAATTTAATTTATAAGGCCATAATTTATAATTTATTATTTTTAAATAAATTTAATTTATAATTTATATTTTTTATTTAATATATAATTTTAAATTAACAATACTAAAAAAAAAATTATTTAATATGTAAATTTAATTTTTTAACAACACTAAAAAAATTTAATTTATAAGGGCATAATTTATAATTTTTTATTTAATATATAGTTTTAAACTAACAACGCTAAAAAAATAATTTATAAATGTTCAAAACACTATTTTATCCTTTTCTAATTGTTTACTAAGTAATAGCATGGAGGGTAAAATGAACATTTCACAAAATAATCTCATGGGATACCAATCCCATGGTTTCTATCCCACACCCCCCATAGGATAGGATAGTCCCATATTTGTGGGACTAATAGTCCGAGGGGACTATTAGTTCGGGGGGACTATTAATCCGGGGCAAAAATTTTCAAACAAACAATGGACTATTAGTCTGGTGGGACTAATAGTCCAATCCCACCCCCTTATCCCTCAAAACAAACATGCTTTTAGTGTACTTTGTTGATGTGTGGCACACATTGTGTATGTCACGTGACATACCCTCATAAAGAGCCTTAGGCAAAAAGCTTAAAAAGCCTTAGTGTGTGTGGCACCCATTGTGTGTGTCACGTGACATATTGTGTGTGGCACCCAACAAACATTACACAATAATTGATGGCAACAAACATTATACAATAACTGATGGCAATTGCGTCATTTGACAACAGATAGGACTAAACGGAGCACTAGAAAACATATGGGACTAATTGGATTATAAGATCAACATTTAAGATTTATTAGTAAATTTTCTTATTTTTTTACATATTTTTTTTATAAAAAAATCAAAAAATATAATTATTTAGAATATTCTAAACCACCTCACATTCAGATTTTTTTTTTTTTAGAGTATGAGTAGGGAAAATTAAATTTATATAATATTAAATAAATTTAAACGATTTTTAAATAAGTAAGGCCTTGTTTGGGGTACTCTATTTTAATCCATTTTTTTTATTTTTTTATTTTTTTTAAGTCACATTAATTAACATCTCTTCTCTACTTTTTTACATATCTTTTTATAAAAATTTAAAAAGTACACTTATTTAAGACATCCCAAATCACTCCTAAATCTGAGTTCATATTATTATTATTTAGAGTCCCGCTACAGACCCCCAGTGGGGGTCGCGCCCCCAGTGACGTGGCGCGCCCCCACTGGCTGACACTTGAAAAAAAAAAAAAAAAAAAAAAAAAACTGTTTTTTTTGGACGAATCAGGGACTGCCACCTCACTGGGGTTCCACCCCCAGTGGGGGTCCGAAGCATATTTGTATTATTTATATAAACTTTGAGGTGAGAGAAAGGGGAGAGCGGACCCTGCTTTGTGTGACTCTCATGGCCATGCAGGGTCTTTACATTTGACTGGTCTTTTCAATCTCTCTCCCTCGGCCAAACTCTCTCTCACTCAAAATTATGATTGGTCTGACACGTTACGTGTCCTATCCCTTATCAATCATAATTTATTATAATTTTTTTATATATTTTTTAATTATTTAATATAAATTAATGAACTTCACCCCTACCAATTACAACATTACTAAAAAATTATGTGCCGATATTCAAGACCAACCAATAATTTCTTCCCCTCTCTCTCTAAGTAGGGGCTATGATAGGAGAAAGTTTTGGTACATTATGCTAATAACATTATTCATATTCATTTTTCTTGTTTTTTATTTTTTAAAAATATTTTTCAAAAAATTCTAATTTTCTTTTTGTTTTTATTGATTTTTTTAATATTTTAATTTTTTTTTAATTTTTAGACATACTTAACATAAATACACATAAAAATATAATTTTTGTAAAAAAATATTTTAATAATTAACTAAATACCAAAAATATATAATAAAAAAATACGAGAATTCGGTATATTTTTCGTATTTTTATGTATTTATTAATTTTTAAAAATATTTTTTCACAATTTTTTTACTTTTCAGATATATCTCAGTAAGATGCATTTAAAAAAATTAAAAAAAATGCTTAAAATTTTAAAAATATTCACTAAAAATAAAAAATATCAAAAACAAAAAATTCCAGTTTTCAAAAAACTTAATCCAAAAAATTCAAACCAAGCACACACAAATTAGATTTAAAGTATAGAGATCAAACTATTCCATTTGAATCTATAGAACCAAAGTGAAACTTGAGTCAAACTATAGGGTTAAAATGTAATTAACCCTTTTCTTTTTGTTTATTTATTTATTTTTTTGTTGGTTTGAAAATTTGTGTTAAAGTGTTTGGTTTGCTTATAACTTATTAAATAAAAATAATTTAAATAAACTAAAAAAAATATGATTATCGGCAAATAGGGGAGGCATTTTACTTTCTGATCTTTGATTATTAACTTTCAGCTTGTTAGAATATATCAAACAATTACTTCTACTACTTTATTCCATTTTTTTAATAAAAAAAATTAACTTGACAAAAATAAATATCAAAAAATATTTTCAAAATTTTCAAATTATTTTTTGTCCAAAAAGAGAAAAACATAAATGATGAGTAATTTTTATTTTTCATTTTTATACCAATTAGTGTTTAATTTCTTTTGGTAATAAAAAAAATATAAAAACAAAATTTGAAAACTCAATAAAATAGGGCGATTCGAATTACTAAATTTTTTATTTTAATGTACAATATTGTAATACATTATAAAAATTTAAAATTAACGGTGCATAATTGTAACATTAATTTGAATTTTAAAGCTTTGTTAATTATTTTTTAATTTCAATAAAAATATGATAACGTCACAATCATTGATCATGATTTGTACGTCTCGATTCCATTTATGTAAGAGTAAACAAATATATATAAAAAATACGTATATAATCACTTTAAAATAAATATTTTATTAAAATGTTTTATAATAATGACACTGGGCCTGTTTGGTAGAGCTGTGAGAAAGTACTTATAACTTATGCCTAAACAGCTTATAGCTTATAATTATGACCATAAGCTGATTTCTGACTTATAAATTAAGCATCTCCTGCCCCACTCAAAGAATAAGCTGATTTCTGATTTCAAAAAAGTTATAAGCTATAAACTATAAACTAAATCAAATACATCAAAATAGCTTAAATTAAGCTGAAAGCTGAAATAAGCAGCTTTTAAGCTGCACCAAACAGGCACTTGGTGCAGCTTAAATGCTGCTTATTTCAGCTTTCAGCTTAATTTAAGTTATTTTGATGTGTTTGGTTTAGCGTATAGTTTATAACTTATAACTTTTTGGAAGTCAGAAATCAACTTATTCTTTGAGTAGGGCAGGAGATGCTTAATTTATAAATAAAAAATCAGCTTATGTTCATAGTTATAGGCTATAAGCTGTTTAGGCATAAATTATAAGCACTTTTCCACAGCTCTACCAAACAGGGCCACTAACTCGTCATCCTGATAAATAATTATATGTATGAAAATTTTGATAGAATTTCCTGGTATAATGGAGAGAATTCAAATATAAATTTTTGTAATAAATTTAGGGTGTTTCACCTAAGAAATCCACATAATTTTTTTTTAAAATCTTCATTGACTTTTTTTTCAAAATTTTGTCAAATTTTTTATTTTTATTTTTCCGATTCGTCTTGTATAGACGAATTTATAAAAAAAAAAAAAATGAAAAATCCAAAATAAGCTTAAAAAATTCACGATTTTAGATTATTTTTATCTTTTTGGATTTTATTTGAATTTTTAAAAAAAAAAAACAAAAACAAAAACAAACAAACATATAAGCAAAATGTTAATTTTATTTTTAGGGTAAATTACACATTGCATCCTTATACTTTGCGTCAAATCTCACTTTGCTTCCTATACATAAAATTATAACACTTAACCCTTACATTTATGGTTAAGTATCAATGTCCTCATTTTGTTATTCCACAATATAAGTCTTTAACAGAAATCACTAATGTGATAAACATATGACTACAAAATAAGGGCAAATGAAGAAAATCACTCACATTTCCTGCCTATACACATTTCGTCCTGAATTTATATTAAATTATAACTGTATTTAACTAAAACAAAACGTAAATTGTGAATGATTAAGGAGATGAACTAGGATTTTGCAGAAATTGAAACCACAAAATTCTGTTTTCCATAATAACTCAATCTTCTATCAATTCTTCTTTCTTTTTCTGATGCGTTTTTTTAATTTCAAAAACTTTGTTTTCTTATCTCTTAGTCCCTATTTACAACATATGAACATATATATTGTATTATATAATCCTTACATACTTGTCACATGGAACAAAGTGTGTATTGGTAGAAAATGATGATGATTTTCTTTTCTTATTCTTATTTCGTAGCCACACGTTTAATATATGACTAAATTTTGTTAAGAACTTAAATAATGTGTCTGGATTGACTGTTATGATTTCATATATAAAGATTAAAGTAAAATTTGGTACAAAGTGTAATTTATCCTTATTTTAATCCATTTTGGGTGGTGATTTTTTTAACTAAAATAGTCAAAAAAAAATCAAAACATCCAACCACATTATTTTTTCTATTTTTTCATTAAAAAAATAATTAAAATAATCAGTTCCCAAACCGGCTCAAAATGCATGGAATAAATGATAACACGTTGTTTGCAAGTAAATTTCACCCAAAAAAATAAAAAAATAAAAAAATATTTACAAAATTATTCACTTTTTTGATAATATGTATATATATATTTAATATAACGAGAAATTCTTTGAAGTATATATCATATGCATATTAGTTGCGATTAAAATATTAATTATGACATTATTTTGATTATAATCTATTAAGCCCAAGATAAGATTTTTTTACTCATTTAAGTCCTATTAATTTTTAATAGATGAAATTACATCTCAAACAATGGCTTCGTTTAGAAAGTGGATTGGCTTTTTAATTTTTTAATTTTTTTTGGCTATTTTAGCCTGGGGGCTAAAAAGCCTAGTTTGTAAAGGGCTTTTGATTTTTTTTTGAGAGAAAGAATGTAATGATTATAGATTTGATGTGATGTTTTGTCTTATTGGATTAAAAAGTCTATTTTATTTTTTGTGACTATTTTAATCAAAAAAAACCATAAAACCTTCTTCCCAAACATAGGCAATAGTTATTCATCATTTGTAATTGTTTATAAAAGAGTATGGCGATGTGACATTTTGATTTTCAAAACTTTAAAATATCATAAATATTACAACATACATTTATTTTTGATAAAATTTATATCTCTAGAATTAACACAATGAAATATATCAAACAAGATTAATATTAAATATAAAATTATATAAAAATAAAAATATGTTTTTTATTATAAATTTATAATTTAAACAATTTTTAATAGTAAGTTTTATTAACTTATTTAACTAGCAATATTTACTCGGTTTAATTTTTTTTTAAAAATAAAATATATGGTGTTGGTTGAGTTAATTAGGAGAAAATTTGACTCTAAATTGAAAAAAATTTCATACTTAAAATGAGGAAGTTACACTAAAAAACTATAAATTTCATCCAAAAATTAGAAAATTAAATTGCAACTATGAAATTTATCTCAAACATATGATTCCTAATATTTGAAAATTGTTTCAGTTTGAAGGAATTTCTCAGTTTAAAAAATTAAAAAATAAGTCAATTCACAATTTTCTTAATTTCTAACCATAAATTAAATTTTAAACAAATAGAGTATCTCTTTCACACATAAATATACATAAACAAATTGAGAAATATTTTAATTATGGAACTAAGAAAACTGAAAATTTTATTAGTTGACGAAGCAATTATATGGAACATTTTAGTGCAAAATTGATAAATTTATCTGTTTTTTCCAGTTTTAAAATTGAGAAATTTCACAAAAACTAATAATATTCTTAGTTAATATAAAAAAACTGAGAAATTTCTCAATTTTAGTAGAAAGTTTCGTAAACTGAGAAATTGTTAATTTCGTATAGCTAAAAAAATAATATTTTATTTTTATAAAATTTTATATTCAATATTTGTCTTATTTGATAGATCTCATTGTGTAAACTCTAAAAATATAATTTTTGTTAAAAATAAATGTGCATAATAAATGTGAAACCCTAAGGGTTTGACCTGATGAGTGAGGCTTGAGATTTGGGGGCTTGCTCCCTCCAAGATCTTAGGTTCGACTATTCTTGCTAGCAAAACATTTTGGGGTCACGAACCACAGGAAATTAATCCATTTTAGAACATTTGTTCGAATTGTTTAGACTTAGCCCAGTGCTTATAAGTTGGCTTAGAATACCCTACATATCAATAAAATAAAATAATACAAGTTATGAAAATTTTAAGTTTTGAAATAACAAAACAAAAGTAAATGTCACATAGGAGATTTGTGGTTGGTGGAGAGGGTGTGACTCTCAATTTTGTATTAGGGCATGAAAGCTTGGTGATTGGATGAATAATATTGTCATGCAGTGCACTTGGAGCACCTAATAATTATTTATTAGTACTCATTGAATTAACGTTTTTCAATTCATTCCGTCTTTTAATAAAGGTAAAACAGTCAAATGTACATAAATATTTTGAACACAAAACCTTATTGATTAAAAATAATGAAGTAGGACTTAACGGAGTATCAACCTTACAAATATGACTTTTGAATAATTAACCTCTTTTTTTTTTTTTT
Organism: Camellia granthamiana; assembly: GCA_036172215.1. NCBI lineage: Eukaryota > Viridiplantae > Streptophyta > Magnoliopsida > Ericales > Theaceae > Camellia > Camellia granthamiana. Next base: position 60,068,016 of record CM069906.1, on the reverse strand, counting down.
AAGCTATGACACTCATAAAATTGAGTTATGACATTTATGGTTATATACATGATACACACCCTCAGACCCTAAGGGTATGTATCATATCATTACTCTTAATATAGCATGTTTATTGTGAAGATTCACGCAATATATGAAACAACAATCGATACAATTTATCTAATAATGTATGAGTTTTGTGAAGAAGTGCCAAAGTTGTAAATATAACTTGCTAGAAATTAAAATATTATTTTCTCCAATTCTCACTATTTAAACATCATATACTTTTCATAATGGAGTTTATTTTTATAAAATATTTTTTTATCATAAAACTAAATGCATTTATTATTAAATGAAATTTTGTGGTTTTTTTTTTAAAATTTTAAATTACCTCTATTTTCAATCATAATTAAATTACATAGTGTAAGGAAAATAAATCTAAAAATTAAAAATAAACAAAGGAAAAAGAATCTAATTTAAAAAAAATATATAAAATAAAAGAAAATGAATCAAAAAGATAAAATAAAATAAAGGGCATAAAATTTTAAAAAAATTGGTGATAAATCCATATTCCTACCCCTATAATTCATGAAGGACAAGGGTGATTCTATCGAGACATAAGGACATTTGTTGGTCAAATAGATATTACCACCTATCTGTTGAAATTTTTATTTTAAAATCTATCTATTCAATTCTTTTTTTTTTTTATCAGTTCAATTTTTTGAACCTATTTGTTCAAATTTTTATCTATCAAAATTATTTTGATATTTTTAACCTATTTGTTAAAATTAACCAAGACTATTTTCTCTATTTGTTGAAATTCACCAAGACTATTTTTTTTTTCTATCTATTGAAATTCACCAAGCCTACTTTATTTGTCACAAAATTTTATCTATACAAATTGATTTCACACACACACACACACACACACACACACACACACACATTCTCTCTCTCTCTCTCTCTCTCTCTCTCTCTGTTAGTTTCATAGGGTTCCGGTAAACAGCCACTACCTCCATCAAATTCTCCCACCACCACCACCAGAGAACACACCCACGACCACCACCACCACCTGCTAAATCTATCAAACACAAACAAATTCATTCAATTCTCTATTTATAATTGTTAGAATAGTAGAGAGAGAGAGAGAGAGAGAGAGAGAGAGAGAGAGAATAATATGTATTATATGGAATGAATTGTATTGAATTAATGTCCTATACAATAGAAGGCCTGTATATATAGGCTGAGAAAGAATATCTTACTAGAAATCTAACTATGAAAAAGAATATCCTATAAGAGACCTAACTATGGCAATACCTAATATATCTAGGAAATCAATACCTAGTATATGTAGGAATATATACCATATATATATATATTAACATCCCCCCTTGAACCCAATGAGGATAAACATCTTGAGTTTGGAGAGAGAAACTAAAACATAAAAATAAAATAAAATAAAAGACAAATAGATTGCAAAGTCTGAATGGGAGCGCAATGGCGTTTGAAATAGATCAGAGGCCGGAACTAATGTCGGGAGACAGTTTATAGTTGTGTCGGACCATTGTAGGAACTAGCTGAAACTAATGCCGGGATAGTTTAAGGTCGTGCCAGATTGATATAGAAACTAGCTGGAACTAATGCCGAGAGACAGTTTATGGTTGTGTCGGACCATTATAGGAACTGGTTGGAACTAATGTTAGGACAGTTTAAAGGGGTCATGCCGAACCGATGTAGGAGCTAACCAGAATCAATGTCGGGACAATTTAAAGGGGTCATGCCGGACCATTGTAGGAACTGGCTAACCGGAATCAATGCGGGATAGTTTAAAGGGGTCATGTTGGACCGATGTAGGAGCAACAGATGTTGAACCAACATGCGTGACACACACATAACTTATGACGTAGTACTAAACGATGATGACAACAGATAATTGAGTGGACCGGGGGGCGGCTTAGATGGGACGCAAAGAGCGGCTTAGGTTATGCACCAGAGAGGGTGGCTTAAGTGGTACACCAAGGGGGACGACTTAGGGACATGCGCCAAGAGAGTGACTTAGAGTGTGTGCCAAGGAGGAGACTTGGGTGGTTTGCATAGAGATATTTAAGGTAGGAATAAACTAACGAACAAAGGAAGAGATCACCACGAAACGATACTAACAAGAAAACATGACAACAAAATAGGTTGAGATCTGGCAGGTGGCCAAGGCGAGGCTGCAGCTCGCCGGCGAAGTGAAATTACTAGGTTTTTAACCTAACTCTGATACCATGTTAGAATAGTAGATAGAGAGAGAAAATAATATGTATTATATTGAATGAATTGTATTGAATTAATGTCCTATTCAATAGAAGGCCTGTATATATAGGCTGAGAAAGAGTATTCTATTAGAAATATAACTATGAGAAAGAGTATCCATAAGAGACCTAACTATGGCAATACCTAATATATCTAGGAAATTAATACCTAATATATGTAGAAATATATACCATATATACATTAACAATAATCATCCAAAACACAACAGATACATTTATATATATATAGAGAAAGAGAGATGAATGAGTGAACTTCAATCCCGTTACCAAAATTGTAAGCAATAAAATTCCACATTACATTAATAAAATTGAATCAAAACTGTGTGTGCTATTTTCTGACCACACTGCCAAACAGGTACGTAGCTGGAGAACACCGGCAGAATAGATTGCACCCGAATGACCTGTCACAGAAAGAAAAGACTCCGGCGGTGGTTCTTCCACCCAGGGCCACTCCGACGATCAAGTCAGTAATCAATATTTCTCAAAGATAACCAATTGTGCTTAACTCACAAGCCAGAATACCAAAAGCGTATCTTAGACCTACGAGGGTGCCTTACTTTTATAGCCAGCAGTGACCTGATCCCTGTAGAAGCCTAGCTTCAATGGACTCTGGCTCAATGCTTATCTTGGACTCTCAAATAGATAGAGATAAACTCCTTAAGAGCTTTATCTTTATCCAGATTGAGGTCCTCCCCCATTCTAGGACTCTTATAACTTATCCTTTTATCCCGGACTCCGGCATCCCCGCAGATAACCTTGGCCTAGCCAAGATCATCTCGGCGTCATGACCAAGACACGTGGCACCCCGGCTGGCACTTCGGTGCCACCTTGACCATGTGTTGTCATTCAAAAAATATGTCCTCATAACTGCCCCCTAGGTTCTATTACCTCGGCATCCTGAGGTGATGGAACCTATATTATTTGACCATATAGCACATCGGCTAAGCTTACTCTACATTTTATTACCGAGGTTATCACACATCGACTTCCATATGACAAAAACTTCTATGTGTTTGCATCAATCCTTTAGAACCAAGAACCAAGTTTTTTCAAATTCTTTAGCCGAGATCGTTCTCCTAGCCGAGGTCTTTGCTTTATTAAATCAAGAACTCCAAGAGTTTCTACATGCGTATAAGTTGTTATGCACAGTAATTCAACCATTTTTTGCCACGCATCTCTTCCCCATTGAACTGTACCTGCCACACACCATTTAAGTCGCATCGCACTTGCATGCGCCGTCTGACAAGCACGTCGTCCTAGGCACACTAATTGTGATTTGCCGCCTTTTCGTGTTTTGACAAAATTACTTCCCTCTCTCTTTGTCTTTTCACTTTTGCAAACACGATTTCTCCCAAAACTCTTAACTTTCTCTCTCTGTAAAGATCCCTTACCTCCATTGTTGCCTACTTCAAGCTCCCTGCAACCACTTCGTTTACTTCCTCCGGCGAAGCATTTTTTTACTGCTCTTCTCCGTCCATTGCCACCGTCTGACTTTGGTGAACTCCATACCGGCCTAACATTCTTTGGTAAGCCACTGCTTCTCCCTGTTTCGTTTTTTGATTTACTTCGAACTCTGTTACATTTGTACTCTGTTTTCATGAATGTACTCAATCTTCACTTGCGTTTTAAATTTTATCATTCGTCTGATTGAGCATGTTTCGATTTTGCAATCTTATGTTTGCCCACTCTGTTTTCTGGGTCTACCCATGCACACACATACTTAATGTTCTTGTAAATTACCATTGTCTTCGACTTGTTTTACATTTTGTTCAATATTCTTGAATCCCTTGTACACGCTTTGTCAGAGTGTTCTTGATAGTTCATCACTATTCTTGATTCTGAATCATGTTCTTGTTTCTGTTTTCTTGTTGTGCTCTCCAGATTTCCACCTTCAATTCTTGTTTACATAGTCTTAGGTTTTGGGATTTGTTGTAGAACTCACAAATTCTAGGAAAATTGAAACAAATTCCCTTTAGATCCTCAAAAACTCTTGCCCCAGCATACGTTTAGGTTTTGCCGAGGTCCTTCAAACCTTAAAATAATTCCTTCTGAAATCCAACACCTCCCCCACTTTAGCCGACATCATGGGTATGTTCAGGTGGAGGGTAGATACCCCAACTAAGCTAGAATACTTCAAGTAGGAGTTTGCCATTCTTGCCGATGTCCACCTTAGGTTGGCAAGGGAGGAAGACTCCATCTTGCCCAAAGACAACTTCATGCCCTTCCCAGTAGTAGCCTTCATTGAGTGTGGGCTTAGGTTCCCTTTTGACATCTTTTTTCGAGAAGTCCTTCACTACTATAAACTGAACCCAATGCAGCTTGCCATTAACTCTTACCGAGTTATCAATGGTATAATTGCCTTAGCCAAAAAAGAGAATGCTAGGGTTACCCTTGCTGACATCTAATACTGTTACACCATGTGTGGCCTGAAGTTAGAAAAGGGCTATATCTGTTACCTTAAGTCGAGATCCATGAAATACAAACTTGTCGCCGACCTCCCAAACTCCAACAAGGGTGCTGGAGACGATTACTTCATCGCCTTGAGCAACTGGGAATTCCCACTAGATGATGACCTTCACCCCTATCCCCTAAGCCGAACAGTTTTCAGAGAGGGAGATGGTAAGAACTAAGTGTCACTTTTACTTGCTTTCAAGTCTTTCTTACTTTGATATTTTTGTATGCTCTAACCTCTGTTTGTTTTATTTTGCAATGCTTCCTCAACCACCCAAGGACTTCCGCAAATCTTTCTATCCTAGCAAGGATTTCAAGAAGTTGTTGGGTTTGCCAGTTGAGCAGCGGAAAGCACCTCTACTGCTCAACTACACCCCAACCTACAAGTCCATTTTGCTTGACGTTCCGAAGAAGAACAAGTCCCCCAATTCTGCTACCACTTCTGTTACAACCTCGTCACCTCAGCCAAATTAAGGATCAACCTCTACCCCAGCAGAACAACCATCTACTTCAGCTCCACAACTGATTCCACTCTCTTAGCGCCAACGCCGATGTCGAGCTCCACTTTTTGCACCGGCAAGAAGGACTCGAAGCCGAAGACGTCAAAGTGCTGAGTCGTCGGCCTACGACCCAACAAATCCACCAACAGCTCTACTAGCAATTCGCCTTGGCACTAAAGTTACCGTTGCCATCTCCTCCGACGAAATGGGGCGACAAAAGGCCATTGCTGAAGACCTTCTTGCCGACATCCCCAATGTCGTCGCAGTTCAATCTTCCCAGTCTTAACCTAAGCCGAAACTAAAGAGGCTGAAGAAAGCCTAAGCCAAGGCAATGGTGACTCAGATCGACTCTGAGGACACCTTGCCAATCTCAAAAATGGCTGAGGTAGAAAAAAGTGCCTTTGCCGCCGAAAAAAGGCCCTCAGAGGCTGCTCCATCCGAATCCACTCGGTCAAAGAAGCCGAGGTCAGGGTCCGCTGCAACCTCGGGGTCCCTGAAGTCCGATGCCCCCTAGGCCCTTCCAATCACCATCAAGGACAAGCCAGTAAGAGTTGGCGATAGTGCAACTGACATCGAAGTCGGCGTCGCCGTCTCTACTGCCTTGCTCCTTCCCAAAGACCTCGAACGCAACGCCGAGGTCAGCGAATACGAAAATTTCGCTCTGCAGTTGCAACACTCTGTACAAGTAAGCCCCTAATACTTGTTACTTTTCTATTTTTTCCATACTTAGAGAGTTTTACTAACTTCTATTTTTTTTCATTTCTTGTAGGCGATCCAGCATGCCCACTCCTTCAAAATGCAAGCCTTCGACATTAAGAAAGAGTTGACCTGTAAGACCAAGGAGGCTGCTGGCTTGCTCAAGACCATCAATAAGGCTGAGGCCAAGATGAAGACATTGATAGATCAGGCTAAGGCAGCCAAACAGGCCCAAGACGAGGCTAAGGAAAGGGCGGGGCCTGCTGTGGCTATCGCTGAGGTCCTCAAGGCCGAAAAGAAAGAGACTGAAGAAAAAACTGCTGAAGCCTAAGTCGAGCTCATCGCTGCCTTAGCCACAAAGGACGCCGAGATCAAAGCAGCGGACGAGAAGGCCTACGCCAAGGGAGCAGCTGACGTCCGTGAGGACTACAAGAAGCAGGTCAAAAAGGCATGGAACAAGGGTTACTCCCTTGGCTGGATGGCTGCTTTAAAGAAGTTGGCTGTTCTCGAGGATTCACCTCTCCGAGAAGATAGCCGCATTGTCCTGCCATTCCCACCCACTCCAAGCCAGTCCGAGGACGAAGTTGAGTCCAAGGAGGAGGCCAAGGCCAAAGAGAAAGAGGGGACCAAAGCTGCTGGGGCCAAGTCCCCAACTCTGAATGAGCAAGTTTTAGACTTGACTCACGATGAGGAGGACGAGGTCCAAAAGACCACCTCTGAGGCCGAGGTCGAGACTTCTAACAAAAGCCTGGATGATACGCTGCGTGAAATCGACGCCGAGGTCCAAGCTGAAAAATCTGCCTAGTTGACTGCCGAGGCTAACACAACGCTAATTGCCAAGGCAAGGCAAACTGTGGAAAATGCATAAACTTTAGTTTTTCCTCCTTTTAGTACTTGCTCTCTTTTTTACTTTTGGATAGCTGTAAATCTCTTTGTTTTGAACAATGTTAACTTTGTATTTGGCCGATGTGTCTTTTTTGTATTCTGAACAAGTAATCCTCTGTAAGCCGAAGTTCCTTGTTTCCATTTGAATGCAAGTCTTCTTTTTTGACTAAGTGTTTGAATGCTTGTCTTCCGTTTACTGTCTTGCATGATTCTATACGTAGAATTTTTTGCATGTCTTCGAAGTACATCTTAATTGTGCAATCTCCTCGGGGTGGAATACCTCGGTTATACCAACTAACGGTTTATCTCGGCCTTGGCTTAACATTTGAAAATATTATAAAAAATATTTTCACAAGTGCTATTTACAACTTGCCACTTCACTCTTACTTATCAAGACCTCTGTCTTCCATTATCTCAAAGCTGGGCAATCTGGTCATCTCGGCAAGTACGTAGATAACCTTGGCTTAACTTCAACTTGTAAATTTCAACAAGTGTTAAATCAATTTTCTTTCAATATAACCTCGGCTTAACTTCAGCTTGTAAATTCTTCTTAAAATTTCAACAAGTGTTAAACCAATTTTAGCTTGTAAATTCTAACTTGCAAGCATTATTCTCCAACTCCCTGCCCCCTAATGTGAATTTAAGTTTTACTTATGTTCACATTAAGTATGTACCTATGATCTTGTCGCCGAGATTAGATTCAAACAGAGATTGGCCGAGATTATCAACCTTGGTCTCTGTTAATCTAACTGTTATGTATTTTAGTGTCATTCAAAATTTTCATTCTGTCAACATAGCAAATCTAGTTTAATTTAACTTAGTTCAACTTGATTATATGCAAGTATAATTCAACTTTGCCATATAATAAATCTAAGTTATTCGTCATGTTTCAATCAGAAACACTGCAAACTTAGTTCAACTCTATTATATGCAAGTATAATTCAACTCTGCCATATAATAAGTCTAAGTTATTCATCATGTTTTAATCAGAAATATCGCCAACTTAGTTCAACTCTATTATATGCAAGTATAATTCAACTCTACCATATAATAAGTCTAAGTTATTCGTCATGTTTCAATTAGAAACATCGCCAACTTAGTTCAACTTTATTATATGCAAGTATAATTCAACTCTGTCATATAATAAGTCTAAATTATTCGTCATGTTTCAATCCGAAACATCGCTAAGTGACTGGTCAATCGTTTTACACAAGTTTGAAAAAATTGGGCTAAAATTTATTAATTACTTCCGCTAATAACAGAAAAACTTAAAAAAAAAAGAGGATATCTTAATGATAGAAAAACTTCAGGTTGCAAGTATTCCAAGGTCTTGGCAACTCTTTGCCTTTACTGTCTTCAAGCCGATATGCCCCATTGCCCAGGACCGAGATGATTCTATAAGGTTCCTCCCAATTTGGGCCAAGTTGCCCTCTCTAGGATCCTTCTTGTTGCCGACGACCTTTCTCAGGACGAGGTCCTTAACTTGAAACTCTCGTGGGTTGACCTTTTTATTGTAAGCCCTGGCAAGCTGCTACTGGTATGCTCCCAGTTGGATTGCTGCTTTCTCCATTTTTTCTTCCAATAGATCCAGATCTCGGGCTAAGAATGCCTCATTGATACCATCTTCTACTCCTTGGGTTCTGATCCCTGGGATGCCGACCTCTAGTGGGATTACTGCCTTTGTGCCAAAAGCCATGGCAAATGGGGATTCCCCAGTTGATCTTCTCGGCGTAGTCCGATATGCCCAGAGTACATTGGGCAACTCATCCACCCACTTACCCTTTGCTGCTTCTAGCCTCTTTTTGATCCCATCCAAGATAGTTTTGTTAGATGCTTCTACTTGCCCATTGCTTCGAGGGAAACTTGGAGTGGAATAGTAGTTCTTGATTTTGTACTTTGCACAGAAGCTCTTGATTAGCTTATTGTTAAACTGTGTACCATTGTCTGCTACTATCGCCCGTGGGATCCCAAACCTGGTGATAATGTTCTTCCATATGAAGTTCTTTACATCAATGTCTCGAATATTTGCAAGGGGTTCAATTTCAACCCACTTGGTGAAGTAATCTGTTGCCACTAGTAGGAACTTCCTTTGTCCAGTTGCTTGAGGCAGTTGTCCAACAAGATCCATGCCCCACTGGGCAAATGGCCAAGGGCTGGACAGTGGGTTCAAATCTGCTGCTGGTTGGTGTATCAAAGGTGCAAACCTCTGACACTTCTCACACTTTCTGATATAAGCTTCAGCATCTTTCTGCATGTAAGGCCACCAGTACCCCTAAGTAATAGCCCTATGAGTAAGTGACCTGCCTCTAGTGTGGCTTCCACATACTCCTTCATGTATTTTATACAGGAAGTCTTCAACTTGTGAAGGATACACACACCTCAAAAGGGGTCCAGTAAAAGATCTTCTGTAGAGATGCCCATTTGCTGTCAGACTGAATCTTGCCGACTTCAGTCTGATCTTGTGTGCTTCTTTATGATCATCTGGCAGTTTTCCATCTCTGAGGAATACTATTATCGCATCCATCTAGCTTAGTCCCATCTCCACACACATTGCTTCATGCTCTGTGTTCGGTGGTTCTACACTTGGACCTGACAAGTAGTCAATCATTATTGTCCTTGCCTCTCCTGGTTTCATTGCACTAGCCAGGTTGGCCAAGGCATCAGCATGGTTGTTATCATCTCGGCTAACTTGCTGTAGTCGGTAATCTTGGAACAATGCTATCAGTCTGTCCACCTCCTTTACATAGGCCACCATCCTTTCATCTTGAGCAGCGTATTCATCTGTTGCCTGGTCAATGATAAGCTGGGAGTCACAAAAGACCATTACCTCGTCGGCTTCCATTGCTACTACCAACTTTAATCCTGCTATCAGTGCTACATACTCTGCTTCGTTGTTTGAGGCATTAAACCCCAAATGAATGGATTGTTCCAGCATATGTCCATCCGGTGATACTAGCACTACTCTTGCCCCCGCTTCTTGTCAGTTTGAACTTCCGTCAACAAACAGGCGGAAGGAGTCACCGATGTAAATACTGCAGGGCCTGAGTTTCTCTTCCTTCCTCTGTTTGGCTATCCCTAACTGGGTTTCTCCTTGCTCACCTAGACATCGTATACCTCGGCTCAATGGAGCTCGACGTATAATGGCGCCTAGTGTGAACTCGACTACGAACTTGGCCAAAACTTGGCCTTTGATTACTGTTCTGGGTCTGAATTCCAGGTCATATTGGCCCAATACCACTGGCTATCTGGCTATCCTACCTGTCAGATCTCCTTGCTGTAGCAGGGACTTCAAAGGATGCTTAGTTAACACCACAATCTTGTGGGTTTGAAAGTAATGACTTAGTTTCTTGGAGGCCATTACTAAAGCCAGTGTTAACTTTTCCAAGGGCAGGCATCTAGTCTCTACATCTACTAGGGTTTTACTCACGTAGTAAACTGCCCTCTGTTCTCCCTTTTCTTCTTTGATTACTACTACACTTACTACATGTTCTGAAATCGCTAAGTATAAGAATAGCTCCTCTCCAGGTACTGGATTTGAGAGAACTGAAGCTATGGTCAAGTATTTCTTCAAGTTGGCTAAGGTGGCTTCGCATTCTTCTGTCCATAAGAAGTCTGTGGCTTTCTTCACTAAACTGAAGAAAGGTTTGCATTTATCAGAACTTCTACTTATGAATCTGTTTAGGGCTGCAGCCCTTCCAGTTAACATTTGCACTTGTTTTGCTGATGTTGGGCTCTTTAACTCCAAGATGGCCTTGATTTGATCCAGGCTTGCCTCAATGCCCTTTCTGGTGACCAAGTATCCCAGGAACTTCCCTGACCCAACCCCAAATACGTATTTCGATGCATTGAGTCGGAGCCGTAATGTCTTTAAAATGTCAAAAACTGTTTTCAGGTTGGCCAGATGATCCTTAGGTTCCTTGGTCTTCATGACATGTCATCAATGTATGCCCCCACTATTTTGCCTATTAGATGTCTGAACATCTTAGTCACCAATCTTTGGTAAGTTGCTCCTGCATTTTTCAACCCGAAATGCATCACTTTGTAGCAATACTGCCCTTTTGGGGTGATAAATGCAGTCTTCTCCTCATTTTGGGGGTACATGGCTATCTGATGGTACCCTCTGTAAGCTTCCAGAAAGCTCATCCTTCCATGCCCTGAAGTGGCATCCACCAATTGGTCAATCTTGGGTAGTGGGAAACTGTCTTTGGGACAAGCCTTGTTCAGGCTGGTCAAGTCCACGCAGACCCTCAATTTTCCATTCTTTTTCTTCACAACAACCGTGTTTGATAGCCATGTTGGGTAGTTTATCTCTCGAATGGCTCTAGCCTCCAGAAGTTTATCCACTTCCTCTTCTACTGCCTCTACATGTATCAACGTCGGCCTCCTTGCTAGCTGGATGACAGATTTAGTTGACCTGTCCACATCTAGTTTATGGCAAGTGACCTCGGGGTCAATGCCAGGCATCTCGTATGGTGTCCAAGCAAACACCTCAAGGTTTGCTCTCAAGAATGCTTCTAATTCCTTTTCCTCTTCATCGGCCAAGTTTGATCCGAGAAGGAAGAAGCGCTCTTCATCCCCTTGCTGAACTAAGATCTTTTTTAAGGCTTCCTCACTTTTCTCGGCTGGTTCTTTGATGACATCGTCCAGGACCTCCATGTCCTCATCTTCAATCTCTGCTACTTTTGCTTCTCGTATGTTGCAGGTGGATTTCATTGATTCCATGGAGCAATTCTTTGCCTGCACCTGATCTCCTCTAATCTTCTCAATCCCATGTCTTGTTGGGAACTGCAACAACTGATGCAAAGTTAAGGGAATAACCCCCATTGTATGCAGGCATGGCCTTCCCAGGATAGCATTGTAAGAGGAGGGGGTGTCGATTATGGTGAACTCAGTTTTTACCTTCTTGGTGCCAGCCTGCACCTCCAAACTTACTGCTCCTAGAGGCCATGTCGGCGTTCCATTGAACCCGACCATTGGACCATTGGATTGTTCCAGATCATCTTGGTGAAGGCCAAGCTCCTTGCAATACCTGACATACATGATGTCACAAGAGCTGCCATGGTCGATCAGAATTCGCTTTACCTGGCACTCTCCAATCTGGAGGGATATCAGCAATGCATCGTTGTGTGGATACTGCACCATCTCCAGGTTTTCTTCAGTAAAGGACACCACTAGTCCCTGGCACTCGTCTGCCGGACTTGATACACATGTTGCAAGTGTTTTACCTTCTGAGTTTCCCCACGTATTTCGTTCTCATTAACCTTTGAGTGAATCACATTGATCGCTCGAGGTCCGCCTACTTACGGTTGTGGTGCTGGTGGAGGTGGTGCTGTCAGTGCTTGAGGCAGTCTCGCTTGCTCTTCCCTTGTCCTGGTCTCATCTACCAGGTCCCTTAAATGACCTTGTCTTACCAGGTCTTCTAGATGTGCCTTTAGGGCTCTGCACCCTTGAGTTAGATGCCTATCCTCATTGTGATAGGCACAGCGTTTTCCCAGACTTCTTTCCATAAATTCACCTAGAATCCTCTCTGGGGCTCTATAATAGGGCTGATTCCGGATTCTTTCTAAGACTTTGTAAACCGGAATTCAGAATACGGTTGTGACTGCCTGTATAGCCCTCAGTCTTGTCTCCTGTTTATTGTATCCTTCATTACCTCGGCCTCGCTTCGGCGAGCTGTTTCTCTTCTCTTGTTTTGACGCCTTTGTCCCCAACGTGTCCTCCTCGGCCCTGGCATACTTTTCTATCCTGGCCATAAGTGTGATAACCCTGGTCCGTGTTATGGTAATTAATCTTGATTATGATTGTGATTATGTGTTTGATATGATTTTGAGTGCCATTTATATGAATATATGTGGTTTCGAATTTCTATCTGTTCACCGTAGGAAAATCTGTTTGATTATCTGCTTTAGAATTTAAATTGAAGGCCCTATCGGCCACAGAACCCGAAATTGATTACGCCATTGTGGTTAATGTAATTTTTAGAGCCTACGGTGAAATTTAATTAGAAATTGATTAGGATCAAAATAATTGGATTCAGAATGATTAAATTAGGCTCAATTACTTAGCCTTAATTAATTTGATTAGGCCAAGGTATATAAGTGGCCTATTTGCATTGTTTTGAGCTCATTTTCTCTTTTGGCTGAAAATCACACTAGAGAGAGAGGGAGAGACCGGCAATAGAGAGAGAAGAAGGAGAATTGTGTATTTGGCTCAAAGTTTGTGAAATTGGAAGGCTAAGCTCAAGATTTAACTACCTTTGTGAGGATTGAAGCTCCTAGGTGAGTAATTGGGCATGACTTCATGGATTTGAGTTTGTAATTCTATGAATTGAAGTTACATTGTAATCAAGAATGTTAATTATATTGAATTTGGTGAATTTGAAGTTTATATGCACATGCATGTATAGAATGGTCATGATTTTGCATAATCAAGCTTGTAAGAAGTTGAATATGAGAAATTGAGTGTTGAATCATACATGCAAGCATAGTTTTGTTGAGTTTCATGGTTATAAGCACCATTTGTACCATTTGAAATAGAAATGGAGTCAAGAATTGACATGCATGCATGATTGATGAAGATATGAAGTTTAAATGCATGAATTTAATGTATTGGAAGTAAGTTGGTATAATTTGGGTTTGCATGCGATTGATTCATAAGATTTGAGCTTCATAATGTAGTAAATTGGTGTTTGTAGCATGTTAGTAGTTGTATATGAGAGTTATGGGTTATAAAATGCAAGCTATGTTAATTTGAATGCAAGTTTGAAGCTCAAACTAGTTGCTGGAAATTCCAGAATTTGGCATGTCCGCTTGAGCGGGGAAAGCGCCGTTCGAGCGTGAAATGCTAGTTCCCAGAACTTTTGCAGACATGGATGCCCGCTCGAGTGAGGAGAGTCACGCTCGAGCGGGGAGCCATGTAGTTTGACTCTCAGCTTGAGCGTTCGAAGTCACGCTCGAGCGTAAAAATGAGGCAACCAGTACTTTTGCAGACCTAAAGGGTCCGCTTGAGCGGCCAAAGCCACGCTCGAGCGGGGAGCCCTGTTTCAAAAAGTTTGTAAAGATGTTTTGTGTTTCATTTTCCGTTCTCTTCCATTTCTGAGCACTCTTAGGCATGCATTGAACATTGTAAATGGATTAAGAAGATAATAAAGAGACCTAAGAGGAATGCACAAGTTAAGAATGAATTGAATCGTTTGTGACCCATATGTGTTTTGTAATGTGTAGGGTCGAGCTCGAGGGCAATCCACCGACAGAACACTGTGAGTAATATCTTAGTAAAGATATTTTCAAGTATGTCACTTTCCAAATGCTACTTCTGTATGAGCTCCATGGATTTGTTGATTTGAAATATGAATGAGTATTCTATATGCCTAATTTGTATAAGGCCGTTTGCCATTTACTGGTTGCCGTTGATATGTTTGATATATCTGAATTGGACCTAAGGCCGTTGGACATGAATGATTGGGCCAAAGGCCGTCGGACATGAATGATTAGGCCAATGGCCGTCGGATATGAACGATTGGGCCAAAGGCCGTTAGACATGAATGCAAAAATGGGCCAAATGCCGTTTGAATATGTCATTTGATATGTTGAAATACTATGATGGGCCAAAGGCCGTTTGAATGAAAGGGATCATGATCATGAATATGAAATACGCATGGTTATGAATATAAAGAGAATGGGCCCGAGGTCGTTTGATACGCCTGATATGTTTGAATTGGGCCCGAGGCCGTTTGATGTGTTCGAATTGGACCAAAGGTCGTTTTGAATAGAGAGTTGGTTGGACCAAAGGTCGTTTTGTATAGATGGGCCTGAGGTCGTATTGTTTTATATAAGAATTGGACCTGAGGTCGTTTTGCATATGGACATGATGTGTTGGACCTAAGGTCGTTTTGCTTTGTTGAGATTTGTAAATCTGGTGTGAATGAGAATAGTGGTTCAAATATGTACATTATAAGTATGATTCATTTATGAACGAGTCTCATTCATTAACCTTTTTATTTTGATATTATTCATTGGGCATTAGCTCACTCTCATTTATACGTATGTAGGTGAGCAAAGGGACGTTCAACCCCAGCCTTAGTGGAATTTCAGAAAGGAACCCGAGTTTTCTGAAGTCAGCCCAGGTGCCTCATGCAAGAGGCTTTGTTCATGATCTTTTGTATTCCTTTTTGCTATTTCTATTGGTCGTGATAGACCGTTTATGTGTATAAGCTTTTGGTTTAGCTGACTATGTGTCTGAATGATCTTGGGTATACAAGATGTTAACTACTGATATGTGGTGTGAGTTATTATCAAGTACATGTGAAACGTTTTGATATGCCATGTAAGCATAGCTCATTGGACAAAATTTTTAAGTCGTTTCCGTTTGGCCCCTTAACTCTGATGGAGTATATTCTAATCCGATTTGAGGCCGTAGGTAATCTCATGATTATTGGCCGGTTATGACCTTAATCTATAGGGCGCGGGTTCGGGTCATGACAATAAGTTCCTCCATACTTTTTTGTAGTGTCTTTGCCAGTGATTTTCGAAGCAAACAATCATCTTTCAGGCCGTTCTTAAAAGACACGATCGCCACCTCTTGGTTACTCCCTGATATTCGGTTGAACACCTCGTAATACCTTTTGGCATAGGCCCTAAGGCTTTCATCCTCACCAATTCTCAAAGCCATCAGGGAGTCCACCCTTAATGACTGTAGTTTGTTTGTCACAAACCTAGCTATGAACATCTTGGCTAGGCCTTCCCAGCTTTTCATAGTTCCTTTCAGCAACTTGTGAAACCAGTCTGATGCGATTTCCCCAAAGGATGAGGGAAACACTTTGCAAAGCAACGGCTCGTTCCTGGTGTACAGTGCCATTGAGTTTAGGTAGAAGCTGACGTGAAAGTTAGGATCAGACTTACCGTCGTATATCTAGAACCTTGGCATGTGGAACCTTTTCGGGGCCTCAAATTTGTCTAACTCCACCGAGAACTACATTCTCGGCTTGACCGGAGAGGTTACCTCGGCATCTTGTCGCTTCCTCTGGAGGTAATCCCTCAGATCCTCTTTGGTCCATCCAGGAGCTCGGCTATCAATGGATTTCACCCTTTTTGGTGCGCTACTCCCGATGTCGTTATGAGTCCTCTTGGATCTCTCCTCATTAGTTGCGTCGAAACAAAGTTCCTTCCCCTGAATATGCCAATGTTCTTTGGGGTCAGCTTCTTTGGTACGATGCGTCCTCCGAGAATCTCCTTTCATTGACTCTCCTCGCCTGACCTCCCTTGAAGGCCGGTGAGAGTGTTCCTTGGTCCTTGTGTGCTGGGGGACTGTAGGGCCTGTTTTCTGCCCCCCTTTTTGGGCATTGTTCCTGGCCACTGGGATCGGCATGTCTTGAAGTGGAAATGGTGGTGTTATGATGCTATTCTGCATCTTGAAATTAACAACTGATTGCAGGTCTGCCAATTTATTCACCATTCCCTTCATCTCTCCGTTCCTCCGCAGGCATCTATTTTTTCATACCTGGAGGTCGTTCTCGTTATAATGCCCGCCTCGGTCTGCCTTCTTTGGTGCATCTCCCTCCTGGTCGACGTCTTTCTCTCTAGGATTCTAATCCTGTGTTTTTTCGTTGCAATTATCCTTCTCTACGTTAGGATCAAAGTGTTTACCGCTTCCAGTAGGGATGTCGTCCCCGACCTTTTCTTTCTGTCCGTCATTGGCCATCTATTCTCCTTTCTTTCCAACAGACAGCGCCAAATTGTGTGTGCTGTTTTCTGACCACACTGCCAAACAGGTACTCAGATGGAGAACACCGGTAGAATAAATTGCGCCCAAACGACCTGTCACAGAAAGAAAAGACTCCGGCGGTAGTTCTTCCACTCGGGGGCACTCCGATGATCAAGTTAGTAATCAATATTTCTCAAAGATAACCAATTGTGCTTAACTCACAAGCCAGAATACCAAAAGCTTACCTTAGATCCATGAGGGTGCCTTACTTTTATAGCCAGCATTGACCTGATCCCTATAGAAGCCTAGCTTCAGTGGACTCTGGCTCAATGCTTATCCTGGACTCTCAAATAGATAGAGATAAACTCTCCAAGAGTTTTATCTTTATCCAGACTGAGGTCCTCCTCCATTCTAGGACTCTTATAACTTATCCGTTTATCCCGGACTCTGGCATCCTCGCAGATAACCTTGGCTTAGCTGAGATCATCTCGACGTCATGACCAAGACACGTGGCACCCCGGCTGGCACTTCGATGCCACCTTGGCCACGTGTTGTCATTCAAAAAATATGTCCCCACAAAAACCAACAACAACAATGGCAAATTTACAATCTCCACCGCCTTTACCGGCTCGTTCCACCGCCACAGACCTCTTCGGAGACCCACGACCACCCAGTATGGTTCAAGCAATCCTCCTTTCTCCAACCAAACTTCGACTCGGAGTCATGTATCGCTGATCTCAAGACCTTCGTTCCCTTGGAAACCCTATGATCCCAGCTCCATTCACATTTCTCTTCCCTCAAACATGAGCTAGTTGACTTCATCAACTGCAACTATGTTGTCTTTGTCAACCTTACCAGATAGATCTGAAAAGCTTGGATGAGCAACTTCAATGGCATTTGAGGAAAGCAAGGAGCATGGAGAGAAAGAAGAAAGATCAACAAGAATATCAACATCACACCCACCATGCAGATCTCCAGGTTCACCGCTACCACCACTAGGTTGTCTGTACAGATAAAGAATGATGTTCCTATCGACTTAATAGTTTAGAGTGTAAGCTTTTGGGAAAAAGAAATTCAAATTTGGTTTCATGGGCCGGGGCCCTAAATTTTTTTATATTTGTTATAAAAATAGAGGTCATTTAAAATTTTTAAAAAAAAAACCCACAAAATTTAATTTAAAAATAAATGCATTTAGTTTTATGATAAAATAAATAAGTAGATAAAATCCATTATGAAAGGTATACTATAATGTTTAGATAGAGAGAATTGGAGAAAATGATATTTTAGTCTCTAGAAAGACATATTTATAGATTTTCCTATTTTTTATTAGAGTGGAGGTGGTTAAGATGATTTAATGTGTGCCTATTCACTAACCCTATTGCTATAGAAAATAGAGAAAATTATAAATGTACAACACAAAAACATAAATCTTTTTTGATAAGACCAAACTACCCTTATATATATATTTCTTTCTATTTTATCTTTTATCCTTTTTTTTTTTTTATCTTTTTATTTCTTACCCGGATATTCTTTCATGAATTAATATATTAAATAAATATTTAACAAATGGTGAAATACACCAATAATATTAGAATATTAATGCATTTTTTTTACATATTTAAAAATTAAATATTAATACAAACGTATAAAATAGTGTTAAAATTTATAAAAATATGATCAATCTTAAAATGACATCAAAGTTAATATTTCTAACGAACTTATTTATTATAATTACTAAAGTTAACTAATAATTTGACATGAGAAAAATCATTAGGGTAAATTATAAATACACCTTCTGAGGTTTACTTACAATATAAATTGTCCCATGTGATTTTGAAAATTACAAATACTCACTTGACTGAATTTTTTATTTAGCAAAGTTAATAAAAAAATAGAAGAGAAAATTGGTGAAAAGTCTAATTTAAAGAGGGTGTAAAACATTAAGTCTGGTAGATTTTATTTTTTTGGTGAGAAGTACACTCTTTGTGAAATATTGTAGTGAGAAGTATATTTGGTTATTTTTGAAAATATTTTGTTTTCAATTTTACCCTTTTAATTTTTGTAACAACTATCTGTTGAAATTTTTATTCTATCTGTTGAAATTTTTTAGTTTATTCTATCTATTGAAATATGTCTTAATGTTTTCTTATCTTTTTTGAACAGATCGGATCCTCCTATCTGTCAAAATCTTTGTTTTATCTATTCAAACCCCAACTCCCTTTCTCTCTCTCTTTCTCTTTACAAATCCACTTTCTCTCTCTATAGGTTCAAAAAAAAAAAAAATTCACACATAAACACACTTTCTCTATCTAGCTGTTCAAACATATCACACACAAACCCACTTTCTCTCTCTATTTGTTTAGATAGAAAATTCATGCAAACCCATTTTCTATTGAAATTTTGTATCTATTTATTGAACGTACTCTATCTGATTGTTTCTCTATTTGTCAAACCAAAAATTGAATCTGTTTATTCTTATTAATTTGTTTTATCTGTTCAACAATAACAAAGAAAAAAAATAGATACAAAATTTCAAATAAAATTCTATTTGTTAAACAAGAACAACAAGAAGAAGAAGAAGAAGAAGAAGAAGAAGAAAAGAGATCAAGGTAGATCAAGCTACAGATCTAGTGGATATAATCACACAAATACTACAGATCAAGCTACTAAAGGTGGAGGTGCCCAATTTTAGTACATCACACAAATACTAAAATATAGTGGCATCTACTTAAAAACCCCTCTCTCCTTCTTCATTCCCTTACTGCTATTCTCTTTTTTCACTCCCTCCATCCTTCAATTTTCCACCACTTTAACCTCAAATTCCTTACCGCCATCGCCATCGCCATCACCATCGCCATCGCCATCGCCATTGAAGACTCATAACAACAACAATAACAACAACAGAGCCACTACTGCAATAGAAAGTTGATCTTCGAAGTTAATTGATGAACTTCTAGTGCCAATTTTGAAACTGTTGAGACATGTTTGATGGCATAATAGCTTTTGTGCCTATTTTGAGTTTGATTAATTTTTTGAATCTGGAACGCCTGATCAATGTTTTAGATTAAAAAAATTATAAATGGAGGGTCTAGATTAAAGTTGCCAATATTTGTTAGTTACAAACTAAAAGGTACCTATTGGTATGTTTGTATTTATTTGAATAGACACCAAACTAAAATGTATCTATTGAAATGTAAAGGCACCTATTGGAATGTTTGTATCTATTTGAATAGACACCAAACCCGAATGTACCTATTGGAATATAAAGGCACCTATTAGAATGGTTGTATTGATTTGAACAGACACCTCTCTGTCTATATAAACTCTTGCAGGCAACAACATTTACTTATTTCTCTCAGAATAGAACTATTTAATTAGGATTTCATAGGAAATTCACCAACTTTGTTGGTTGTGATTTTTCATCAAAAAGGCTTGTTCTATCTTGGAAACGACTTTGCCTGCAACCTATCAGCAAACTCAATCGAGTGGGGGCAAATTACATTCTAAAGAAAGTGTCTTTAGATACTCCTCAAGTCAACCAATTTTGTTTTTCTTGTTCTTCTGTTCCCAATAATTTTAGAATGTAATTTTAATCTGTACTGAAAAAAATGGAGACTGAGAAGAATTCAACTTTAATCAGCATGATGAACCAGGATTTGGTTAAACTTGATCAGTTCGATGGAAGTAATTTTACCCACTGGAAAGACAAGATGATTTTCCTGTTTACTGCAATGAAAGTGTACTACATTCTGGATCCAAGTGGATGTTTGGCATCCCCTAAAAAAGCCAAAAAGTTAAAAAGTCACTAAAAAAACAAAAATGTTAACACTATTCCTATGTTTGGACGGAAAAAAATGCTGAATAGACAGAGGGCAAAATTAGGAATTTTCCCTTTTGAATTCAGTAGCCAAGAGTGCATGTCAATGTACTTATCTTTACACATTTTACCTACCAAATGCACTGACGCGGCTAATTGTGAGCCACGAATTCTGAAAGTCAACAAATTTTGAAATGCACTGAATGCACACGTATGTGTCAGGAAGGGTATAAGAGTAATTTTGATATTTGATACAAGTTACACATTTTTTCGTAAAAAGTCAAAAATTTATCCCAAACATACATCTTTTTTCTCTCTACTTTTAAGCCAAAAAGTCAAAAAGTACACTTATATAGATCATCCCAAACAACCCCCAAATCTTGAATCAATTCCTGAACCTAAGGATGGAGAGGCTACAAGTCTTAAAGAGAAAAGGATGAAGCGCGCTGAATATGCTTTGCTTGGTCGATGACATATTATGAATGCATTATCAGACTGTCTCTACAATTTTTATAAAGAAGTTAAGATTGCAAAAGAAATTTGGGATTAGCTGGAATGTAAATTCAAGGTCCATGATAAAGGTACAACTAATTTCCGAATTTTAGAATATTTTAATTTTTGTATGACCGATGGAAAAACCATTTTAAATCATATTCATGAATTGCAAAGCATTGATAATAAGATATTTACAATGAATATAAAGCTTCAAAAGTCTTTCAAGATAGGGCATTTATTGCAAAACTTCCCCTATCTTGAAAGATTATTGGAAAAAAACTTCTGCATAAGGAAGAGGACTTCCCCCTTGAGCAAATTCAAAAGCACCTTCGAATTGAAGAAGAATCACGTAATAAAGAGAAGGGAAGAGATGTTCAGTTTAATGTTCATAATGTTGAATCTGATTAGAACCATGCCAACAACAACTAAAGAGGAAGAACCAAGAAGAATGGAAATTGCTACAATTGTGGCAATAAGGGACATTATGCCAAAGAGTGTCGTTCCAAAGAAGCACTAGTTGCCATGGTGACTGAAATCAACATGGCTGATACTTCTTATGGATAGTGGTTTGATTCTGGTGCAACGGTTCATTTGTGTAAGGACAGGTCACTATTCAAGACATACGAAAAATTAGACAAGCAAGAGGTTCAAATGGGAAACCAGAATCGTGAAAAAGTTGTTGGAAAATGTAGTGTTGATTTGAATTTCACTTCTGGAAAATTACTGACTCTTCTGAATGTTCTTCATGTTCTTGATATGCGAAAAGAATTTAGTTTCTGTTAATCTTACATGCAAAAGAGGCTTTTGAGTTGTTTTTGAACCCGATAAGTTGATCTTGACTAAGAATGGGAAAGGCTATGGTTGTAATGGGATGTTTAAGTTAAGTATTAATGAGAATAACCCAACTTCTTATTATGTTGGTGAGTCTTTTCTTTATGGCATAGTAGACCTGCACATTTAAATTTTAGATCCATTAAAAATATGAAGAAATTTGGTTTGATTAATTACCTTGATTCAAATTGCAATAAATGTGAAGTTTGTGCTGAGTCTAAACTAACTAAGAAATCTTTTTTGAGTGTTTCTAAAACTATTGACATTTTAGACTTAATTCATTCTGACATTTGTGAATTGAATAGAGTTTTAACTTCTAGAGGGAAATGGTACTTTGTCACTTTCATAGATGGTTTTTTCTAAATACACATATGTTTACCCTATGAAAACAAAGGATGAAGTTTTCAATAAGTTTCAAGTTTACAAAAGTGATGTTGAAAACCAATTGAATAAGAAAATGAAAGTCTTAAGAAGTGATAGAGGAATGGAATATTTTCCCCATGAGTTTGATAGTTTCTATGAATTGCATGGTATTATACATGAGAAATCCGCACCCTACATACCACAACAACATGGTTTAGCCGAAAGGAAAAACTAAACACTTATGGAAATGGTAAATTGTATGATAGTAGATGCTTAATTACCTTTAAATTTGTGGGGCGAGGCATTATATACTGCTTGTTATTTACATAACATAATAATTTCTAGGAAGACAAATTAGTGTCCTTATGAATTTTGAATGGACAAAAACCTAATTTGTCATATTTGAAAGTATGGGGATGTTTGGCTTATTATCGGGTACCAGATCCCAAAAAAAAAAAAAAAAAATCCAAATTGGGGCTTAGAGCAATGAAAAGTATTTTCGTTGGATATGTCGAGCATAGTAAGGCCTATAGACTTCTTCATCTCTAGCCTAATACAATTCTAAAATCTCAAGATGTAGAATTTTTTGAAAATAAATTGCCTAAAGATTCTAAAGATGTAAGGACTGAAAACTCCTCTTAAGAGTTAGCACTACAGAATTCTGAACCTAATTCTCATTACAACGAAATGCAATTTTGGCGACTAAAAAAAATTTAGTCGCCAAAACTTGTGGAATTGGTCACCAAAATTTTTTTTAGTCGGCAAAAGTACAATATTTAGTTACTAATTTTTTTTAGTCGAGAAATATTGATTATTGATGACCAAAAAAAAAATTTTGTAGCTAAAAATGCCATAATTGGTGACTAAAAAATGTTTTAGTCATTGTATAAGATAGTTTTGGCTACTAAAATTTTTTAGTCGCTAAATGAAAAATAAAAATTTGCTTTCAAACTTTTGGCAACCAAAAGTTTGGTTGCCAAAAATTTATTTTCAGTGACTAAAATATGTTTTAGTTGTTGCATAGCTAGTTTTGGCTGTTAAAATTTTTTTGTCGCCAAATAAAAATTAGAAATTTACTTTTTTATCTTTGTTGGTTGCCAAAAATTTATTTTTAGTGACTAAAAAATATTTTAGTCACCAAATAATTAAAATATTTAGAGAGAAAATTTCAAATTTTGGAGGGATTTATAAAATTAATTGGTGACCAAAATGTTTAGTCGCCAAATTACTACTTTTAGCGACTAAAATAATATTTAGTTGTCGTTAGTTAAGGTTTTGGCTACTAAAAAACAATTAGTCGGCATTGATCAAACTTTGTCCCTTAATTAGACTACTCTATCAGTCCTCTCCGATTTCACTCTTTCATCATCCCTTTTTTCTCTCTTTCTTTCACTCCATCGCAGGCGAACCTCCTACCGGCCACCGTCCACCACTGTCGCATACGAGCACCCACCTCTTCACTGGCGACGGTACAACCAACTTCCCCACCAGTGACGGAACCGCCAATCTCCCCACCAGCGACGGACAATAGTAGCTAATTTGATTTGTATCTCCTCCAGCGCACACCAGGTATTTTCGGCCTCTTCCTCTCTCTCTCTCTCTCTATATATATATATCTTCACTAAATTTCTAGGGTTTTATAACAAAGGATTTTTTTTTTTTTATTTTTGGTTATAAATCAGAGGGTTGGAGGTTCTCTTCTATCTATTTCTCGTAAGAGCAGCGTTTTTTCTCTCTATTTCTCTCTCGCAACAACCATTGGAGCATACCTTGGTATTTCCCTTTCTTCTTCCTGTTGCGACCCAAACCCGTCCCTATAGGTTTAGTATCGCAACCGGCCAGTAATCCTTGTATTACCAAAGGCCTCTGTATAGATGAACACATAATTAAGGGGCTAACAGAAGTAGATATAAAACATACACAGTCCATTGAGTTGTGTAGACATACATGGGACAAATATTTCAAAACTTTATATACATACATGTGACATCATAATTACAGTAGTCTTACATCATATTCATTACAGATATAACTAGAAGGGGACTAGCCCAAAATACAAATAAATAGAAAACTTGTTCATATTCCAAAAAGAAAACAAAGTCTTAAATGTTCACAAAACATGACCACACGACTCTTTTCGGAACCTCATCGGGAGACACAAAGGGTGGCTGACAAAATAGAAGTCCAGCCAATCATCACTGAGCCTGGCCACCTACATACATAAATAATTGAGTAAGCGGGAGCCCAGTGAATAATAATAAAGTAAAAGGTTTTAATTGAAAGATGTCCTATATCAGATTTAGAAATCAGAATTCAGATTCATATTCTTGTTCAAATCATGTACAGAAATCAGAGTTCATGCCTAATCATACGTGATATATCCTTTAGCGTTAACAAAACAGATACAAAACAGATACAAACACATACAAAATAGATGCAGATCAGATAGTGGTTATGTAACCAGTTCCGTAAAGGAACCTCCGAATCCTGGTAACAGATAATAGATATGTTGAGCTCCATGATGGAGCCTCCGGTATGGGTAACAGATTGTAGACATATTAAGTTCCATAATAGAACCTCTGATACCGAGTAACAGCTAACAGATATGTTAAGGATGCCACGAATACATTTTAGAAATTGGACAATCATTCATTGTACTGAACATAACATTTTAGAAAACAGATCTTACTTCATCATACAAAAAAAAAAAAAAAAAAGTTGCACATAACTTTACTAAGTTATTACTTACAGATGGCTCTAAAGTAGATATACAGAGCAGATAAATCAGATAACTTGCGACGCGTGACCTACACAAACATAACAGAGACACATATTGAAACATACACTCGTGTAGTACTTAACTTATTGTGGTTCATTCTTAGTGTGTTTCTAAGTCTTATCCTCATTATTACGTCTTAATTAGGGTGTAAGAATGCCTAAGATGTAATGAGGATGCCAAAATGTGTTTCAAAACACTTAGTCATATCGGCTGAAAATTGGGTCATCGATAGAGCGCAACTTCCTTCGCTCGAGTAGAGGGTCAAAAACAAGGGTAGTCGCTCGAGCGCAACTTCAGTTGCTCGATGTGACAACCGTCTCCTTGATTAAGAAAATTAATTAAATTGATTACATGCTTAATGTTAATCGTGTAATTGGGTGGTGTTAAGTGTTATTGTTATGCTATGTGATTATTTGAAATGTGTTATTGTAGACAGATAGGTTAGAGTAAATGTTAAACCTGTCTGATTCGCTAAATTTTTAACAAGTTAGAATTTTATAATAAGATAGGAATTAGAATCTAATCCACACTCATAGAATTAAATCTAGTGTAATTGGGATTATTTTATGTGATGAATTAAATTAATTTAATTAACAATGATTTATTTGCCTTGGTTAACTTAATGAGATTATCAACATTAAGTTAGTATAAGGAAATAGTGGGTATTGTTGAGTCATACACTACACATTACTTCATGCACCACTTATAGATACGTAGAGAGAGAGGGTGAGACCAAGAGAGTTAGAGTTCATCATAGAGAAGAAAAGAAAGTGAAGAAGGACATTGAAGCTAAGGTGCAAAACTTCACAATTAATCAATTGAGGTAAGATTCTCCACCAAATATCATGAAATTGAAATGTTTTCCTTATGATCCTTAAGACCTTGAGTAGCTTTAATTAAAGATCATGAATTTTGATGAGATTAGTGGTGTAAATTGGTGTTAAGAAATCATTGATCACATAAAGAGGGAATTATGGAGAATTAATTTCATCTAGTTGCATGCATGGTCATTTCATCAAATGTTGAGCTTCATTCCAAAGAATTCTCACATGCATGTGCTCCTTTTGTCTGTGTTTTAAGAGTTCAACTTGTTTTTGTGCTTAACATCTCTTTGGAACAAGTTTTGAAAGCTTTGGAGCCAAGATACTTCATATATGTTATGCTTATGATATACCAAGTTTGATTTTACACAATTCTTAAGCTTTTGGGCCTTGATTTGGTGAAATGGTTTTGAATTCATGATGTTTGACAAGTTTAGACATGTTTTCTTAAGCTTTTGGTCCAAAATAGCGTGCTTTGTGGCTTTGAATTTGAGTTTTGAGTTTCGGAGTGCAATTTGGAAATTTCAAAATTTGCACCCTCTGCTTGAGCGACAAAACCTGCGCTCAAGCGACCACTCTCTGATCTTGCTCTTTTGCTCGAGCGACTAGAAGTTTGCTTGAGCATGAAATGCATGCTCCCAAAAGTGCACATGTTTTACAGCCCGCTCGAGCGAGGACTTGAGTCATACGCTCGAGCGAGCGTCGAGCGGGTATCGAGCGGAAAAGTTTGGCAACCAGCACTTTTTCAAAGTTTATAGACCGCTCAAGCGAGGGAAGTTATGCTTGAGCGACCACTCACATTTTTCATGTTCGCTCGAGCGAAGAAAGCTACGCTCGAGTGGGGACCCTGTTTTAAGAAATTTGACTAAGTGTTTTCCAATGCATTTTGGCACTATCATTGCATCCTAGGCATTTCTAGGCCAAATTTGGGTCACCATAATGGGAATAAGGAGTAGAAATTCACAAAGAGCAAAGTGAAATGAGTTACATATTATCTGAGCGTGCGTTTCAACTGTATATTGTTATGTGTCTTTGTAGGTCACGTGCCATAAGATAGTTGAATCGCCTACTCAATCTAATTGCCTAGGAACCAATTGTGAGTAACAATGTTGTAAAGCTATGTTCAATTATAATTATTTTCTAAATGATTAACTGTACTGTTTTCTGAAATGATATTGTTTACTGAATGAATGTTTGTCCTATTTTATGAAATGTACTCGTGGCATCCATAGCAACTAGCTATTACTGTTACTGTTACTGTTACTGCTACTGCTACTGTTACAGAGATCTCTGTCAGTTCCAATCCTTGGAACTACTGTTACTGCATTGATGGCCATCAATTGACTTTTTGATGTTTTAGGACCTACTGTACTGTTCTGCTATTGGATGTACCACGTATGACTGCTATAATTACTATATGATAGATATGATATGAAATATGAGGTATTGATCAATCAAATGATCTACTGATGCAATTGACTGTTTAAAATGCTGAAAGGACATTCATTCTTAACATGTTTACACTTTTGTTGTTCACTGTGCTTTAGCTCACAGTTTATTATATATGTATGTAGGCGACCAGGCACCGAATCAAGGCTAGAGGCATCGACCTGAACTCATGTTTTGTCAAGCCACCTTTTGTGCCTCATGACGAGGTTCCAAACCCGCATAAGTCAAGGCTTTTGGATGATGCAAATCCACCCTTTTGTTTTTGCTAAGTGTTAAGAAAGTTTTAAGACTTTTGTTTACATAGTTTTGATGACGAGATTAATTCCTTAACTTGCATATTGTCTCATATATGTATTGTTTGGCATAAGTGGCTATGTATATGGAAGTTAATTTCCATTTAGGTCCTCACAGCTCATTGGACATTATCTTATTATTGATTGGCTTCCGCCAGCTCCCTTTATATTGTATTATTGTCATTACTATTAAGTAGGCCTTTGGTAATCACAAATTACTGGCTGGCTACGGCACTAAACCTATGGGGACGGGTTTGGGTCGTGATAGAGTAGTATCAGAGCACGAGTTCTACCGTACACATGCGTCCAAATGAGCTATAGGATGTCATAGAAAGGAGATTAGGGCATTGCATGAGCATAAACACGCCTGTGTGGACATATTATGAATAAAAATGCTAACATGAATAAGTAAGCCATCTTTCCCATGTTTATTATTATCATGTTTTATATAGTGCGATGGAGAACACAAGGAATACAGATGAAACTGAATCATCCGAAACAAGAATTGCCCGATTAGAAAGAACGGTTGAATTATTGACTGAGGCTTTAAGACAACAACAAAATCAACTGCCCCCACCTCCTTCTCCGCCACCAGTGCAGCCAGAACCAAATGCCAATGATGATGTTATTGCTTTGACACAAAAGTTTAACAAAATGAAGCCACCAATATTCTAGGGAGGTCTTGAGCCACTGAAGGCCGAAGCATGGGTCCTAGAAACTAAAAAACTGTTTGAAGTATTTCCATGTTCAAAGGCACATACAGTGTTATTGGCTACTTTTACTTTACAAGAAGAAGCTAGACGGTGGTGGATGCTTATTCGTGATACAAATAATGCTATGACTTGGACTCAGTTTAAGGAAGCTTTTAATGAGAAATATTTCTCTCATTGCGTCCGAGATCGCAAAGTATTTGAATTTGAACAACTGAAGCAGGGCACTATGTCAGTAGCCGAATATGAATCTAAATTCATCGAGCTTGCCCGATACGCACCACACATGGTAGATACTGACTATAAAAATGTTAGAAAATTCGAGGGAGGACTTAATGTGGAGATACTTGATCGGATCAATGTCTTGAAATTACTTAAGTATGTGGATGTCCTTAACAGAGCTATTATAGCTGAGGCAAATGTGGCAGCGTTAAAATAGGCCGAAGCACCGGTGACTGAATGGTAGGGAAAGAGGCAAAGTTTTAACTCCAAAAAGGGCCAGAGCAACTCATGGAATAAAAAGCAAAATACAGGATCAACCAGTAGTTCCAGCCGGGGGAATAGCTCTGTACCACCTTGCCCAGAATGTGGTAGGAGACATAAGGGAGTTTGTTACAAAATTTCTGGGGCATGTTACAGGTGTGGCAAGGTTGGCCATATGGTCAAATATTGTCCTCTCACATTTCAAGGCACTACTAAACCTGTAGCAAGTGTTGCAGCATCAACTGTTAAACCAAAACCCAATTCTAAAGCTACCGGGAAAGAACCTTTGAGGTAAGGCCGGGTGTTTTCACTTGTACAGGAGATGTACAGAATACCAAGGCAGTTGTGTCAGGTACACTTTCAATTTGTGCTCGAAATGCCTATATTCTAATTGATTCGAGGTCTACACACTCATTTGTCTCACATGCTTTTTCACGAAAATTAAATAGACCATTGGAACCCATGAACTATTTATTAGCTGTATCTTCACCTGCTGGGGGGTCTATGACTTGTGCTTATGTGTATCCAGCATGTGAGATTGTTATTGGGGATGTGCTTTTATATGTTGATTTGCTACCTCTGAATCTTGATCATTTTGATGTAATTTTGGGAATGGATTGGTTAACAAAATATCATGCCTCCATTGATTGTGTAAGAAAACAAGTTGTTTTTTGTCTACCTGGACTGCCTGAATTTACATTTAACGGAGTTGGTGTGGTATCTCCTCCATACTTGATTTCATCTATGAAAGCATTCAAATTGATTAAGAAGGGGTGTACAGGGTATTTATGTTGTATATTGACTATACCTGCTGATACTAAAGCTAACGTGGACATTATTCCTATAGTCAGAGAATTCCTAGATGTTTTTCCAGATGATTTGCCAGGGGATCTGATTGACAGAGAAATTGAGTTTATTATTGAAGTGATACTGGGTACACAACCAATTTCCAAAGCTCCGTACAGAATGGCACCTACTGAATTAAAAGAATTGAAAATCCAATTGTAGGAGTTGTTGGACAAAAAGTTTATCAGGCCTAGTACATCACTGTAGGGCGCTCCCGTGTTATTTGTGAAGAAGAAGGATGGTTCATTGAGACTTTGTATCGACTATCGTGAGTTGAATAAAGTGACAGTGAAAAACAAGTACCCGTTGCCTCACATTGATGACTTATTTGACTAGCTGCAGGGTGCTCAAGTCTTTTCCAAGATTGACCTTAGATTCGGATACCACAAATTGAAAGTCAAACCTGAGGGCATTGAAAAGACTGCTTTTCGAATAAGGTACGGACATTATGAATTTCTTGTTATGCCTTCGGAGTTACTAATGCACCTGCTGCATTTATGGATCTTATGAACATAATTTTCAAACCATTCCTCGATGAATTTGTGGTTGTTTTTATATATGATATCTTGATTTATTCCAAAAGTAAAGAGGAACACCATTTGAGAATTGCCTTACAAACTTTGAGGGAGAAGAAATTATATGCAAAATTAACAAAGTGTGAATTCTGGCTTGATAGTGTTATGTTTTTGGGGCATGTAATTAATAAAGATGGCATTTCAGTTGACCCACAGAAGATAGAAGCAGTGGTGAATTGGCCTAGACCGAATAATGTTATCGAAGTCCGAAGTTTCTTGGGCTTGGCCAGATACTACCGAAGATTTGTGAAAGATTTCTCCAAAATTGCTTTGCTTTTGACTCAGTTGACTCAGAAAGGAGTACCGTTTGACTGGACCGATCAAAGAGAGTCATCCTTTCAAGAATTAAAGACTCGACTTGTGATTGCACCGATTCTCACCTTGCCCTCAAGTATGGATGGATTTACTATTTTTAGTGATGCTTCTTATAAGGGCTTGGGGTGTGTATTGATGCAGAACGAGAAAGTGATAGCATATGCTTCCCGACAACTGAGGCTACATGAAAAGAATTATCCAACTCATGATTTGGAGCTTGCCACAGTAGTGTTTGCATTGAAGATTTGGCGCCATTACTTGTACGGGGCAACATATGAGGTGTATACAGACCACAAGAGCTTAAAATATTTCTTTACGTAGAAAAAGTTGAACATGAGACAACGGAGATGGCTAGAATTGATAAAAGATTGTGACCTACAAGTCTTGTACCATCCAGGGAAAGCTAACACTGTTGCTGATGCACTTAGTAGGAAGTCCATTGGGAATTTGGCTTGTTTACTTACCGGGCAACAAGAACTACTACAAGACCTTGAGAAATTCGGAGTTCATATTGTTTTGCGTGAGCAAGGTGGGACTTTAGCTGTTATCACTGCCCAACCAGCACTTATCGAGGAAATTAAAGAGAAACAACAACAAGAAGAATTTTCGAAGAAGATCATTGATGAACGAGAATCCAAATCAAGACCGGTCTTTGTTTTTGAAAATGAGGTGTTAAAATTCCAAAGTAGATTATGTGTACCTAATGATGTTGACTTGAAAAAGCGAGTTTTGTAAAAAGCCCATAGATCAAAACTTTCTATCCATCCGAGGAGTACAAAAATGTACCAGGATTTGAAGTTGAATTTTTGGTGGCCTGGGATGAAGAGAGAAATTGCTGAATATGTGCCAAAATGCTTACATTGTCAACAAGTCAAAGCCGAGCATCAACGACCCACGGGATTGCTTTAACCACTGCCAATACCAGAACGGAAATGAGAGCATATCACCATAGATTTCATTGTTAGACTACCTCGCTCTAATAGAGGTATGGATTCAATTTGGATAATTTTCGATCGTTTGATTAAATCAGCACACTTCTTACTTGTCAAAACAATTTATAATACTGATAAGTTGGCTATAATTTATATTAATGAGATTGTCAGATTGCATGAAGTGCCTGTTTCTATTGTTTTTTTATAGGGACTCAAAGTTCACATCAAGATTTTGGCAAAGCCTGCAAACAGCATTGGGTACTGAACTAAAATTGAGCAGTGTATACTAACCACAGACTGATGGCCAGTCAAAAAGAACAATCCAAACTCTGGAGGACATGTTGCGTATATGTGTGTAGACACCCCATTTTTGACCGTCCTCAAGATTTGGTTGTGCTTGCAGGTACACCCAACAACTAGTTCGATTGCTCGCCGAGTACTTGACTTTCACTGCGGAACGTCACAGGTTTGAACTTTCCAAACCCTGTATCCTTCCTGCCCCATTTTTGGACCTTGTATTGACCCTTTCTGCATGCTTTGTGGAAGGCACTGCCGGCCTCTTTTTGGCTCTGCCGGCCATGCCTTTGCCACTGCCAGCCATTGATGATGCCTGCCGGCCATCAATGAGCCACTGCCGGCCACCACTGATGGCCGGCAGACCCCCTGTCTTAGCAGGTTTCACACCAGATCTTTTGAGCCAGCTGGTTTTCACTCCTCTCCTCTTCATACACGTGTATGGAGAGATGAAGCTCTTCTTGTATTCTTCTATATAAGGAAGGAGCCTTCTTCTATATTAGAGGTTGAAAAAAGTTTTGAAGGAGTTGTATCTCTCTCTCTCTACATTTCTCACACTCTCTCTCTATATTGCATAGAATAGTGCTCTAAAGTCCATTTTTCTTGCACTTTTGCACTACAACACATAGAGATACACCACCATCTTTGGGATGAGGTTCTTGAGGGGGTTACTTGAGCTCTGAAACTTGGTTTTTGGCCCCTGAGATTGCAGGTTTCGAAGTTGGTCTTCAAGGGTGAGTTTCTTCCCCTTTTTAGCATTTATTTGTACCTCATTTTGGCCATCCTTGCATATTGTTTTAGGCCTTACTTTCATCTGAAAAAAGTTCTGTATTTAAGTGCTTTTGAAGTTTGTTTAAGGTCTTTTTGGTGTTAGGGGTGTATAACCCTCTTGTATGCTTTGTTTAGCCTTGTTTTGAGCCATGCTTTAAGGCCTTTGAGCTAGGCTTTGTTTGGCCTTTTAGCCACTGAAATCCAATGGATTTTTAGTGGTAGGCAAGTGGTTTTGAGGTCTCAAATCAGAGGGGGTGGCCCCCTATCTTCTTGTTTTTGTTTGCTTGTATTATTGGCCTATCAAAGGAGCATGTATCCCTTTACTTTTGAGGCTTGGTTCATGCCCTTTTTTGTGACTTTTAGGACCTGCCTTGACTCTGTCCATGGCTGGTTTAGTCATATTTTGCATGCTTCTTGTATGTGTAGTGTAATCCCATTTATGGCTCATCAAAGTAGCATGTTTGCCTAGCTTATGTTGAGTCCATTTCAGCATGTTTTTGGTGACATTTTCCCATGACATAACTCTGTCTAAAGTGGGTTTGGTCATCTTTTGCATGCTCCATATACTTGTAGAACAAATCTTGCTTACTAGCTTTATGTGCATGATGTTTTGACTCATCATTCTAGCATGTTTTGGCTTTGCTTCAGCATGATTTTATTCTTATTTTGGGCTGTTCTAGGACTATTTTAGGCTGCCATGGTCATATCACTCATGTTTTGTATAGCTATAGTGTAAATGCTTTGGCTAGCCTTGGGTTTTGAGGCCCCTACCATGCCATGCATGTGATGTTTCAATGCTTTGCCATCATTTTGAATGTTATTTCAGTCCATGAAATGTGATCATACACCTGCATTTGACATGCTTTCAATGTCTTAGAGAGTTTGTGTTTTATGCCTCATGAATGGATCATTGTGCATGCCTCTATGCTTAGGTCTTTGGGATGCCATCTCAGTGGATTTTTGGGCTTATTTTGACATGCCTTAACTCTCATTTTTGTTAGTTGAGTCATCCCATGCTTGGTCTTAATAGGTGTAGTGTAATCTACCTTATTTGACTTGTATGCATCATGCCTCATGCTCTTCATGCTAGCTTGTTTTGGCTTCCTTCCATGCATATTTTAGTCTCATATTAACATGTACTAGGACTTTTTTGGGTTGCCCTTGCCATATCCTTCATGCTTTGTATAGCTGTAGTGTAATTGGCCTTGCAAGCTTTGTGTTTTGTTGACTCATGCATGCTATCTTTGAGCTATTTAGATGATTTGGCATCACTTAATACTTCATTTCAGAGCCTATAGCATTGCTATATTCCCACTTCAATCATGCTTTAAGTACCTTTGAGTGTTGTGCATTATTGCCTAGTTTATGGCTTAGCTTGTATGCTTGCATACCTAGGTCTTTAGGCCCTCATCTCAGCATGTTTAGGTACTCATTTTGACCTATTTAAGCTCTGTCCATGCTTAGTTCATGCATTTGTGCCATGTATTGCATGCCTCCTTTGTAATCCTCTTTGATAGCTCCATGCTTTAAGGACCTTCGCATGCATTACTTGTGTTGTTTAAATGATTTGGCATCGTTTATCATCTCATTTCAGTGCACTTAGTGTTGTTACACTTACATGCTTTCCACTCTTCAGGTATTCTTGAGAGTTGCATCTTTATGCCTCAATTGGTGAGCCAATTGGCATGCATGCTTGTATGTGTTTTCAGTGCCTTCATCTTAGTATTATGGCCACTGATTTGGGCATAGTTGAGGTCTGCCCATTTTGGTTTAAGTCCACCCTTGCATGTTGTTGCATGCTTGTCTTGCATATTGTTGTATGCTTGCTCTATCTTTGCATGTTGTAGCATGTTTTTCACCTTGTACGTTGTTGCATGCTTGGTTTATCACATGTTTGCATGTCTAGTTTGCTTTGTATTGTGTATCCTTAGTTGTTGCATGTATTAGTATTGTGCATGCCATTAGCCTTGCTAGGTTGTTCATATTGCATTAGCATTGTGTAGGCTATCCTTGCATTGCATTGTTGTTTGGATTAAGTGTTAATCCAAACACGAGACACGAGGGACGTTTCATACTTCAAGTGATGAGACGTGTCTCAATTCTTGGTCGCCGACGCTCTTGATTATCCATGATAGAGTTTTAGGCTTTATGTGTTTATTTGTGCATTCATTTCACATTGATTTGCACAAGTTGGATCTTTGGCCATCATGCATTGGGATGTGTGATTGATGGTCTTGGATCCGACTATGCCTCTCCCTCGATGTTTCGAGGTGATATGGGGTGGCATAGTGCGTACATACCCTTGGGAGACCCTCAATTTTCTCTATTTTGTGCTCTGCTGCAACTTGGTGTCCCAGCACATCAGTGGCCGGCAGTGCTCTGCAGATGGCCGGCACCTCCTCATCCTTGGCCGGCAGTGTACCATCTTTGGCCGGCAGATGGTCGGCAGCATCTCCCCATGGCCGGCAGGCCACTGATGCACTCCCCAGACTGGTTTTGGTAAGGTTCAGCAGGAATTCCTTGAGGACACCCTGTAGACAGAGCCTCTAAAGAGCAACCGGAGAGCTTACCGGGATGGGAACCAAGCATGCATATTCACCTTCTTTAACTTACCGAGGAAGCATTGTTTAAATTGCTTACTTGTTAGTTAGCATTCGGTTTTGTAACTTATTTAATTTGTTAATTAGTTAAGGTTTTGTAATAATTAGTTATAGCTAGTTATTCATTTGATTATGTAATAATTAATTAGCTTGTTAGTTAGTTAATTAGTTGGCATGCATTATTCATTCTGACCCTCCGTCGAGAGGGCGGATTTTGTAATAAGTGTGCGTGCATGTGTGCATGTCTTCCAACCCCACGTCTTTCTCCCTTTTACTTACCTGCTTTTGATGGTTAGTTTAGGGTCATTTTCAATTAGCATACTTATGCTTGCATGTTTGCATCATTCATCTACACTGCATGCACCAGGCTCGGCACATCATACTAACTGCATCGTATTTCAATTCCAAGTTGAATACATGTTATCTAAATTGCATCTCACATGACATCTTAGGATAGCTGAGCCTATTTCTAGTTGCATTTTGCATGTGTTGCATTAGCCATCTTAACATGAACTAAGATCATGCATTGATTTCTAACTAGTTCTCTGTTTTGGCTCGGAGTACACTGTGAGTGTTTATGCTTTAGCATACTGCATGTGTGTTATTGTTGCCATGAAAGCATGCTTACCATGAGGCTAACTGCTTAAGTATTTAACTGCCTGAATGCCTATGGGTGGAGGTTAGATTACTTGAATTGGAACAATTCATTGAAATCCTCGATTTAGCCTACTTACGAGTAGCAAACTTCAAACCGTTTTCAAAC
Source organism: Camellia granthamiana (assembly GCA_036172215.1). NCBI lineage: Eukaryota > Viridiplantae > Streptophyta > Magnoliopsida > Ericales > Theaceae > Camellia > Camellia granthamiana. The sequence continues at coordinate 60,032,351 of CM069906.1, read as the reverse complement.
AAACGAATATGCAATGCTTTGTTCCAAATTAGGCGATCTAGTCTATACTTGTTTGCTGTGCGCATCACATAGTAAGATTAGCTAATAACCGGAATAAGAACACATGTGTTTTCAAAAACAAGATATCATGCTTAGTACATGCCGATCTTTGATCGGGCGAGCGGGGGTGCTCATAGATGACCTTTCCCAATCGTACCCAAGTTCCCGAGCCGAGGCAATTTTGGTGATGACGGACACGTGGCCTTAGGCATGAGTCAGGGTTTCCTAAATTTCCCCAAAATAAAATATTTAGGTGGCGACTCTATATCTGGGAAAGCAGTCCATGTTTGGCACTTCTTTACAAAAATCAGTTTTTCAAAACGATTTGTCGGATTTGGACTCTTTGGTGATTTATCGGTCTTGCATTGCACTTTGCAAGATCAGATTCAGAACCATGACAACATTTGAGTCCGAACTATAGCATGAGGCCCAAGGGCGCGTCCACAGTGTGTACTTGATTTTCAAGGGAATTGGGAAACTCACTTACCTTTAGTCGAATTTGCCTACAATAATAGTTTTCATTCGAGCATTGGTATGGCGCCTTTCGAGGCTTTGTATGGCAGGAAATGTCGGTCTCCTATTTGTTGGGCAGAAGTTGGAAATGGGCTTTTACTTGGGCCTGAGATTGTGCATGAAACGATGGAAAAAGTGAAATTGGTTCAACAAAGATTGAAAACAAAGATTGAAAACTGCGCAAAGCCGACAGAAAAGTTACGCGGATGTCCGAAGGTGAGACAGGGAATATGAAGTGGGTGACCATGTTTTTATTAAAGTGACACCAATGAAAGGGCAAACTCGCTTTGGAAACAAGGGCAAGTTAGCGCCGAGGTATGTTGGGTCGTATGAAATCATTGAAAAGATTAATCCAGTGACATATCAGGTGGAACTCCCTCCCGAAATGGAACATATGCATAATGTCTTTCATGTCTCAATGTTGCAGGATTATCTTCGGGATCCTTTTCATGTTATTGAGCCTACCCACGTGGTATTGAGTGATGATTATACTTATGAAGAAAGGCCCATTCAGATTGTAAATCGGCGAATCAAGAGGTTGAGAAGTAAAGAAATTCCGTTAGTGAAAGTAGACTGGCAAAATCATGGTGGTATCTATGCAACCTAGGAAAAAGAGGATGATATGAAGAAAAGATATCCAGACCTATTTCCACTTGATCTTATATTCTTTCCGGATGAAGGTAATTGAGTTTGGAGGACCAAATGCCCTAAGGAGGAGATGATGTGACAGCCATCTCCTTGATTAAGAAAATTAATTAAATTGATTACATGCTTAATGTTAATTGTGTAATTAGGTGGTGTTAAGTGTTATTGTTATGCCATGTGATTATTTGAAATGTGTTATTGTAGACAGATAGGTTAGTGTAAATGTTAAACCTGTCTGATTCACTAATTTTTTAACAAGTTAGAATTTTATAATAATATAGGAATTAGAACCTAATTCACACTCATAGAATTAAATCTAGTGTAATTGGGATTATTTTATGTGATGAATTAAATTAATTTAATTAACAATGATTTATTAGCCTTGGTTAACTTAATGAGATTATCAACATTAAGTTAGTATAAGGAAATAGTGGGTATTGTTGAGTCATACACTACACATTGCTTCATGCACCACTTATAGACACGTAAAGAGAGAGGGTGAGACCAAGAGAGTTAGAGTTCAGCATAGAGAAGAAAAGAAAGTGAAGAAGGACATTGAAGCTAAGGTGTAAAAACTTCACAATTAATCAATTGAGGTAAGATTCTCCACCAAATATCATGAAATTGAAATGTTTTCCTTATGATCCTTAAGACCTTGAGTAGCTTTAATTAAAGATCATGAATTTTGATGAGATTAGTGGTGTAAATTGGTGTTAAGAAATCATTGATCACATAAAGAGGGAATTATGGAGAATTAATTTCATCTAGTTACATGCATGGTCATTTCATCAAATTTTGAGCTTCATTCCAAAGAATTCTCATATGCATGTACTCCTTTTGTCTGTGTTTTAAGAGTTCAACATGTTTTTCTGCTTAACATCTCATTGGAACAAGTTTTGAAAGCTTTGGAGCTAAGATACTTCATATATGTTATGCTTATGATATACCAAGTTTGATTTTACACAATTCTTAAGCTTTTGGGCCTTGATTTGGTGAAATGGTTTTGAATTCATGATGTTTGACAAGTTTAGACATGTTTTCTTAAGCGTTTGGTCCAAAATAGCATGCTTTGTGGCTTTGAATTTGAGTTTTGAGCTTCGGAGTACAATCTGGAAATTCCAGAATCTGCACTCTCTACTCAAGCGACAAAACCTGCGCTCGAACGACCACTCTGTGATCTTGCTCTTCCGCTCGAGCGACCAGAAGTTCGCTCGAGCGTGAAATGCATGCTCCCAGAAGTGCACATGTTTTACAGCCCACTCGAGCGAGACAAATTGCGCTCGAGCGAGGACTTGAGTCATACGCTCGTGCGAGCGTCGAACGGGGTATCGAGCGGAAATGTTTGGCAACCAGCACTTTTTCAAAGTTTGCAAACTGCTCGAGCGAGGGAAGTTACGCTCGAGCGAAGAAAACTACGCTCGAGTGGGGACCCTGTTTTCAGAAATTTGACTAAGTGTTTTCCAATGCATTTTGGCACCCTCATTGCATCCTAGGCATTTCTAGGCCAAGTTTGGGTCACTATAATGGGAATAAGGAGTAGAAACTCACAAAGAGCAAAGTGAAATCAGTTACATATTATCCGAGCATGCGTTTCAACTGTATATTGTTATGTATCTGTGTAGGTCACGTGCCATAAGATAGTTGAATCACCTATTCAATCTAATTGCTTGGGAACCAACTGTGAGTAATAATGTTGCAAAGCTATGTTCAATTGTAATTATTTTCTGAATGATTAACTATACTGTTTTCTGAAATGATATTGTTTACTGAATGAATGTTTGTCCTGTTTTATGAACTATTCTCGTGGCATCCATAGCAACTGACTATTACTGCTACTGCTACTGTTACTGTTACTATTACTGCTACTGTTACTGTTACAGAGATCTCTGTCAGTTCCAATCCTTGGAACTACTGTTACTGCATTGATGGCCATCAATTGACTTTTCAGTGTTTTAGGACCTACTGTACTGTTCTGCTATTGGATGTACCACATATGACTGCTATAATTACTATATGATAGATATGATATGAAATATGAGATATTGATCGATCAAATGATCTACTGATGCAATTGACTGTTTAAAATGCTGAAAGGACATTCATTCTTAACCTGTTTACACTTTTGTTGTTCACTGTGCTTTAGCTCACAGTTTATTATATATGTATGTAGGCGACCAGGCACCGAATCAAGGCTAGAGGCATCGACCCGAACTCATGTTTTGTCAAGCCACCTTTTGTGCCTCATGACGAGGTTCCGAACCCGCATGAGTCACGGCTTTTGGATGATACAAATCCACCCTTTTGTTTTTGCTAAGTGTTAAGAAAGTTTAAGACTTTTGTTTACAGAGTTTTGATGACAGGATTAATTCCCTAACTTGCATATTGTCTCATATATGTATTGTTTGGCATAAGTGGCTATGTATAATAAAGTTAATTTCCATTCAGGTCCTCATAGCTCATTGGACATTATCTTATTATTGATTGGTTTCCGCCAGCGCCCTTTATATTGTATTATTGTCATTACTGTTAAGTAGGAATTTTGTAATCACGAATTACTGGCCGGTTACGACACTAAACCTATAGGGGCGGGTTTGGGTCGTGACACTCGAGCGGTCTGTAAAGTCTAGAAAAGCACTGGTTGCTTGATTTTTCCGCTTGACACACGCTTGACGGTCACTCGAGCGTGAGACTGAAGTCTTCACTCGAGCGCAACTCTGGTTGCTCGAATGGTTTGCAAACCATGTAAATTTCTGGGAGCATGCATTTTATGCTCGAGCCAATTTTTGGTCGCTCGAGCGGAAGTGCAAAATCAAGAGTGGTCGCTTGAGCGCAGAATCTGTTGCTTGAGCAGTAAGGCAGAATTCTGGATTTTCTAGATTGATGTTCTAAGTCCAAAACTCGAATTCAAAGCTGCAAAACATGTTCTTTTGGGCCAAAAACTTAAGAAATCACTTTTAAACTTGTAAAACATCATGAATCAAAGATCATTACACACAATCAAGGCCCAAAAGCAAGTGAATTCTGCAAAAACAAACTTGAATTATATGTATACATATCATGCATGTGTTGATATGAACTCAAACCTAAACCTACCATGAAATTCTAAAAATTCTAAATAACACATAACCCAAGTCAATTTTGTGATCGAATGCCGATAAGGCATTCAATTCATAGAACAGAATGGAAACACAAACAAATGTTTCTACGACAGATAGTTACAATTGAAAATAACATATAATTCATGTAACTAACACGTGGTTTCCTCTTAATTACTTATTAGGCATCCTTAATCATGGTTTAGTAGTTAATCACGGGTTAGGGTTGTTACACTTCTCCTTCCTCCCTCTCTCTCTCAACCATTGGAGCATACCTTGTTAAATCCAATTCATTCTTCTATTGTCCTACATAATGATTCTTAATCGTACTTCCATTCAATTCTAATTTTCTTTTAATCAATTAATTTGTGTGTGATGATGTTGCTATTGTTGTTGTTGGTAGTTTACTTGTTAATGTTGTTTGGTTTATCCCTCTTGCTCACCATGTGTTTCACAAAATATTGAAACGAAATTGGAACAGGGTCACTATTTATAAAATGTAACTTGTTTTGAATTTGTAGGCTCTTTGTTCAATTATTTAAATTGTTCATTTAATATGTGCCTCTATTTGTAGTTATATATTTCACATATTTATTTTTAAAAAATAAACAATATATGAGTTTGGAAATAGACTCTTTATTTTTTTTTTTTGAAACAAATATAATGCAATCATGTCAACGTAATGTTTTTATAAATAAATGATTAGATCAATGAAATAAGACTTGTGAAGGGCATTACTGCCTTGACTGCATCGGTATGTGCTCTTTAACTTAATCATGATTAACAAACCTTAATTTGGTTCAGCAAAACTTGGCAGACTTGAATCCAAGTGGGTACATGATAAATTTGTAAACCAGCAAATTAATAGTCTCAATAATTCAAAGTTTGCTTATTGTTTGCCAATGGAAGTACCAAAACATTCCAAGAAATTCACAAGTTCAGTAGAGCTGAAAAATAAGTATACCATGTACATGTTTAGGAAGGTTGCCGCAAGGTGTTTGAAGGCTTGAAGTGAGATAGATTCTTTGTTGGGTGCTTGTCCACATCTTAGAAATTAGATGATGAATTGTGACTGAAAAATCATAACTTGAGATTTTATTTGTGTTTACAGTTTGCGTTGAATTCTACCTTAGATTAAATCAGTACAGTGAGCTTGAGTACACGGGAAATAGGAAAGGAAACATATAAATGTGTTTAATCTCCCATTTCCCATCAAAGTTACCTTTATTCTTTCACTTTTGAGTTGTATTTCTTTGATTTCTTTGCATTTACTGCTTTTATTTCAAGTTGTGATGGATGCTGTGAATAAGCCTCGAAATATTGTCTATAAAGGACTCACGGATTTGGTGACAGAGTAAGACCAGTTTTTCTAAGTTTTCATGTTCATGGTGTAAATGCTAGGAATAGCATAGGTTGACAATTTCATGATTTGTATGTATAACCTTAGGTAGGAACCTTAAGGTTATACAAATAATTCATTTGAAAAGATTAATTACATTTGAATTTTAATTACAATCTTCGAACCACTCGGAGGATAGCACAGATAGTTTCCTACTGCATAATTGAATTTGTATAAACAAATGACATGTGATTAGGACACTTAGGGTCGAAGTTAGAGCCAAAAATGCCGAAAACATAACAAAAAAAGCTCGTTTGAGGGGCGAAAACTCACAACAGCCTCTGAACCACTCATGGGATGACACAAGTAATTTGTTTGAGCGTAAAACATAAAAAGACAATAAATTTCAAGTTGTATGTATTTTTTTTTTCATAATTGTAAATGCGAATGTTATTCAATAAAATATTAATGGATATTATGTTTTTGTTATAGATTGATGATGTTGGCATGGATACAGTGATGTTTTTGGGATAGATTGATGATGTTTGCATGTGTGTAATTTACATTATATTTTTGTTTATAGAAAACATGTACACCTAATATGTTTTGTTATTAAGATTTTATTTAATTTGGATTTAATTGTTGGTTTGGATAGCATATGTATTTGTTGGATTATACTATATTTATGGATTCTTATTTTCTTTGATATGTACAGTTAATAGTTAAGTTTTGTATATGGTTGGAAATTAAATGCTACATGTTGTAGAGAAATATTTGTATTGAATGGTTGAAGATTGAATGAATGAATGAATGGATGAATAATTTTGTATATGTACAGGTTACAGGTGGAGCAAAAAATATTACAGAACAAATTATAAAAACTAAATGAGACATTTTGGTACTAAACAAATATCACAGGTTGGTTTTTGGCTACTGAAACTTCAGTCGCCAATTGTAAAAAAGTGAAACTTTTGGCAACTAAACATTTAGTCACCAATTGTAAAAATGAAACTTTTGGCTACTAAATTTTTAGTCCCCAATTCTCAAAAAGTGAAACTTTTAGCTACCAAATAGTTAGTTGCCAAACATTCATGCTCAATTTGCTACTAAATAATTTAGTCACTAAAAGTAAAAATATATATTTAATTATTTTTAAAAAATATATGGCGACTAAAGTTTTAGTCGTCAATAGGTCACTTTTGGCTACCAAAAAAATTTTAGTCGCCAATTGTTTCCCCAACGAAGTATTGGCGACCAAACGAGCGACCAAATATATTCGTCGACAAAAGTGATTGACGACTAAAATAAGGCTTTTGGCGACTAAAATTTTAGTCGCCAAAAGTGAAATTTCTTGTAGTGTCTTCTCCAGAATTAGAGCCACAAAATAATGTCAAACGATATATAGTTTCTAGTGAAAAACCTAGAAGAAGTCAGAGACCAAGAAAGGAGAAAGGCCTAGATCTTGATTTCATCTCATCATAATCTATTATTTTTCTAGTAGAAAAAGATAGAGAAAATTTGACAAGGTTAATGCCTATGGTAATAAACATTGAGGATGATCGTAAAACTTTTAAACATTGAGGATGATCCTATGGCATTTAACTTGCTTATGTACGAGTTTGCTGTAGCATTTCTTTGCATAACATTTGCATCTAGATGTTTTATTACAACCCCCATTGCGTGATTATAAGTTATGTTTTGCATCGTGCATATCATTTGCATTTTGCCCCAGCCTGCGGGCAGATATATATTGTTATCTTGAATGTCTGTCTAAGTCTTGCGACCTTGTCAAAATGGGTCGTCTCTGGGCTTTGACATTCACTCACGTCATCTTTGTGACTCTGAGTTCTGTCAAAGAAGAGAAACTATAGACACCCCATTTTTGACCGTCCTCAAGACTTGGATGTTTTTGCAAGTATATCCAGTGACAAGTTTGATTACTCATCGAGCGCTTGAATTCCGCCGCAGAACGCCACAGGTTTGAGTTTCCAAACCCTGCATCAGTTCTATCTCATTTTTGGACCATGTTTTGGTCCTTTTATCATGTTGTTTTTGGAGCACTGCCGGCCACTTTTGGGCACTGTCAGCCATGGACTTTGGCCTACCGGCCATTGATGTGCCCTGTCGGCCATCAATGAGCCCCTGCCAGCCATCACTGATGGCCGGCCAGCCACCAGTGTATCAGTAGATATTTTATGATATTTTGTGCCAGCTGTTTGCACAGGTTGGAGCATCTGCTTGCACGTGGATGGTTGGATCTTTTTGAGAGGGTTTTGTATCTTCTATATATAGAGGTCTTCCTCTCGCATGCAAGGGGTTAGAAATTTTGAAGACAAAAAATTCTCTCTCTCTCTCTCTCTCTCTCTAGAATCCTCTCTCTCTAAATATTTTGCCTTAAAGCTTGAATTCTCTACACTTTTGCTTGTGAGTCCTTGATCAAACGTGATCATCTTTGTGTTGAGGTTGCTTGAGGTCCTATTTAAGCTCTAAAAAAGGGTTTTAGCTTGGTTTGGCTTTCCTTTGTTGCCTATATAGCATCTTCTTTTCAAAGAGGTAGAACTTCTTGTATTTTTAGCTTAATTTAAATACTTGTTTGGCCATCTTTGCAAGCTATTTTGAGGCTGGTTTTGACCTCTGAAATCTCTGTTTTTATGGTTTAAAATGGTGGTTTGAGGTTTGTTTTGGAGTTAGGGGTGCTTCACCCTTTTTGTAGTTTGTTTGGTTAAGTGTTGTGTCACTTTTCAAGCTTTTAAAACAACCTTTTTTTTGGCCTTTTAAGCACTGAATTCTAGGGGAATTTCAGTGGTAAAAACTTGGTTTTGAAGTCCAAAATAGGAGGGGGTGTGGCCTACCCTTCTTGTGTCTTGTTTGCAAGTGTAGATAGCCTAACATGTAAGCATGTTTTTCTACCATTTTGTGACTTGATCTCAGCATATTTTAGCTACTGATTTGGCATGGTTTAGCTCTGTTTTGAGCTGTCTTGATCATATGAGCCTTGTATTGCATGGTTGTAGTGCAAATGCCTTCACTAGCTTAGTGTTTTAAGGCCTCTAACATGTTGTGCATGTGTTGATTGCATGTTGTAGCATCATTTAGCATGTGATTTCAGTGCACATAACTCTGTCACACTCTCACTTATTTCACTCTTTCATTACTTTTGAGAGTTGTGCCTTGAGCCTTGTTTGTAGCCTAACATGTGAGCATGTTTTTCTTGCCTTTTGTACTACCATCTCAGCATGTTTTAGCCACTGTTTTGACATGTTTAAGCTCTGTTTTGAGCTTGTTTGGTCATTTGAGCTTGATAGCAGATGCCTCTAGTGTAGTGCTCTTCACTAGTTTAATGCTTTTGGCTTTTGAACATGTTGTGCATGCGTTGCTTGCATGGTTTAGTGCCATTTTTCATGCCATATCAGCACTAAAAAAGTCTGCAACCTCCCTCTATTCTTCACCTTTTAATTTACTTTGAAAGTGGTCTTGAGCCCCTTGTTGGCTTGAGTGTGAACTAGAGGCTCTCATGCCTAATGGTTTTAACCCTCTCTTAAGGGTTCCTCCTAACCAACAGCATGAGGCCTCTTTCATGCTCAAGGCACTTGTGGCTTGGGCCATCTTTCCAATTAGAGGACACTCATTTTGGACTTAACCGATTAAAGAATGGCTTGGTAATGCTAAAATGAGTAAACAAAGTTGGACAAGTAAAACATGACCAAGATAAGCATGTTGTGTTTGCATTGCATGTGTTCAATCGGACGTTATATTGAACACAAGGTAGATTGGTCCATTTCATACTCAAAGTGATGAAATGAGCCAATCTCCTTCGTCTCCATCACCCTTGATCATGTATGATAGGGTGGTGGTCCTTTGAGTCTTGTTTTTGTGCATTTATTGAAAGTGTACAACTTGGATTTTTGGCCATCATGCATTGAAAATGCTTGATTAGTGGTTTTGGATCCAAGAGTGCCACTCCTTTGATGTTTTGAGATGATAAGGAGGGGCACAGTACAAACATATCCTTGGAAAACCTTCTCCTTTCCTCTGTTTGTGCTCTGTTGCAGTGTGGTGATTCAGTACACCAGTGGCCGGCAGTGGCCCACTGATGACCGGCAGTGTTTCATCCTTGGCCGGCAGATGGCCGACAACAAGCATTCATGGCCGGCAGGCCATTGGTGCATTCCTTAACATTGGTTTGGTAAGGTGGAGCACAAATATTCTAGTCAACCCTGCAAACAGAGCCTCTCAAGAGCAAACTGGAAGGTTTTTCGGGGTGAAAATCGAGTGCATGCATATTCAATTTCCTAAAGCAGAGCTGAGGTAGTGTAGTTAGTGCTTTGCATGTTTAGTTAGCATGGTTTTTATAATTTAAGTAATTAGTTTGCTAATTAGTTAAGTGTTGTAATAATTAGTAAGTAGTTTACTAGTTATTCGATCAGTTTGTAATAATTAGTCTAATTAGTTTAATTAGATTAGTTTGATTAGCTTAGCTTAGAGTAGCTTAGCTTATTTATTCGGACCCTCCTTCGAGATGTCATAATGTTGTAATAAGTGTGCTTGTGTGTGTGCATGTTTTCCAACCCCGCGTCTTTCTCCCTTTTACTCAACTGTTTTCAATGGTTAAATTAGGGATAATTTTCAATTAGCATACTTTATGCTTGCATATTTGCATCATTCATTTGTTTGCATGCACCGGGCTCGACACATCATACAAACTGCATTGTATTTCAATACTTATTTGAATACGTGTTTCAAAGCATGTTATCAAATTGTTGCATTCAAATGCCATCTTAGATAGCCGAGCCTATTAATTGCATATTGCATGTGTTGCATTAGGCATTTTGTATAGTTAGGATCATGCATTTGTCTAACTAGCTTTTGTTTTGGCTTGGAGTACACTGTAAAGCTTTAGCATGCTTGCATGAGTGTGAGTGTTGCCATGTTTCGCATATTTGCCATAAGGCTATGTGCTTACTTGCTTAACTGTATGAATGCCTGTGGATGAAGGCTTGGTTACTTGAATTGGAACAATTCGATGATTGTGAGTTTTAAGCCCACTTTGCGAAGTGGCAAATCATGTTTTAAGCCCACTTGAGGATGGCACTTTCAATCCATTTTCGAAGACAAACATGGGTTGAAATGTTCCAATTCTTGCGATTTAGTTTATACTTGCTCGTGTGTGCGTCACATAGTAAAGTTAGCTAGTAATCAGAATAAGAACACATGTGTTTATCAAACAACATATCATGTTTAGTAGAGGCTGATCCTTTGATCGGGCAAGCAGGGGTGCTCATGACATGACCTTCCCGTCTCGTGCCCATGTTCCCGAGCCGAGGCATCTTTGGTGATGACGGACAGTGGCCTTTGGCATAAGTCAGGGTTTCCTAAATTCCCAAAAACGAAATATTTAGGTGGCGACTTTGTAATCTGGCAAAGCAGTCCAGTTTTGGCATTATTTGATTCAAAATCGATTTTCCAAAATGATTTGCCGGATTGGACTCTTTGGTGTTTATCAGTTTTACATTGCACTTTGTGAGATTAGATTCATAACCGTGACAGGAGTCCGAACTGTAGGAGACCAATTCACGCCTCTCTGAAAAGGGAGCGTACGAAGAAAGTCGAGTCTACAGTTTCTGGCGACTCTGCTAGGGATTTAGAGAACTTGACTTGAACTCATGATATGTTGTTTTATCTACATTTGTGTGTTTCTTTGCATTGCATTTGCATAGGTGCGCCTAAGTCACAGTGTTTGCCATCTACTATTCCTGAATGGTTTGCCGGAGGCTTTCTTAGAAAAGCGTTCCATAAGGCTAACCAGTTACGAGCTCTACCATGATGGGAACACAAACCTTGGATTTGGACTACCGGTGTACCGTTTGATCCCCCTTTCACTTCTCAGTGTTAGGGGCGAGTGGTATATTAGGTGGTCTTGCTGAGGCACCCTTTTTGACCAATTGACCTAGTTGCATATCAAATGCCTTAGAGACTGTTCCAAACTAGGACAAGTTGCTCACTCGAATGAAGGATTGTTTGAAACCGCATGCGTGCGTATTGAACCCCTAGCTCCTGACGAAACTAGGACAGGGAAACCCTACCCCATCGTAGGGGTGTTTTGGCTCTCACTTGCTTGATATGTGCTGTTAGGATGTGTCTCTACAGAGATGTATGTATCAGTTGAAAGTCTGGGTATCAATTTGAGAATATCAGTTTTGAGGCAGAAAATTTGGGGACAGAAATCAGTATTTGAGTACAGATTGTCCAGCTTATGATTTCAACTGTGTGTTGTCTCTATCTAAGCCAAGGTACTGTGTGTTTGCTGATTGTTGTTTCCTTTTTGCTTTATTTTTCTATTTGCAAGGTAGCATTTCGCCATTACTTCCGACGATGCAGTTTCCCCCCGAGCACTTTGGACCAGAGTTAGGAGGATTTACCGATCTGAGGATCTTATTGGAGGACAACTAGTGTTTGCTTCACTACCCCCGATTAAGAGACAGAAGACAGTCAGGCATAGATCACCGGTTTAACAGTCGCCAATTCAACGGTCACTATCTACTTCACTTGTTCGCAATTGGGCCCAGTTTTCTGTTTCCATCTTAGAAAAAGAGTGTACACCGATTTTGATAGATCAGCACCCCTCAGTCAGTATAGAGGATATGATGTGTTAACTTCAACAGACTATCGAGGCTATGCAGCAAGACGCTGCTCGCCAAGTGGAAGTTACTGCTTGCCAAACAGAGGTTGTAACACAGCAGGCCAAAGTAATTGCTAGGCTTCAACATCAACAGCAAGAGCAACAACAACTACAACAAACAGTAGCTTCTGCTCCGCACCCACCCCCACATAGGGTTTCGATACCCAGGGATATAGCTAATGTCCAGGAGAATACGGACAACCCAGCAGGGCCAGTCCCACCTCAGACTTCCAAAGCACCGGCCTACCCAACAGACACATCGTTCGAGTTTGAGGTTGATCCTACCGCCTTGAAAGTGGGCAAGCTTGAGAAGCTTCTCAGGGAGTCAACTCGATCCTAGATATAGAGGACGGCTACACAGATTCGGCGGTGACATTGTCGGATAGATTTAAAATGCCTTACATAGACTGTTTCGACGGCTCGGGCGATCCCATGGTCCATTTGAGACTATTTTCAGATATTCTGCGTCCGATGGGCCTGACTAGACTGCAAAAGCTATCTCTCTTTGGTCGGACCCTGTCGGGTATTGCGGCCATCTGGTATGCTAAACTGGAGGATTCCGTGAAAAGGAGCTAGGAAGAGATGGTCGAGGTCTTCATTGCCCAATATTCTTAGAACACTCAAATCGAGGTCACAACTTGTGATCTCGAGGAAACTCGGAAAGAGCCGAAGGAAGGCTTCTTCGACTTCGTCACTCAGTGGAGGGCCAAGGCCTCTATGATGACCACCAGGCTAGCTGAGAAAGACCAGATAAGAATGATCATTTGTAATCTGCAACCGAAGTTGCTGCAGAAGATGATTGTCTTACCCCTACCAACCTTTGTTGATCTTCATGAGATAGGGATACAGATAGAGGATGCGATCAAATAGGGTTTGATTGACCAAGAAAAAGAGCAGCCCAAGCGGGCTATTACACGCAGTTCAAATGCGGCTACGAGTAGCAACGCAGCTGCGAGGACTTCTGATGTTGGTATGGTCACCACCACACCGAAAACAGCCACACCCTTCACCGGCACATCTAGAGCCACCTCATAACCTGCAAAGTACCCACCCTGAGGCCAGAGGGTTTTCACCCCACTCTATATGTCTCTATCCAAAGCCTTGGGGGTCCTAATTAGAAAAGGGCATCTGAAGCCCCTAGAACCGTGCCCATTGCCTAATCCCCTTCCTCCTACACACAACCCATCCAAGTATTGCGCCTTCCACCAGCAGCATGGTCATGACACCGACCTATGCTTTAGACTCCGTCATGAGATTCAGGATCTCATTGACAACAAAGTGATAGCGCCTCCTGAGAAGCCAAATGTCACTACAAATCCTCTCCTACCACATAACCAATCTCCTCCTCCACACAGGTAAGTAAACCTTATCCAAACAATGGCCGTCCCAAACAACCCCAGCATATATATCACTCCCTCCCACCTACCTAAACCGGCGCTGTTCATCCCAAAAAGCACAGACTTGTGCATGATGAGCACCTCCATATCCCAACTTGAACCCGTGGTGGTGGCTGTGATAGAAGGGGCATGCCTGAGTGCTCCATGAGCTTAACTGAAGAAGAGTACAACCCTTGCTGTTACATTGTGCTAGCTGATCAGGCCAAGCCGAGGGTAGAATTGCCGAAGGGGATAGAGGTTAATGTAGTCCGGGAGGACAGGCCAAGCCAGGGGTTAGATGATTTAGCTGAGCTTGAGGAGGACATCGCTAATCTGTAATTTTTCGACGAGCAAGATTCGGGGGATGTGCGGATCAACTGGTTTGACCTGAATGGGTCAATGGATAATACATGGTGGCTTAGTGATGAGCCGGATATTGATGAGGGGTCTCAACCAAAGCAGGAACAGTTGGAAACAGGAACGCCTGCAACGGCCGGAATGGTCGACAACAAGAGTGAGTTGACGAAGAGCACCGATACAAAGAATTTTGCTCAAGAATTGGGTAGCTTGTGTACAGCTGATACAGAATAAAAGGCTGCACTGAAGCGGTTCGAGCAGGAAAGAACTGAGTTTGATCAGAGGGCTAGAATGCCAAAGGCCCCGCAGGGACAGAATGTGTTGTGAACACGAGAACAACTACAGCGGAACTAGATAGTTGTTTGTCGGTTGCCGAGGGAATGTGGTGGGAAGACCATGATTTGCGTCTTGCCCACACTGATGAGGACTGGAGACAAAATCTGCCGGATGATACGTGGTATACCGAAAAAGTTGATCACATGACTTAGAGTGTGCGGTACTTCAAGCCCCCACACCTGGACCAGCCAGAGGTATCAGGGAAAGATAAGGAAGCAGAGAAACATAAAGATAAACTATTATAAGAAGAAGCTGTACTGAAGCAGTTGAAAAAGATTCAAACGGACATCTCCATTTGGGGTTTGCTCATGGCCTCACGGGTGCATAGACAAGCTATCCTATCAGCAATGGATAAGGCTAAGCTCTCCATCGACACAACCCCCGAGTAGTTAGTGGGACTGGTTTTCTCGGGTGGTGCTTCACCGACTTTGACCTTTACCGATAAAGAATTGCCGTCTGAGGGTTCTGAACACAACAAGCCACTGTACATCTCTATGGAATGTAAAGAGAAGTGGATACCAGTTGTCTTGGTTGATACGGGATCTGCAATAAATGTGTGTTCGTCGCGCACGGCCTATGTTATCCATTTGAAGTTGGCAGATTTCACACCAACAGCCTTGGTAATTCAGGCTTATGATAATACGAGTCGGGAAGTGATGAGGACAGTTCGAATCATAACTCAGGTTGGCCCGACACAACAGGACATCGAGTTCCATGTTCTGGATGTTCAAGCCACCTTTAATTTACTCCTTGGACGGCCGTGGCTGCACCAAGTGAAAGCTGTCTCTTCCACTCTACATCAGATGCTGAAGTACCCCCATGGGAAGGGGGTAGCTATTGTTTTTGGGAACTCTTCCACACATCCGCCACTGGAGGTTACTACATCGATCTTGGAAATTATACACGGCGAGGAGAATGTCTTCTTGTCTGGGTTCACCTTGGTCGAGGCCCGAGTAGTGCAAGATATTTTGGCTGTTGATGAGGGACTGTATGTTAGTGCGCAATCCATCTACCTCATGAACAAGCTGTAACATGTACCTGGAATGGGATTGGGAAGGAGCGGCCGAAAGGGCATTGCTGCATTGGCCGAAGTGCCACACAACCATTATTCCTTTGGTCTAGGTTATATGCCTACCAAAGAGGATTGGGTAAGGAAGGGAAAGGAAATAGCAGGAAGGGACAAGGCTAAACAAACTGGGAAGCACTATGAGTTGGTGCATAGACCTATTCAAGGAACCCTGAATAGCTGCTTTGTCCGGGAGGGGGAGGATTTCCCATTTTATGGCTTTCCTGAGCCATGGATGAATTTTGAGAAGCGGCTCGAGATCTTTTTCGACCTACAGTTGCAAGGGGATGAAGTTACAGAAGAGCAGACTAACCTACCAGCTCTGGCTGAGCAGTGCAAAGAGGATGAGTCCGATGGCACAAAACTCGAGATGGGAACAGCACTGGCTTGTCTCCTCTCAGATCCTCAGATCACACCGAAGAGCTCGAGGGATGACTTCTCTGTTTCCATGATTGGAGATCAATTGGCTGTGGGCCCTTCTTCCGACATTCTGGATGCATCTATCGCACCCTCCCTCATTTGGCAGTACGAGAAAGGCTTTTTGTCCAGCAGTTCTGAGTCAGGTAGTGAACCAGAATCTGATTCCATAGAGTCTGTAGAGTCAGAATCAGATTCTAGTTCTTCTGAGTCAGAGTTCGGTATTCCTGGGGTTGATAACCCAGATGCCGTTGTTTTGTCCAAGTCGTCATTTTCCTTTTCTTTTGAGTCGGTTGTAACCGAGGAATTGGACGAACTGGAAGTTGTGAATGAGAATGGTACCACTGCTGTTTCTGAGTACTTTTCTATGCCCCTCGTTTACTGCATTAATCAGGACTTTCAAAACTTTCATAAAAACAACGAGGAAGAAATTACTCCGGTTTTGAAACATTTGATTGATCGAGAGGAAGAGAGGTTTGTAAAACCTTTGGTTAATGAAATCACTTCAATTAATGTTGGTACTGAGAAGGATTCACGTTTGGTCCAGATTGGGTCCACGTTGTCTTCGGAGGAACGCGAGCACTTAGTCGCTTTATTAAAAGATTTCAAAGATGTTTTCGCGTGGTCCTATGAAGACATGCCTAGAATCGATCTTAAGATTGTACAGCACTAGATCCCTCTTCATCAATCAAAAGCTTTGGAGAATACACCTGGATTGGGCTCTGAAAATCAAGAAAGAGGTCACCGAGCAGATAGATGTAGGGTTCCTATTAGTATCTGAGTATCCTACTTGGTTGGCCAACATTGTTCTGGTACCGAAGAAAGATGGCAAAATTCGGGTGTGTGTGGATTTCAGAGATCTGAACAAAGCTAGTCTGAAGGACGACTTTCCTCTACCGCACATTGACAAATTGGTGGACTTCACCGCAGGGCATGCGCTGCTTTCCTTTATAGATAGATTTTCTGGGTACAACCAGATCTTGATGGCACCCGAGGATAGGGATAAGACTGCCTTCACCACACCGTGGGGAACCTACTGCTATAAGGTGATGCCATTCGGTTTGAAGAATACTGGGGCTACTTATCAATGGGGTGCGACCACGATTTTGCATGATATGATCCACAAAGAGGTTGAGGTGTACGTGGATGACATGATTGTCAAGTCCAAGGAAAAAGAGGGCCACTATACCACCTTGAAGAAATTTTTTCAACAGATTAGACCGTATCGGTTGCGACTAAATCCTCAGAAATGTACTTTTGGTGTCACAGTAGGGAAAATGCTGGGGTTCTTGATTACACAAAGGGGGCTCGAAGTCGATCCTTCCAAGATTAAGGCCATCTTAGAAATGCCACCACCAAGGATTGAAAAGGAGGTGCGACGCTTTCCAGGTAAAGTACAATTCATAAGACAGTTTATTGCAAAATTAACCTTGACTTGTGAACCACTATTTGGTCTCCTGAAAAAAGGAAAGAAATTCCAATGGGATGATCGATGCCAAGTTGCTTTCGAGCAAATCAAGCAGTATCTACAGAACCCACCCGTGTTGTCACCGCCAGAGCCGGGGAAACCGTTGATTTTGTATCTGTCAGTAACTAACACGATAATGGGCTGCATGCTTGTGCAGGAATCTGAAGATAGAGTGGAGAAGGCCATCTATTACCTGAGCAAGAAGATGCTGGAACATGAGACCCGTTACACTCCGTTGGAGAAGGCTTGTTTGGCCTTGGTATGAGCTACTAGGAAGTTGAGGCACTACCTGTTAGCTCACTCCGTAATTCTGGTTTCGAGATTGGATCCCATCAAATATCTCTTCGAGAAACCAGCACTTACGGGTAGGCTAGTTCGTTGGTTGCTTTTTCTCTCCGAATTTGGTTTGAAATATATGACTCGCAAGTCTGTGAAAGGGAGAGCGGTAGCGGAGTTCCTAGCCGATCACCCAGTGGAGGGAGACGAAGCAGTAGAGTATTTGTTCCCGGATAAGGCCATTCTGCAGGTTGAAGAAGAGATTTGGACTATGTACTTTGATGAAGCGTCTAATCAATACGGGTATGGGATAGGGGTGTTGCTGATAGCACCTGACAATTCCCAGATACCTTTAGCTTTCAAACTCCAGTTTAAAGTATCAAACAATGAAGCAGAATACGAGGCATGTATCGCTGGCTTGGAAGCAGCCCTGGAACTAGGGGCAAAACAGTTGGACGTCATTGGGGACTCGAACTTGGTTGTATCTCAAGCGAAAGGAGACTGGAGGGTTAAAGAAGAAAGGATGAAAATCTATCACTAAACCCTGGACGTTTTAATTCCCAGGTTTGAGAAGCTAACCTTCACGTATCTGTTAAGAGAGAGCAACAGGTTCGCTAATGCCTTATCAACTCTATCTTCCATGATAGACATCCCTTTAGGAATCCGGATGCGTCCAATCATTATTGAACAGAGGTATGTGCCGGCCTACGAGCTGATTGCCGTAATAGATGAAGTATAAAATCAAAACCCCTGGTACTATGATATCTGGAACTTCTTGGAAAAGAAGCCTTATCCACTAAGGGCAAATGCCAAAGATAAAAAGGCGATATGGCGAATGGCTGCTCAGTTTATCATCTACGGGGGTAAATTGTACAAATGGGGCCATCTGGGAATGCATAAACTGTGTGTTGATGAAGAAGAGTCGAAGTGCCTAATGGAGGCCATCCACAGAGGAGAGTGCGGATCGCACATGAGCGGAGTGATGCTAGCTCAGAAGATCCTCAGACAGGGTTACTATTGGTTAACTATGGAGGAGGATTGTATCGGTTTTGTTCGGCGATGCCACAAATGCTAGATCCATGCAAATCGCATGAATATCCCGCCGTCGAGGCTGTAAAACATGACTTCATCGTGGCCGTTTTCCGTCTGGGGAATTAATGTTATTGGGGCAGTTACTCCGAAGAGGTCGAACGGGCATGAGTACATCTTGGTGGCAATAGACTACTTTACAAAGTGGGTCGAGGCCCAATCCTACGCAATGTTGGAAGCGTCGCCTATAGCCAAGTTCATCAGGAATAATATCATCTATCGTTATGGGGTCCCGAATGAGATCATTTCAGACAATGGTTCCCACTTCAAGAAGGAAGTGATCGACTTGTTAGAGAAATACAACGTCGCTTTTCATAAGTCATCCACATATTAGCCGCAAACCAACGGAGCTATTGAGGCCGCCAACAAGAACATCAAGCATATTCTACAGAAAATGGTGGAAACCTACAGGGACTGGCCAGATAAGCTGCCATTTGCTCTTTGGGGCTACAGAACATCAATTCGGACTTCTACTGGGGCAAATCTGTATTCTCTAGTTTATGGGATGGAGGCTGTTATGCCAATCAAAGTTGAGGTTCCGTCGTTGCAGGTTATGGCTGAGTGCCAGATAGCGGAAGCAGGTTGGCAGCAGAGCAGGTTTGAGGAACTTATGCTATTTGACGAGAGGAGGCTGAAAGCACTGTACCATGTCCAAGGATATCAACGCAGGATTGCTAGGGCTTTCAACAAGAAAGTTAAGTCCAGGAATCTAAAAGAAGGGGATTTGGTGCTCAAAGACAACCGAGCTCCCATCCACGACCCTAGAGGCAAGTTCAGACCTAATTGGACTGGTCCTTATATCGTCAAGTATATTTGGTCGGATGGAGCTGTCATTCTTATGGACCTAGATGGCCTCGAATTCTCCCAACCAATCAACATGGACAAGTTGAAGAAATACTACCCTTGAGAGGCTCGCTAGGCCGAAAACCCGAAAGGGCGACCTAGGCAAAAGTTAGAGCACAGAAAATTTGAAAAAAGAAAAACTAAGCTCGCAAGGTTGAAAACCCAGAAAGGGCGGCCTTGGCAAAAGTTAGAGCGCAAAATGAGAGTGTTAATACCCGAGTGAACCCGACCCGAACTACGTAAGGCTTGATTCCCATCTTCGGGATACGTAGGCAACTTCATTCTGAAGTCCAACCATAAACACTTTCAAATCAACTGTGTCCATGTGATTGTTTTGGTCATCTTTGTCTTTTCTGCATGCAAGAGTTTAGTTGTGATCTTAGCTATCAGAGTTGGTTACAGTACAGTGCAGTGCTATTTAGACAAGAGGCAACTTTTCGTTTGTTGGATTTGGGGTTGTACATCTCAAAGATAGATTCCGGGTGTGTCCAGTTGTTATCCTTATCGAAAATGGTTTTGAAAAGTTTTAATAAAAGTTGATTTTGTTCAAATTAATCTTTTTACAACTTAGACCATTTTTGGACCAAAAGGAAAATTTTTAGTACCCACAACCTTCAATTTCATTGATTTCATTACAGAGTTCTCCAACTCTTAATACAAATTGAAGTTGCTTTTTATTACATTCAAAAGGAAAACTTGAAAGTACAGATTAAAGCAATAAACTTGGGGCATAGTTAAGTCAGGTGTTCCTGCGCTCCCTCCTAGAGCTTGTGGAAGCTTCAGATGCCAAAGTAGGCCCGGTTTGTGCCTCATCTTCAAGCCGAGCTATACATTCGCCAGAAAGGGCACAACTGAAATTGGGAGCGGGGGCCAGAAGTTCTCTTGTCCTCCATGCAGTGGAATACCGAGCTAGCTGTGAGCCTCGAATCGAAAATGAAGCTGGGTATTCTATCCCCTCTTCTGGGCAAGTCTGGTCGTGTCCGAACTGACGCTTGAACCATAATGGAAAATAGAAGACATAGTACGTCAAGCCAATCAGCTGAATGCCAGGTTGGCGAGACATGTTGTAGCTCATCTCAGGCAGATCAAACCAGGGGCAATGCCAAGCAATGTCAATGGCGGATCTATTGCACATCCATTGACACCACCATCCCTCGTTTGGGAAATCAACTAGCCGTTGGCAAAAGAAATAGCTGCGCACTAAATATGCTGGGCAAGAGTCCACTACTTTCAACCTGTCCATAAGCCATACCTGAAGAGGAATGAAAAATAAGAGAGATTAAAGAATAGAGAGGTGTACGTGGAGAGAAAAAGTGAAAAAGGGTTTTAAGAGAAAAACAGAGCCTGAGGGCCGAGTGATGTGAGAAACACATGTGAGAAAGGTGGGAAACATTACCTGCAAGAGTAGTGGACTTCCTGCGAACCTGGTCGTCTCCCGGCGATGGAAAGCATCCAAACCCATTAAAGTCTCGGCTAGTGTCAAGCCAATGTAGCTCTTGCCCTCCTTCAAGCCTTGGGCAACTTCTATCAAGTGAATGCTAGTGTGATAACCTTATCCTGTGCTATGTTAATTAATCATGATTATGTCTGTAATTATGTGCTTAATTTGAATTTGGGTGTTAATTGCATGATTATATGTGATTTTGGCTTTGTATCTGTTCACCGTAGGAAAATCTGTTAGAATTTGTATTTTGAACTGAAAATTGAAGGCCTTATCGACCACTGAAACCGAAATTGACTACACCATTGTGATTAGCGTGATTTTTAGAACCTATGATGAAATTTAATTGAAAACTGATTTGGAATGAATTAATTAGTTTAAATCGAATTAATTAAGCACCATTGATTAGTTCTAATTAAGTGTGATTAAGGAAAGCCTATATAAATGAGCCATACATGCTTAAGCTCATATTTTTTAACCCAAATCAGATTCTACACTCTAGAGAGAGAGAGGGTGAATCGAATTTAGAGAGAGAAAGGAGTCATTCTTGAAGATATTGCAAGAGAATTGAAGAAACTAAGAGGATTAGCTCAAGATGTGGCTATAATTGGAAGAATTGAAGCTCCTAGGTGAGTAATCAACCCTTAATTCATGAGTTTGAGGTTGTAACTATATGAATTCAAAGAGAATATGTGACCAAGAGCAAGAATTGAGTGGTAATTGATGAATTTGGAGTCAATGAATGCATGCATGTAAGAAATTGATATGAATTTGCATATTTGAGCATAAAGTGTATAATCTGTGTTGAATTTTGATTGAAGTTCATGCTTTTGATCATCTCTTCACCATTTAACTTGAGAATAGAGGTTATATCCCACATGCAAGAGCAATTCATAGAGGTGTGAGTTTTGAATGCATGAATTTAATGTATTGGAAGTAAGTTTGGCATAATTTGGGTTTGCATGTGATTGATTCATAAGATTTGAGCTTCATAATGTAGTAAATTGGTGTTTGTATCATGTTAGTAGTTGTGTATGAGAGTTATGGGTTATAAAATGCAAGCTATGTTAATTTGAATGCAAGTTTGAAGCTCAAATTGGTTGTTGGGAAAACCCAGAATTCGTTAATCCCGCTCGAGCGGGGTAATGGCCGCTCGAGCGTGAAATGTGAACACCCAGTACTTTTGCAAGCTTTGATGTTCGCTCGAGCGGGGAGAGTCACGCTCGAGCATAAGTTACATGTTTCAACTCTCAAGCTCGAGCGTCCGAAGTCATGCTCGAGCAAAAAAATAAGGCGACCAGTACTTTTGTAGACCAAAAGGGGTCCACTCGAGCGGCAGAATCCACACTCGAGCGGGGAGCCCTGTTTCAGAAATTTTGTAAAGATGTTTTGTGTTTCATTTTCTATTCTCTTTCATTTCTGAGTACTCTTAGGCATATATTAAGCATTGTAAATGAGTTAAAAGAATAAGAAAGAAGCCTAAGAGGGATGCATGAATTAAGAACAGATTGAATCGTTTGTGACCTATTATGTTCATGAAATGTGTAGGGTCAAGCACAAGAGCAAATCTACCGGCAGATCACTGTGAGTAATATCTTAGTAAAGATATTTTCAAGTATGTTACTTTCCAAATGCTACTTCTGCATAAGCTTCATGGATTTGTTGATTGAAATATGAATGAGTATTCTATATGCCTAATTTTGTATTAGGCCGTTTGATACATTTGATATACCTGAATTAGGTCTATGGCCGTTTGCCGCTCGATACGTTTGATATATCCGAATTAGGCTTAAGGCCGTTTGCCGCTTGATACGTTTGATATATCCGAATTAGGCCTAAGGCCGTTTGCCACTTGATACGTTTGATATGTCTGAATTGGGCCTAAGGCCGTTTTCCATTTGATATGTTTGAATATGAAGATGGGCCAAAGGCCATTTGAATATAATGATGATGGGCCAAAGGCCATTTGAATGAAAATGGATGATGATCATGAATATAAAATACGCATAGTTATGAATATGAAAAGGATGGGCTCGAGGCCGGTTGATATGTGATATGTTTGAATTGGGCCAGAGGCCGTTTGATATGTTTGAATTAGACCAAAGGTTGTTTTGAATAAGGAGTCGGTTGAACCAAAGGTCATTTTGTATAGATGGACCCAAGGTTGTTTTGTTTTATATAAGAATTGGACCTGAGATCGTTCTGCATATGGGTATGATGTGCTGGACCCGAGGTCGTTTTGCTTTGTTGAGATTTGTAAATCTGATGTGAATGAGAATAGTGGTTGAAATGTGTACATTATAAGTGTGACTCATCTATGAACGAATCTCATTCATTAACCTCTTTATTTTGATATTATTCACTGGGCGTTAGCTCACTCTTATCCATATGTATGTAGGTGAGCAAAGGGACATTCAACCCCAGCCTTAGTGGAATTTGAGAAAGGAACCCGAGTTTTGTGAAGTCAGCCCAGGTGCCTCACGCAAGAGGCTTTGTTTATGATCTTTTGTATTTCTTTTGCTATTTCTATTGGTCATGATAGACCATTTATGTGTATAAGCTTTTGGCATGGCTGACTATGTGTTTGAATGATCCTGGGTATACAAGATGTTAACTACTGATATGTGGTGTGAGTTATTATTAAGTATATGTGAAATGTTTTGATATGCCATGTAAGCAAAGCTCATTGGACAAAATGCTTTTAAGTTTGCTTCCGCATCTGGCCCCATATTATTAATAGTTAATTGATATCAGGTTTGAGGCCGTAGGTAATCTTATGGTTACTGGCCGGTTATGACCTTAATCTATAGGGGCGGGTTCGGGTCATGACAGGATGGTATCAGAGCACGAGTTTATAACTCACACACTTGTCCAAATGAACCATAAGGTGTCTAGAAAAGACTTAAGATGCATCCATTTGATAAGTACGTGATGTAAGCATTGAGAACTTGTAAATATATGAGATGTGAATTGTTGCACTAATATGTACAACAAGTTTTGTTTTGTTATAATGCATGTACATGAACATACGAATCATGAAAAGTTGTTTATGTGCATTTGATTCTGCAAATGGGTGTCTATGTGGAATATGAATATGATTTAAGTGTATAATTACTTAGTAAGTGTTCAGCATGCGATATCTGATACGTATGCAATCATCTAGGGCATACGAGTTGGCAGACTCTTCCACAGCCCGACTTGATAGACTGGAAAGAATAGTACAAGAAATGGCAGAGATCTTAAGACAACAACATCAGTTGCCGCTACGGTAAGAACCTTTGCCACCACCAGTGCAAGAGCACCAAGTGAATGAGTTGGAAGTCACAAAATATGTTAAGGTGCTAGACCGAACACTGATGACTGAAGCTAACATGAACCGATCTTCTGAATGGAAAGGCAAGAGACCAGGCTTTTTCTCAAAGAAAAGGTCATTTAAAAAGCAAAATACGGGATCATTGCGCACATCAAACTCTACAAGGAATATAGCACCAAGATGTAACGAATGCGGTAAGAAACACCGAGGGGTTTGCTACCGAATCTCTGGGGCTTGTTATAGATGTGGTGGAATGGACCATCTGGTAAGGAACTGTCCCCGAACTGAACAAAATGTGAATAGATCCTCTGCCTCAGTTGGATTTGTACCAATAGTAGGAATTGCTAATCAAGATAGAGTAATTGCACTCATTCCAGAAAGCACTCAGAATACTACGACGTTATCCCAGGTATTTATACTGTTTATAAACGAATGCCTATATGTTGACTGATTCTGGACTAGTAAATGTGTACATCTTTGCTTGGGATATTATTTGATTCGATTCGACGCATTCTTTCATGTCTGCTATATGTATCTAGATTGGTCAGACCCACAGGATCAATACTTTATTTACTGTATGTATCTGCCCCATTTGGGAAATTGTGAAATACGTATTGGGATATTGATTGACTCTGTACATGCACATATACATCTAAACTCATGCTCAGGGTGATTTGTTATGTCATTGCCTTCAACGACTAAACCGCTGGAATTATGACTCTGTGATTGTGTAGGTTGAGCACCCCAAATGATGAACTCTATAAATTGTGAGATCATGTATTTCGATTGATAGAAAATTGACTGGACTATGTGACTATACTAGGCTTGACTCGTAAGCCTATGCTTTTGTGACTAATTTGGGACTTTTGCATAACAAATCCTATATTATGTGTAACTGAGGAACTTTGTTTAGTGTGTTACTGTGCTCCATGTACTTGCATATAAGACTTATTTGGGAACTGCTATATTGATTATGATGCATACCTCTTGATATGAACAACTGCATGCATATGCAACTACACCTGAACTTATGTGGACAATGCCATATTGTACATGACTTGAAATGCTTTGATATGAACAGTTGTGATGAATGACTCTGATATGACTTTGAGAACTGATGAACTTAGGACAGTTGTGAAACTATCGACTATGTACCTAAGCAAACGAAGTATGCCTCCCAGAACCAAATGTACCCTGTTTGAGAAAACTTTTATCTGATTCGATCTGATAGAACTTTTGTTTGATTTGGCCTGACAGAACCCTCATTTGATATAATTTGATGGGACCTTTGTTTGATTTAATTTGACAAGACCTTTGCCTGGATTGATTTGATAAGACTCTCTATCTGATTTGATTTTGTTAAGGAGGGGGATTACGAATTGCTTATGAATAAATAACCATATTATTCTTGGCAAGGAAACTGACAGACCCAAAATTGGAATCTGTTTGGAATACTTGACTTATTTAGAGGACCTTATGTGGGCTATCAACAGACCGACCTAACCATGAACACCATTAATAACCAACCTTTAATTGTTGGAGACATACGTGTTATAGATGAACGAAATTGAGCAAATCCAATGATTGGGTGCTTTAAGGAACAATGCTTGTGTATTATTATATTCTTATTTATTTGACACTATGGAAACCGATGACGACAAATTGATTTGATTATAAATAGTACTAAATGTTTATCTTTGACTGATCAGAATATGGGAAGAATAGTTGCTTCAGTGCTATCGGATTTTGGGAAATCATGTTATGGTAACTACTGACCGTGAACTATTTTGATTGTGAACACTATTGGAATTAGAAAACCTTGATTATCCGAAAGTGTGTGAATTCAGTACGCCTTGTAAATAACTGCTCAGTGCCAATGTATTATGCAATTGGGGCTTTGAAGATGTGTAAATTGTGCTTAACATGTGATTGACTCCTTTGATATTATCTTTGACGTCATGGGGATTTATATATGAATTGCCTTATGCTTTTGACAACTATCAGATAATGTGGAAAGACTCGATGGAACAGAGAATTGAATATTAAACTGAATTGTAAACTGTTTAATGAATTGAGAACACGTGTATTATGTTAGAAATTGACTGCTTCGATGCTATTGTACTTTACAATCGGTACTATGGGGATATATGAGTTACGTACGTCGTGTGGTTGATTACTTCGTTGTTACCTTTGTTGACTCGGGAATCAGTGTCTGGATCCACTTTATTTTGCTGAAGACTTTTAATATACCTTGGATAACTGTGATGAATCACTGAACTAAATACTGAATTGGATTGTGAATTGTAGAATTATTGAAGAATGAATTGAACTTCTGTGACAAGGAAATAGACCAAACTTCTATGGTAAAGTTAGCTGACATTTGAAATAAATATGTTGGTGACCTATTGTGAAGAAGGAAATTGTTGAATTTGTGTCTAAATATTTTTGGTGCCAACGAGTCAAAGTCGAATATCAGATATAGACGGAACTACTTCAACCTCTCTCTATTTCGGAATGGAAATAGGAATATGTGACTACGAATTTCATTGTGGGGCAGCCTTGGACACCCAAGGTATAAGTCCCGTTTGGGGTATTGTATATAGAATTACTAAGTCTACTCATTTCCTCTTTGTAAAATTTTCGTATAATGCTTATAAACTAGCCACTGTTTACATCATGAAGATTGCTCGTTTGCATGGGATCCCAGTATCTATTGTTTTAGACAGAAATCCTAAAATGTGTCTGAATTCTGACAAGCCTTCAAGAGGCAATAGGAACTGAATTGTGATTCAATACCGCTTTCCATCCGCAAATCAATGTATAATCAGAAAGAACTTTTTAGATTTTGGAAGAAATGCTCTAAATGTATGCATTAGATTTTCAGGAAAGTTAGAAAGACCTATTCACCATTGGCAAAAAAGGTGGACCTCCGACTGGTTGAGGACAGAGTGTTGCCTGATTCAGAGACTAAGCAAATGATTATCAAAAAGATTGAAATCGTTGAATAAAAGTATTCCGAATTGTTTTCAACTAAAGGTAGAACAAGTTTGGAGGACCAAACTTCCTAAAAGAGAGAAGATTGTGATAACCTTATCCTGTGCTATGTTAATTAATCATGATTATGTCTGTAATTATGTGCTTAATTTGAATTTGGGTGTTAATTGCATGATTATATGTGATTTTGGCTTTGTATCTGTTTACCGTAGGAAAATCCGTTAGAATCTGTATTTGAACTGAAAATTGAAGGCCTTATCGGCCACCGAAACCGAAATTGACTACGCTATTGTGATTAGCATGATTTTTAGAATCTACGGTGAAATTTAATTGAAAACTGATTTTGAATGAATTAATTAGTTTAAATCGAATTAATTAAGCACCATTGATTAGTTCTAATTAAGTGTGATTAAGGAAAGCCTATATAAATGAGCCATACATGCTTAAGCTCATATTTTTTAACCCAAATTAGATTCTACACTCTAGAGAGAGAGGGTGAACTGAATTTAGAGAGAGAAAGGAGCCATTCTTGAAGATATTGCAAGAGAATTCAAGAAACTAAGAGGATTAGCTCAATATTTGGCTATAATTGGAAGAATTGAAGCTCCTAGGTGAGTAATCAACCCTTAATTCATGAGTTTGAGGTTGTAATTGTATGAATTCAAAGAGAATATGTAACTAAGAGCAAGAATTGAGTGGTAATTGATGAATTTGGAGTCAATGAATGCATGCATGTAAGAAATTGCAATGAATTTGCATATTTGAGCATAAAGTGTATAATTCATGTTGAATTTTGATTGAAATTCATGGTTTTGATCTTCTCTTCACCATTTAACTTGAGAATAGAAGTTATATCCCACATGCAAGAGCAATCATAGAGGTGTGAGTTTTGAATGCATGAATTTAATGTATTGGAAGTAAGTTTGCATAATTTGGGTTTGTATGTGATTGATTCATAAGATTTGAGCTTCATAATGTAGTAAATTGGTGTTTGTATCATGTTAGTAGTTGTGTATGAGAGTTATGGGTTATAAAATGCAAGCTATGTTAATTTGAATGCAAGTTTGAAGCTCAAATTGGTTGCTGGAAAAACCCAGAATTCGTTAATCCCGCTCGAGCGGGGTAATGGCCGCTCGAGCGTGAAATGTGAACACCCAGTACTTTTGCAGGCTTTGATGTCCGCTCGAGCGGGGAGAGTCACGCTTGAGCGTAAGTCACATGTTTCGACTCTCAAGCTCGAGCGTCCGAAGTCACGCTCGAGCATAAAAATAAGGCGACCAGTATTGTTGCAGACCAAAAGGGGTCTGCTCGAGCGGCAGAATCCACGCTCGAGTGGGGAGCCCTGTTTTAGAAATTTTGTAAAGATGTTTTGTGTTTCATTTTCGTTTTCTTTCATTTCTGAGTACTCTTAGGCATACATTAAGCATTGTAAATGAGTTAAAAGAATAAGAAAGAAGCCTAAGAGGGATGTATGAATTAAGAACGGATTGAATCGTTTTGTGACCTATTATGTTCATGAAATGTGTAGGGTCAAGCACAAGAGCAAATCTACCGGCAGATCACTGTGAGTAATATCTTAGTAAAGATATTTTCAAGTATGTTACTTTCCAAATGCTACTTCTGCATAAGCTTCATGGATTTGTTGATTTGAAATATGAATGAGTATTCTATATGCCTAATTTTGTATAAGGCCATTTGATACGTTTGATATATCTGAATTGGGTCTAAGGCCGTTTGCCATTCGATACGTTTGATATATCCGAATTAGGCCTAAGGCCATTTGCCGTTCGATACGTTTGACATATCCGAATTAGGCCTAAGGCCGTTTGCCGCTTGATACGTTTGATATGTCCGAATTGGCCTAAGGCCGTTTGCTATTTGATATGTTTGAATATAAAGGTGGGCCAAAGGCCGTTTGAATATAATGATGATGGGCCAAAGGCCGTTTGAATACCGTGATGGGCCAAAGGCTGTTTGAATGAAAAGGGATCATGATCATGAATATAAAATACACATAGATATGAATATAAAGAGGATGGGCTCAAGGCCGGTTGATACGCCTGATATGTTTGAATTGGGCCGAGGCCGTTTGATATGTTTGAATTGGACCCAAGGTTGTTTTCAATAAGGAGTCGGTTGGACAAATGTCATTTTGTATAGATGGACCCAAGGTTGTTTTGTTTTATATAAGAATTGGACCTGAGATCGTTCTGCATATAGGTATGATGTGTTGGACCCGAGGTCGTTTTGCTTTGTTGAGATTTGTAAATCTGATGTGAATGAGAATAGTGGTTGAAATGTATACATTATAAGTATGACTCATCTATGAATGACTCTCATTCATTAGCCTCTTTATTTTGATATTATTCACTAGGTGTTAACTCACTCTTATCCATATGTATGTAGGTGAGCAAAGGGACGTTCAACCCCAGCCTTAGTGGAATTTGAGAAAGGAACCCGAGTTTTGTGAAGTCAGCCCAGGTGCCTCACGCAAGAGGCTTTGTTTATGATCTTTTGTATTTCTTTTGCTATTTCTATTGGTCATGATAGACCATTTATGTGTATAAGCTTTTGGCATGGCTGACTATGTGTTTGAATGATCCTGGGTATACAAGATGTTAACTACTGATATGTGGTGTGAGTTATTATTAAGTATATGTGAAATGTTTTGATATGCCATGTAAGCAGAGCTCATTGGACAAAATGTTTTTAAGTTTGCTTCCGCATCTGGCCCCAATATTATTAATAGTTAATTGATATCAGGTTTGAGGCCGTAGGTAATCTCATGGTTACTGGCCGGTTATGACCTTAATCTATAGGGGCGGGTTCGGGTCATGACAGCTAGACCCTCCGAAGCCAGGGGCAAGCACGAAATGGGCCAACATACACAAGCAGAGGGCATGCTGCCAAAAACTTTGCCAAAGACGGTCGCTGCGGTCACCGACATCAAAAAACCGATGAATCAAGCTTGGAATGTCCAGCTCTCGGTGTGAACCAGGGACCGAGCATCATGTAAAGTAAGCCCACACATCCGTCCTAAGGCTTGGATGTGGCCAAAATGGAACTGGGGCAAGATCTCCTCGTGGCGCTGAGATCCCATCAAAGCTTGCAATTCTTCGATTATGGGGCATATCTCTTGTCCCCCAAAGCTAAAAACATGTGTGACCGGATTCTAACATCTAGCCGCGGCATGGAGGAACGGAAAACACAGTGGAGTACGACTCAGCGGGAATAGTGCATTTATCTCGAAACCCCAAAAATTTAGGATTTCCGAGCCATCTAAATTTGCAATCCAATCGGAGAGTTTTTGGGCAAAGAATGGCTCCATTTAGGGCAAAAACAGAGCTAGAATGAAGAAATCATGAAGCTGGAGCTTTTGTAGAAGATAAGGTAGTGAGTGGAGGCCAGGTGTCAATGTTTTGGAGGTTCTGCTCATCGATGGCCAGCAGTGCTTATTAATGGCCGACAGGGGCTCATCAATGGCCGGCAGCCTTTCTTTCAGGCTCACTGACCTCCTTTGTGACGATTCAGTTATTTTTCAACAGTTGTATTCTATTATTCGTATCTTTTGAGGTCTTATTTTGGTCCTTTTGGACTTGAGTATGTTTCGTTTAAGTCGTAATTGTCTTCGTTTTGTTTATTGAGTTGTATTTATGTTGTTTATCGAGTTGTTGCAATTTGCTTATCGAGTTGTATTTACATTTGATTAGCCTGTCAAGGCCTTGTGTTGTTTATCGAGTTGTTTTGTTCTTTCAGTTGTTAGTTGCTTCACTACCTGATTAAGACAATGCAATTCGAGCGTGCAGTTTTTAGCAAAAAAATCAATCTCATTTTCATGCTGTGCAATGTTATGTGATGCTCAGAATAGAAAATGCAACACTTTTTAATCAAAAAGCTGAGTTTTCATGCCAATCATGGTCACTTTTTGCAAAAGAGTACAAGTTTCAAAGAAAATAAAACTGCCTAAAGCTATACAATGTGCTAACACTACTAGCAAAAAGAAAACAAAGCAAAAAGCATCTAAATCGGCGCCAGTCGCCTCAAGCTTGAGAGGCCCTCTTCGTTCTCTTCCTCGGTGGAGCGGACTCTGGAGCACTATCACCATCGGCACTGCTGTTTGAATCTGAATCAGAGTCTGAACCGGAGTCCTCCTCAGCCTTTCTAGCCTCACCACCAGCAGAATCTGAGTCGGTGTTGTTGTCTCCATCCTCAGATGACTCTGACTATGGACTGGCTGCCTCATCCTCCTCCTCGCTCATCTCGTCATCATCATCATCATTGCCTAGAATGGGCTCTGAAGGGCCACTCTCGCTGCAGGCGCCCCTAACCCTGCCTCAGCTACGTATCGGAGTCTGTCTCTCTCTCCTCCCTGCTGCTGGAGGAGGTACTGAAGATCCTGCTGTGGCTCTTGCTGGGGCATCTAGTGGAGCTGGGGTCTGAAAAGGGATCTAAAAAGGGTAGTTTGTCAGAATACATTAGTTGTGGTGTATATCAAATGGTGTATATCAGATACAGTGTATCGATGCAGTGTATGTGTGAAGTGTATGGGAGCAGAGTATCTATGTAGTGTTTTGATGCGATGAATCAGATCAGTGTAGTGTGGAATAGTTAAAATGCTAATGTATTAACAGAGAATTTCATGGCATGAAGCGCAAACTGAAGGAAATTACGGAATCCTGTAGAGGTTGAGCAGGTTCATGCTCGTCTGAACCATCCCCATCAGAGAAGCCGCTAGCTCGAGAGCCTGCCCGGTGTACTCTATAGATGCCTGTAAATGTGTTGAGATGATTAGTGGTCTATAAAGCATAATTGAAATGAATTGAATGTGCAAAATGTAAAGTATGGAACATACCGGGGTCGGGCCTCGAACTCCGACAAGCTCGTGACCAGCGGGTGCGGGCTCAATGGGAATCTGATAAGTCTCTCCAAAACGTACCTAGCAAGTCAGTGTAGTAGGCAGCTTTGGCCATCCCGCAATCTGTCTCTTCCCAGAATCTCTCATGCCGCTGGTCCTGGCCGCTCTGGCCGCTCTACCTCTCTCTCTCTCGCAGCTAGAGCTCTCGCTCCCTCATCTCTACGAACACCGGTCAAAGGCGGCATCAGGTGTGTCTGGATGAAGGTCGCATAGTCGCCCTCTACACAGAAGTAATGCGCCTCCAGCCCTACCATAAACTAGATCACCTCCTCAGTAAAAAGTTTGTGTGTCTCTCTCATGGATACTGGAGGCACCATCGGTATGAATGGGGTAGGCAATCCTAAAGTCTAACGTGCAAAACGCTCACCCAAGAACCAAGCACGGCAGATCGGGCCCTCAAGAAGGATATGGTGGCGAGTAATGACCCTAGCTGTGTCATACTGGGCTTGAATCCCGAACAGTATCGCGTCCCACGGCTGCCATGTGATATGAAAATAAGAGAATGAATAGATGATTAGTCGCCATCAGTTAACTAATGTGTGTATTAAGTTGATTGAAAAGCGGAACGACTTTGTTTTGGGTTACCTCATGCGCCTAAACCACGTCAAAGTACTTGAGGAAAAACATGAAGTTTTCTTGGGTCCTACAACGGAGCTGGCCGTCGTATACCCGAGAAAATGGGACTATCGCCGGAGTCTCCTCTATAGGCTCTGGAGCAAGAGCCGGGAAGTATGCGTACACCCACAGTTGCAAGGAAAATGTGATCAATACAGTGTATGGACAGATACAGAAAATGCAAAGCAGAAAGCATACAGTGTATGAGCAGATATAGAAAATGCAGAGCAGAAAGTACATGTGTTGAACAAATGTAAAGCAAGAAATGCTAAGCAAAAAATATAAAATGAAAAGGGAGATTTAAGCTGTGTACCTTCCAAGCCCGCCAGTAACCACCGATCAAGCTCCCACTCATGCGAGAAGTTGAGCTCATGTATCCATACAAAGTGGTGAGGCTAGCTCCACCCCAGTCATAGAACTGAACCCGATGGAGCATGACCAAGGCGCTCAGCAGATACAGGCCCACGGTATTCCACCTGTTCGAAAACTAGGTGGTACTGAAAAGGAACATGAGGAAGCCCCTTGCGTACTGCTCTGTCTCCTCGACTATCTCGGGCTCAGACCCCCTGTACTGCTCCTCGAACCAGCTATACCGGACCATGCCTGCCCGTAGTGTCGGTGGGCGTGCCCCAAGCAGTGCGGCCTATGCTGCCTCCTACTTTCTCATATCAAGGTCAAGAGGGATCGGATCACTCCCTACGCCTAAGCCGATGATCATGGCGAAGTCGTAAGGAGTCATCGTCATCTCCCCCGTGGTGGAGAAATGAAAGGAGTTGGTAGTGTCCCATCACCTCTCCACTAAAGCCCTTAAGAGAGGGCGGCTCGCTACGACCCGCGTCAGGCTAGAGCAGAACAGACCAAAGCCTATCTCGTCAATAATGTCGTGAACCCTAGCTGGGAGCTCACCGTACTTGTCTCAAGCGGTCGTCATACCGTAGCCTCTGAAAAAGCGAGATCCATCCTGCGGTAATGTATGAGATGCAATCAGATCAAGCAATGAAAGCACAGTTGAATATAAAGTAGTAATGTATGAAATACAGTCAGATCAAGGCAGTCTATGCAATCAGATCAAAATAGTGGAAGAAATACAAACAGTTAAAGGTAGTATTGCCGGAAAACAGTGTTCGTACCTCTACGATGATAGCCGACAAATGAGATGCTGGCTTTCTCAGTAGAAGGTCATCTGGCACATCCTCAGCGAAGTTGGTGAAGGCCTTGATGCCTCCTACAATAGGCACTATATGAGTCTCAGGGTGGTACCTCGCTGGATCGAAGGGGCGTATGCTCGGCGGTAATGGCTCCGGCTCGGCCTCTGGCTCAGCCTCAAAGTCTGCCTCAAACTCTACCGGAGGAAGCGTGAGGATAGCCTCATCATGTGGGATATCATCTGCCATCTGAAATAGATGCAAGAGAAGCAAAAATGAGGAAAAATGAAGAAAATGGTGAAACTTTGAAAAGTCAACCCTAGGAGAGAGGAAACAGTCAAAGCTCGGAAAAGTGTACTAACCTTGGGAGAAACTTGAGGGGAATGAGCCTAGAATGGTGAAAACGGAGAAAGAAGCGTCGAAATCAAATTTTGATCGGTTCAAAGTGAAGAGAACTAGAGGGTTTTAGCGAAGAAAATGTTTTTTAGGGTGTTGGAAAACGTGTAGAACGCGTGAATCTAGAGAGAAGGAGCACCTAGAGAGCAAGGGAGAAGAATTTCGTGCAAGGGTTTGTGAGGAAATGAAGTGCCATCACTTGTTTTTAAAGACCCAAGTGTGAAAAGTCAAATTTGCCCCAATCTGCCATCGATGGCCGGCAGTGGCACATCTATGGCCGGCACTTGTATATTAGTGGCCGGCAGTGCCTACCAATGGCTGACAGGGGGCCCGCGACCTCCCCTGATGGTCGGTAGGCTTCCACAAGCTTCCTCTGCCTCTTTTGCTTTGATTTGTGTCCTTGGATTCCGAGAAGTGCAAGGTATGCTCAGTGTTTGACTCAGAATGTCTTCACGGAAGTTTAGAATCACATTTCCAATGCACGATGGTCATCGCTCATTAACACAAACAAGGTGTATCCTTTTTAACATATTGCAACTCTTCCGAGAGGTAAATCGGAAGTTGCCTTTGAGTCGTCTTTAGCAAACATGCTTTTGTCGTTGCATAGAATGTACATTGCTTTTATCGTTGCGTGGAGCATACATTTTGAATTGTTGCATAGAACATGCATTATCATGTTTGCATAGAATATGCATGTTGCATTGAATATGCGTCATTGATTATTTTGCATAGAATATGCCTCTGTTTTG
The DNA here is from genome assembly GCA_036172215.1 of Camellia granthamiana. Classification (NCBI taxonomy): domain Eukaryota; kingdom Viridiplantae; phylum Streptophyta; class Magnoliopsida; order Ericales; family Theaceae; genus Camellia; species Camellia granthamiana. The sequence continues at coordinate 59,997,245 of CM069906.1, read as the reverse complement.
TTTCTTGCATGTTGTGCACAGAAGCATGCCTCTAACATTTGTGTTACGGTTATTCATCTCGCATGGAATATGCATTTGTATTGCATTGTACTTGTCTAAGTTTCTTTCTTGTGTAGGCACGATATTGTATGTACGGTTCATTCAGGAAAATTTCGGGTAAGATCATTCCTGTCCTTTGAACTCCTTTGTTGGTTAGAAACACTCGGGTACGCCCGGTGTTTACACCACTCCTTCGTCGGCTAGAAACACTCGTGTATGCCCGGTGTTTACACCATTCCTTCTTTGGTTAGAAACACTCGGGTACACCCGGTGTTTACACCACTCCTTCGTTGGTTAGAAACACTCGGGTACGCCCGGTGTTTACACCACTACCCCATTGGTTAGAAACACTTGGGACGTGTGCCCAATGTTTATACCACTTCCTTTGGTTAGAAATGTTTGAGACGTGTGTCCGATACTTATACCACCCCTTTGGTTAGAAACATTTGGGTTGCGTGCCCGATGTTTATACCACCCTTCCGGTTATAAGCATTTGGAACGTGTTTCGACGCTTATACCACTCTGTTTTGGTTAGAAATATTGGAATGTGCTCTGATGTTTATACCACCCTTCGGTGTTTGCACCGCTCCCTTTTCCCTCTCGCACGTGGCGCGTTAGGATGGTTTGGTTAAATGCATCTGGACGGATTCCGGTGCTTATACCGCTCTTTTTTTTGGTTGCATAACAGTTGGATGTGTTTCACTTGTTATCACATGCTTCTTTCCTCACGTGTGGCACGCGTTGGAATCTTGTTTACCGCCTCGAGTGTGCCCGATGGTTGTTGTTCTTTACCTTTTCTACGTAAGGCGTAGTTAAGATTGCACAATTTTCTTACATCCTTTCTGCATGAAATGTGGTTTGGTTCGTGTTAACTTGCTTATGTACAAGTTTGCTGTAGCATTTCTTTGCATAACATTTGCATCTAGATGTTTCATTACAGCCCCCATTGTGTGATCATAAGTTATGTTCTGCATCGTGCATATCATTTAAATTTTGCCCCAGCCTGCGGGCATATCTATATTGTTATTTTGAATGTCTGTCTAAGTTTTACGGCCTTGTCAAAATGGGTCGTCTCTAGGCTTTGACATTCACTCACGTCATCTTCGTGACTCTGAGTTCTGTCAAAGAGGGGCAACTGTAGACACTCCATTTTTGACCGTCCTCAGGACTTGGATGTTCTTGCAGGTATATCCAGTGACAAGTTTGATTGCTCGTTGAGTGCTCGAATTCCGCGGCGGAACGCCATAGGTTTGAGCTTTCCAAACCCTACATCAATTCTATCTCATTTTTGGACCATGTTTTGGTCCTTTTATCATGTTGCTTTTGGAACACTGCCGGCCACTTTTGGGCACTGCCGGCCATTGATGTGCCCTGTCGGCCATTAATGAGCCCCGGCAGGGCTATCACTGATGGCCGGCCAGCCACTAGTGTATCAGTAGATATTTTGTGCTAGCTATTTGCACAGGTTGGAGCATCTGCTTGCACGTGGATGATTGGATCTTTTTGAGAGGGTTTTGTATCTTCTTTATATAGAGGTCTTCCTTTTGCATGCAAGGGGCTTAGAAATTTTGAAGACAAAAAATGCTCTCTCTCTCCCTCTTTAGAATTCTCTCTCTCTAAATATTTTGCCTTAAAGTTTGAATTCTCTACACTTTTGCTTGTGAGCCCTTGATCAAACTTGATCATCTTTGTGTTGAGGTTACTTGAGGTCCTATTTGAGCTCTAAAAGAGGGTTTTAGCTTGGTTTGGCTTGCCTTTGTTGCCTATATAGCATCTTCTCTTCAAAGAGGTAGAACTTCTTGTATTTTTAGCTTAATTTAAATACTTGTTTGGCCATCTTCGCATGCTATTTTGAGGCTGGTTTTGACCTCTAAAATCTCTGTTTTTATGGTTTAAAATAGTGGTTTGAGGTTTGTTTTGGAGTTAGGGGTGCTTTATCCTTTTTGTAGTTTGTTTGGTTAAGTGTTGTGCCACTTTTCAAGCTTTTAAAACAACCTTTTTTTTTGCCTTTTAACCCCTGAATTCCAGGGAAATTTCAGTGGTAAAAACTTGGTTTTGAGGTCCAAAATAGGTGGGGGTGGCCTCCCCTCCTTGTGTCTTGTTTGCAAGTGTAGATAGCCTAACATGTTAGCATGTTTTTCTACCATTTTGTGACTTGATCTCAACATATTTTAGCTACTGATTTGGCATGGTTTAGCTTTGTTTTGAGCCGTCTTGATCATATAAGCCTTGTATTGCATGGTTGTAGTGCAAATGCCTTCACTAGCTTAGTGTTTTAAGGCCTCTAACATGTTGTGCATGTGTTGATTGTATGTTGTAGCATCATTTAGCATGTGATTTCAGTGCACATAACTCTGTCACACTCTCACTTATTTCACTTTTTCATTGCTTTTGAGAGTTGTGCCTTGAGCCTTGTTTGTAGCCTAACATGTGAGTATGTTTTTCTTGCCTTTTGTACTACCATCTTAGCATGTTTTAGCCACTGTTTTGACATGTTTAAGCTCTATTTTGAGCTTATTTGGTCATTTGAGCTTGATATCGCATGCCTCTAGTGTAGTGCTCTTCACTAGTTTAATGCTTTTGACTTTTGAACATGTTGTGCATGTGTTGCTTGCATGGTTTAGTGCCATTTTTCATGCCATATCAACACTAAAAAAGTCTACAACCTCCCTCTATTCTTCACCTTTTAATTTACTTTGAAAGTGGTCTTGAGCCCCTTGTTGGCTTGAGTGCGAACTTGAGGCTCGCATGCCTAATGGTTTTAACCCTCTCTTGAGCATGAGGCCTCTTTCATGCTCAAGGCACTTGTGGCTTAGGCCATCTTTCCAATTATAGGACACTCATTTTGGACTTAACCGATTAAAGAATGGCTTGGTAATGCTAAAATGAGTAAACAAAATTGGACAAGTAAAACATGACCAAGATAAGCATGTTGTGTTTGCATTGCATTTGTTCAATCAGACGTTATATTAAACACAAGGTAGATTGGTCCATTTCATACTCTAAGTGATGAGATGAGCCAATCTCCTTCGTCTCCATCACCCTTGATCATGCATGATAGGGTGGTGGTCCTTTGAGTCTTGTTTTTGTGCATTTATTGAAAGTGTACAACTTGGATATTTAGCCATCATGCATTGAAAATTCTTGATTAGTGGTTTTGGATCCAAAAGTACCACTTCTTTGATGTTTTGAGATGATAAGGAGGGGCACAGTACAAACATATCCTTGGAAAACCCTCCACTTTCCTCTGTTTGTGCTCTGTTGCAGTGTGGTGATTCAGCACACCAGTGGCCGGTAGTGGCCCACTGATAGCCGGCAGTGCCTCATCCTTGGCCGGCATAGCACACTCTTGGCTGGCAGATGGCCAGCAGCAAGAATTCATGGCCGGCAGGCCACTGGTGCATTCCTCAACATTGGTTTGGTAAAGTGGAGCACAAATATTCTAATCAACCCTGCAAACAGAGCCTTTCAAGAGCAAACCGGAAGGCTTTTCGGGCCGAAAACCGAGTGCATGCATATTTAATTTCCTAAAGCAGAGCTGAGGCAGTGTAGTTAGTGCCTTACATGTTTAGTTAGCATGGTTTTTGTAATTTAATTAAGTAGTTTGCTAATTAGTTGAGTGTTGTAATAATTAGTAAGTAGTTTACTAGTTATTCGATCGGTTTGTAATAATTAGTCTAATTAGTTTAATTAGATTAGTTTGATTAGCTTAACTTAGAGTAGCTTAGCTTATTTATTCGGACCCTCCTTCGAGAGGGCATAATGTTGTAATAAGTGTGCACGTGTGTGCATGTCTTCCAACCCAGCGTCTTTCTCCCTTTTACTTAACTGCTTTCGATGGTTAGATTAGGGATCATTTTCAATTAGCATACCTTATGCTTGCATATTTGCATCATTCATTTGTCTTGCATGCACCGGGCTCGGCGTATCATACAAACTGCATTATATTTCAATACTTATTTGAATACGTGTTTCAAAGCATGTTATCAAATTATTGCATTCAAATGCCATTTTAGATAGCCGAGCCTATTAATTGTATATTACATATGTTGCATTAGGCATTTTGTATAGTTAGGATCATGCATTTTTCTAACTAGGTTTTGTTTTGGCTTGGAGTACATTGTAAAGCTTTAGCATGCTTGCATGAGTGTGAGTGTTGCCATGTTTCGCATGCTTGCCATGAGGCTATATGCTTACTTGCTTAACTGCATGAATGCCTGTGGATGAAGGCTTGGTTACTTGAATTGGAACAATTCGATGATTGTGAGTTTTAAGCCCACTTTGCGAAGTGCCAAATCATGTTTTAAGCCCACTTGAGAGTGGCAAATCCGCGCTTTAGCCCACTTGAAGGTGGCACTTTCAAACCATTTTCAAAGACAAACATGTGTCGAAATGTTTCAATTCTTGCGATTTAGTCTATACTTGCTCGTCTGTGCGTCATATAGTAAAATTAGCTAATAATCAGAATAAGAACACATGTGTTTATCAAACAACATATCATATTTAGTAGAGGCCAATCCTTTGATCGGGCGAGCGGGGGTGCTCATGACATGACCTTCCCCTCTCGTACCCAAGTTCCCGAGTCGAGGCAACTTTGGTGATGACGGACACGTGGCTTTTGGCACAAGTCAGGGTTTCCTAAATTTCTCAAAAACAAAATATTTAGGTGGCGACTCTATAATCTGGCAAAGAAGTCTAGTTTTGGCATTATTTGATTCAAAATCGATTTTCCAAAATGATTTGTCGGATTGGACTCTTTGGTGTTTATCAATTTTATATTGCACTTTATGAGATTAGATTCAGAACCGTGACAGAAGTCCGAATTGTAGGAGACCAATTCGCGCCTCTCCGAAAGGGAGGCGTGCAAAGAAAGTCGAGTCTACAGTCATCAATGATGAAATGGATTCACTTATGTTGAATGGGACTTGGGCATTAGTAGATTTAGCTTTGGGTTCTAAATCTATTGGCTGCAAATGGATTTTTGGAAGAAAGTACAATACTGATAATTTAGTACATACTTTCAAAGAAACACTAGTAGCCAAAGGTTTTAGACCCAAAAAAAAAAAAAAAAAAAAAAAAGGTATAGACTATTTTGATACATATGCATTTGTTGCCAGAATTACTTCCATAAGAATTCCCAGGGCATTAGCATCTATATATCATCTACACGTCCATCAAATGGATGTTAAAATTGCATTTTTAAATGGTGATTTAGGTGAAAAGGCATATATGGATCAATCAGAAGGATTTGTTCTACCTGGAGTGGACTCGCCTTTTTCCGCGCCCCCGCCTTTCAGAAAGGGTTGAAAAGAAGGCCTCACAGTTCGGACTCCTGCGGTTCTGAATCTAGTCTCACAAGCGCAATGTGAAACTGATAATCACCAAAGAGTCCAAATCCGACAAATCTTTTGAAAAATCGATTTTAAATCAAATAATGCCAAAATTGGACTGCTTTGCCAGATACAGAGTCACTACCTAAATATTTTATTTTGGGAAAATTTAGGAAACCCTGACTCGTGCCAAAGGCCACGTGTTCGTCATCACCAAAGTTGCCTCGGCTCGAGAAATTAGGTACGAAAGGGAAAGGTCATGAAATGAGCACCCCCACTCGCCCGATCAAATATCGGCTTCTACTAATCATGATATGTTCTTTTATAAACATTATGTGTTTTTATTTCGGTTATTAGACTAGCTTTACTATGTGACGCACACAAGCAAGTATAGACTAGCCGTAAGACTTGGAACTAATTCAACTCATGTTTGTTTTCAAAAATGGTTTGAAGTTGCCACCCTTAAGTGGGCTTAAAGACGCGGATTTGCCACCAAACACAGTGGGCTTAAAACATGATTTTGCCACAACAAAGTGGGCTTAAAATGCACATTCGTTGAATCGTTCCAATTCAAACAACAAGCCTTCATCCACAGGCATTCATGCAGTTTAGCAAGTAAGCACATAGGCTCATGGCAAGCATGCGAAACATGGCAATATGGCAATCACACTCGTGCAAGTATCCTAAAGCGCAAAAACTTACCGAGTACTCCAAGCCAAAACAAAAACTAGTTAGAAAAATGTATGATCCTAACTTTATACAAAATGCCTAATGCAACACATGCGATAATGCAATTAATAGGCTCGGCTACTAATATGGCATATGGATCGATTTGAACAACATGGGACTAAACACGTATTCACATAAAATATTGAAATTGCATTGCAGTTTGAATGATGCGCCGAGCTTCGGTGCATGCAAGACAAATGAATGGATGCAAGCATGTAAGCATAAGGTATGCTAATTGAAAATGTCCCTAATCTAACCATCAAAAGCGGGTAAATAAAAGGGAGAAAGATGTGGGGTTGGAAGACATGCACACACACACGCACACTTATTACAACATTACGCCCTCGCAAAGAAGGGGCCGAATGAATAGGAGCACTAACTAGCTACGTTAAGCTAATTATTACAAAACGAATCTAATTAACTAATTCTAGTTAACTATTTACAACAATTGAAACAAATTAACTAGCCTATTCTAAGCTAATTAATTATTACAAATCCAAATAATTAGCTACAACTAATTAGATAAATTAAATATTACAACACAATTAATTATGCTAATGAAACAATTGAATGCATTTGATGCAAACACTACAGAAGATGGATGGAGGTTGCATGCACATCACTTGACAGACCCTCTATCTGCCCAGATTGCCTCTATTCCACCTTCAGCCATTACCTCTATTTCTGCAAAACTGCACTGCTGGCCACACACCAAGGGCCAGCCGTGCATCACTGAAGCCCGGCCGGGCCTTCAAAGGGCCTGTCGTGCACTGGTTTTTGGTACAGTTCTGTTCTTGTGCTCTGAGGTGAAACAGGGCAGATAGAGCATTTTTCAAGCTCTGTTTGCCCTTCCTCCCTTCTCTGCCGTAGGAAGGCCTCAAGAGAATAAAAGAATCATTTCTAAAGACATCAATGAGCAATTGATTGCTTGATGCTTGAGGACATGATTTTGGACAAAATCAATAAATGAAATGCAAATGACCACCCTTCCCCTTTTGTCATGAAATGAACTCAAAAAGGGAAGTCGAGATGCTTCAAGAACATCAAAACGCCATGGATTGATGTATGATGACACTTGACACAAGAAGCTTGGCATAATGTCCGGCCATGTTCAAGCTATTCAAGCCGTTTTCTTTAATGTGTTAAACCAAAGTTTAAGCCAATTTGCTTTAGTCATATCCATTCATTAGTCTATTTGTCCATGGTGATGTTAGGTCCTCTAATCAAGAAATAATGTCAAACGAGAGATTTCTCTAAAACATGAGAGAAAGGCTACACCATTGACAATGAATCCCCTAAGAGATTAAGCCATTAAGTGTAGGCCATTCTTACATGTTTTGAGCAACCTCGATCGGTTGAAATCATTCTCAAATACAAATGATAGATGGTTGATTGATTGGTTAGAGTGAAACACTTAATCATGAAAACAAAGCAAAGAAAGCATTACAACAAGTTATGTAGGCCAACTTGTGGGACAACACATGAACTAACCAAAGCATGAAATAATTTTAAAGGCCATGGAATCACCAAAACAGCCCCTAAAAGGGTAAAAACAGTGGCTAATAACGCATTAAAAACTTAGCAATGAGGAAGAGAATCAAAGCTAGTGAACAAAGGGAAGGAGGGGTGGCTAACCCCTCCATTTTTGAAGCTTCAAAACATGGTTTTTAGCCTTCTCAAGCTTCTAAAGCCTCTAAAAATTAGCTTGAAAACCTAAAAAGTGAGAGTGAAAAGGAGAAGGTTTGAGTTATGGATAAAGGTGTAGACAGAGCAAGCTCTCTCTACCCTTTTGGTAACTCTCCAAACCCAACTCCAACACTCCAAACAAGTCGAAGAGCAACCAAAACAGTAAGAATATGGTGTAGATGATAGAAATGAAAGCAAGAAAGAAGGACACAAGCTTATACCTTTCAAGAAACACACTTGTTCTTGGATCTTCAAGCTTGATTCTTATGCACTCTCTAGTTTGAATTATGCTTTCTCAAGATCAACCAAGGCCTTAGGATGATCAAACCAGGTTGTGTATGGTGTGTATGGTGGAGATAAACAAGCTAGGTTAGCTTAAAACTTGATTGCCAAGGAAAAAGGAGGAGGAGAGGCTCTCTATGTGTATATATCTCTTTTTGATATTTTGTTCAACCCTTAAAACAATCCCAAAGCCTTCCTTTTATAGAATTCGAGCTCAGGAGGTGGCAAATATCTTCAAAAAAGGACAACTGGCTGCCTCTCGCCCAAAACAGTGTTTAATACCATCGAAGGCCGGCCAGCCATTCATAGCCACGGTTGGGCATCACCAATGCACAGTCGGGTCTTGATGACCTCCTCTGTTTTTTTGGTCCAAACTCAGCTCACGGAAGGAAAAGGTCCAAAAATAAAGCTCACAGGTTCAAACAAAGTAAAGTTGAAGACTTGAGGTTATTTCGGGAGTCTGACTGATTCCAAATCGCCGCGAATTCATAATTCAACTTTCATCATCGAGTGCATCGAATCAAGTGTCCGAGTCTCACGGGCAGTCAAAAGTGGGGTGTCTACACCTGGAAATGAGGGGAAAGTATGTAAATTGAATAAATCTTTGTGTAGTTTAAAACAAGCATTGAAACAACGGCATAAGAAATTTGATTCATGCATTTTGTCTGATGGTTTTACCCACAATAGTGCTGATAAATGCATATATTCTAAATTTACCAAAGGCTATGGTATGATTGTTTGTTTGCATGTTGATGATATGTTTGTCATAGGGACAAACATGTTAGGGATACTTCTATCTTCTATTTTCAAAATGAAAGACCTAGGAAAAGTTTATACTATTCTTGGAATTAAAATAAAAAGGCATAATGGAGGTTATGCCTTATGTCAAGAGCATTACATTGACAAAATGCTCTCAAAATTTAAGCATCTTGGTTTTAAAGAATTTAGTACACTGTTTAACTCAAGTGCTAAATTAACTGATAATTCTGGTAGAGTAATTCCACAACTTGAGTATGCTAGTGCTATTGGAAGCTTGATCTATCTCATGCATTGTACTCAACCAGATATAGCTTTTGTTATGTGCAAAATGAGTCACTTTACAAGTAATCCAAGTAGTGAACTTTGGAAAGAAATTGGTAGAATCTTTGGTTGTCTCAGAAAGACCATGGGATTTGGGTTGTTTTATAATAAATTTTCGGCTGTATTAGAGAGATATACTGATGCTAGTTGGATTACTAGTCAGGGAGATAATAAGTCCACTTCTGGATGGGTATTTCTCCTTGGTGGGAGTGCAATCTCATGGGCATTTAAAAAACAAACTTGTATATCCCATTCGACTATGGAATCTAAATTCATAGCATTTGCAATAACAAGAAAAGAGGTTGATTGGATTAGAAACTTGCTTTTGGGCATCAAGTTATGGCCTAATCCAATGCCTCCAATTGCAATAGTGAAGCTACCTTATCACGAGCTTATAGTAGCACTTACAATGGTAAGTCTAGACACATAAGTCTAAGACATGACTTTGCAAGAAAATTGATACAAGATGTAGTTATCACAATTCAATATGTAAAGTCAAGTAAAAACTTGGCTGACCGCTTTACAAAAGGTCTGTCTAAGGAATTGGTGAAGGGAACCGCAGTTAAGATGAAGCTAAAACCTTTCCTAATGATCACCAATGACAGTAACCCAACCCAAACTAGAAAACCAATAGTCAAGGATTTAATGGGTAAAACAAGTTGTTGATAAGTGGTTTGGTGAACACTAATTGATTATATGCACTCACCTCAAGAAATGAAAAGGATCAGTGTCGTCCATTACATGAAAGAGGGTTGAATTACATTCTTAATGAAGTATTAAGTGTTTAGTAATGGAGGCACAACTGGAACTTCAACTATGTGAACATAAAAGTGGTGTAGCTTCTCACGAGAGTCTGGGTTTGCTATTTGGATTGTTCATGAAACCAGGAGTTAGCACATGGCCATTTACGTGCCAGAGCGAAATTTTGAAATCCTTGAAAATAGAATTTTATTATGTGTACTGTATATCCGATTTTATTCTTTAAGGAGTACTTGGTTTAACTATTTAGCACACCAATAACTTTTTACAACTTTGATGGATTTGTACAAATTGGAAGTTTAAGTTGTACAACACCTTTTTGTAATCATAATGATATTTTTTTCTAGGGATATTTACTAATAAATCTTATCTCACAAACAAGTACTCCAATTACTCTCAAGTTTTTTTCTATTGATTTGTTAAGTCCTATTAATAGAGAGTTTTGTTCTGTGTGGTCCTATTTTCTATTTTGGTAGTGTTTTGGTAGACGGCTATACACTTTTATTAATGTGATAGATATGACGTAACGCTCTAATATGGCAGGTATTAATGTGACACTCTAACGTGGCGGGCATGATATGACACTCTAAAAAAACTAAAAATTCTTTAGTATACTTTTCTCAAATATAACATGTGACACTCCATTGTGGCGGGTATGATGTGACACTCTAAAAAAACTAAAAACTCCTCAGTGTATTTTTCCTAAATGTGATGACGTGGCGGGTATAATGTGACAACTAAAAACTCTTTAATAAACTTTTCCCAAATGTGATGACTAAAAACACTTTAATGTAATTTTTCTACATGTAACATGTGACAATCTATTGTAGCGGGTATAATGTAACACTCTAAAAAAATTACATGTGATACTCCAAAAAACTTAAAAACTCATTAGTGTACTTCTCCCAAATGTGACAACATAGCGGGTATGATGTGACATTCCAAAAAAAATTTAACAAAAATTAGAAACTCATTGGTGGACTTTTCCCAAATATGACACTCCAACGTGGCGGGTATGATGTGATACTAAAAAAAAATTCCTCAGCATAGTTTTTGCAAATATGACACTCCAATGTGGCGAGTAAATAAATCATTACACATCCAAAAAGACTAAATGAATCAGAAGAAGAATATGAGACTATATGGATCACAAATTCAAAATATGAGACTAATTGGTTAATCTTCCTTTATTTATTTATTTATTTATTTATTTATTCTGAATATGAGATATTTTATTTATTTATTTAATCTTATTATACTATCAAAGTGGGGAATTGTAGAGACATGTTTGATAGCATAATTGCTTTTGTGCCTATTTTGAGTTTGATTAATTTTTTGAATCTGGAATGCCTAATTAGCTGTCTAGGTTAAAAAATTATAAATGGAGGGTCTAGATTAAAGTTGTCAATAGATGTGTTAGTCATAAACTAAAAGGTACCTATTGGTATGTTTGTATTTATTTGAATAGACACCAAATTAAAAAGTACCTATTGGAATGTAAAGACATCTATTAGAATGGTTGTATCCATTTGAACATACACCTCTGTGTCTATATATACTCTAGCAGGTGGCAACTTTTACTTACTTCAAAACTCTCAATCTCTCTCTCAGAATAGAACTATTTAATTAGGATTTTATAGGAAATTCACCAACTTTGTTAGTTGTCGTTTTTCATCCAAAAGGCTTGTTGTATCCTGGGAACGATTTTGCCTATAACCCATCAGCAAACTCAATCGAGTGGGGGCAAATTACATTCTAAAGAAAGTGTCTTTAGATACGCCTCAAGTCAACCAATTTTGTTCTTCTCATTCTTCTGTCCCAACAAAAACCTTACATAAATTTGAAGTTGTGACTATCTCTGTAACACCCGTCTCCTTATTTGACTGTTAAGTCTGTGGGTTACCTTCATTGTGTATTTCTATGTGAATTTTATGTTTATTTATGTGCCAAATATGCGCCATATGTTATGTGCATTATGTTCTTTTTGACAAATACGTTAATTTATGGAAAAGACCTGTCTGATTCGTTAAATTGTAAGGGTGCAAAATTAAATAATGGATTAGGTGGTTAGAGCCTAATTCACCTTAATTAGATAAAGTGGGGTTAAGTTAACTTAAGTTATAGTCAGAAATAATGTAATTGAAGTGACTGTAAATTAGTTTTATCTAAGCCAAAGTAAATTAAATATTTTATATATATCGAATTCATGAAAGGGATGAGGAGATAGATATAAGATGATGTAGGCACCCCATTTTTTACGGCCCTTACGACTTGAACATCGTTGCATGCACAACTGATGATGAACGTATTTTCTCTCCAAGTGCTCGAAGTCCTCAGCGGAATGCCACAGCTTTGAGCCTTTCAAACCCTGGACCCTTGTGGCCTCAGTTTTGGACCAAGCCTTGGTTCTTCAAGCCTGCAGCTTTTGGTGGCCTATCGGCCACTTTTAGAGGCTTCTGGCCATCACTTTTAGGCTGCCGGCCATTGATGTGGCTTGCCGGCCACTAGTTTCTTTTGTAGATATTTTATGCCAGCTGTGCCAGCTATTTGCACAGATGCATCCATCTGCTGGCCGACCGGTCGGCCACCAGTTTCTTTTGTAAATATTTTATGCCAGCTGTGCCAGTTGTTTGCACAGATGCATCCATCTGCACCCATGTGTAGGGTTGGATATCCTTGTAGAGAAATTATGTTTTCTATATATAGGAGCCCCCTCTCTCATGTTTTAAGGTTAGAAAATTTTGAGATAAAAAATATTCCTCTCTCTCTCTACAATTCTCTCTCTCTCTCTCTCTCTCTCTCTCTCTAGCAAATTCCTACACTTTTGCCTACAATTCCTTAACCTTTGCCTATACACCCTTAACCAAATCTTCTCATCTTTGAGCTGAGGTACTTTTGAGGTTAGTTTAAGCTCTAGAGGGTGTTTTTGCTTGGTTTTGTTGCTTGAAATTGCTCTTCTCTTCAAAAGGTATAAGGCTTTGTTTGTAGCTTTGTTTTCATTTGCTATTATTCCTACTATTTTTTATTGTTTTGAGGCTATCAAAACTCTGTATTTTTGGGCTGAAGCTTGGGTCTAAGGGCCATTAAAGGTTGAGGGGTTGAGAGCCCTTCTTTGTACCTTATTTTGGAGGCCTTTGCCTTTATGTTTCCCACTATTTTACTATCTTTTTCTAAGCTTTTAAACACTGATTTTTAGAGCTTTTTTAGTGGCCAAAATCATGTTTTGAAGTTCAAATTTGGAAGGGTTAGCCTTCCCTCCTTGTGTCATGCTTACTAGCCTAGTTTGTTCCATGTTTTAGCATATTAATCTAACTATTTTTAGCTCAATTCCAGCATGTTTTAGGACTTGTTTTAGATTATTTTAGCATTGTTTTGGGCTGTTGGATGCATTGGAGCTTTGTTTTGCATGCTTATAGTGTAATAGTCCTCATGAGTTCAGTGTTCTAGGCCTTAGACACCATCTTGTTTGAATTGACAGCATTTATTTATGCTTTTCTCACTCATTTTCAGCACATAATCATCTTTGCAATCTCCCTCCTTTCTTGGCTTTTGTTTTGCTTTGAAATTGGTTCAAATAATTTGTTTGTTTAAAGTATGAGATTGAGATGTCATGCTTAATGGTTAATCCCTTAGGGGATTCATTACCAACGGCATGATATCTCTTTCATGCCTAAAACAACTTTTAGTTTGAGCCTTCTTTTCATTTAGAGGACTTAAACTCACCATTAGACTTAATGGATTAAAGAATGGTTAGTAAACTAAAATGAGTAACTAAAATTGGGACTAAAAAATGGTGCAAGATAATAATTGATTGTGTTCAATCGGACGTTAATTGAACACATGAAACTTCGGCCATTTCATACTTAATAGTGATGAAATGATTCAAGGCTTCAAGGTCACCACTTCCTTTGATCATCCATGATAGGGAGATGGTCTTTAGAGTCTCTTTTTGTTGCATTCATTCGAATTGTACACTTTGATTCACAAGTCATCATGCAATGAAATTGCTTGAGTTGGTGCTTTGTGGCTTAAGTTCACCACTCCTTGGATTCGTTTATGAAAAGGAAGGGTGAGTTGTGCAGACAACCCTTGAAATACCCTGTATATGCTCTATTTGTCCTCTGTTGCAGTAAAGAGAACTGGGCAGCAGTGGCTGGCAGGCCACTTTCTATGGCCGGCAGACGGTTGGCAGACCACCTTTGATGGCTGATCGGCCATCACTGGTGGCCGACAGTTCTCATCACTAGCCGGTCGGCCAGCCACTAGTGCAAAATTTCAGTAGTATGTTCATTTCGCAGAGCAGAGTGAGCAGCAGTGTTAGTGTTCTATTATGCAACAGAGGCTCTCCAAAAGCTAAACAGTGGCGTTTTCAGGTGGAAACCGAGCATGCGCATGAACATCCCTCGTTTCCCGAGGCAGAGTAGTTAGTTGTTTAGTTTAATTACTTATTTTAATTGCACTTGTGTTGTAATTATTTAATTAGTTAGTAAACTAGAATAGTTAGTTAATTCAAGTGTTGTAATAATTAGTTAAGTAGTTTAGCTAATTTCATTTGTTTTGTAATAATTTGCTTAGCTTTAATTAGTTAGTGAATTAGCTTAGTTTATTCATTCAGACTCTCCTTCGTGAGAGTGCAATGTAATAATGTGTATGTCTTCCAACCCCATGTCTTTCTCCCTTTTATTTACTAGCTTACGATGGTTAATTTAGGGACATCATGTTTCGATTAGCATACTTCATGTTTGCATCCATTTGTATTGCATGCACCGAGGCTCGGTTCATCATTCTAACTGCATTGTCGTTTCAATACTTCTTTGAATACGTGCTTAGATCGCATGTTATCAAATTGTTTCACATGTTTAGTAGCCGAGCCTATTTAAATTACATATCGCATGTGTTGCATTAGTCATCTTGCATAAATTAGGAATCATGCATTTTTTTTTTTAAACTCTTTTGTTCATTTTGGCTTGGAGTACTAGGTAAGCCTTTACTCGCTTTAGCATATTGCATGTGTGTGATTATTGCCATTGATGCCATGTCTAGCGTGCTTGCCATGAGGCTAATTGCTTAAATGATAAAATGCTTGAATGCCTGTGGATGAAGGCTTGTTGCTTGAATTGGAATAATTTGAGTAAATGTTCATATGCGATCACTTTTTCAAGTGATACATATTTCGAAACAACTTTCAAAACAAACATGACTTGAAATGTTCCAATTCTTGCAAAGTTAGACTATACTTGTGTGTGTGCGCATCACATAGTAATGCTAGCCTAATAAACCGGAACAAGAGCATATAATGTAAATAAGATTTATGTCATGATTAGTAGAGGCCAATCTTTGATCGGGCAAGCAGGAGTGCTCAAATGTATTCATGACCTTCCCCTCTCGTATCTAAGTTCCCGAGCCAAGACAATCTTGGTGATAACGAACACGTGACCTTTGGCACGAGTCATGGGTTTCCTGAATTTTCCTAAAATAAAATATTTAGGTGGCAACTCTGTATCTGCCAAAGCAGTCTAATTTTGGCATTTTTGATTAAAAATCGATTTTCCAAAAGATTTGCCAGATTTGGACTCTTTGGTGTTTATCAATTTCACATTGCACTTATGAGATTAGATTCAGAACTGCGGGAGTCTGAATTGTATGGATTATTTCGAACTTCCAAAAAGGGGGGCGAAAAAGTCGAGCAACACCTGAAAGGGAAGAGAGAGAATTCTAGAGTCTTAGAGAACAAAGAGAAGAAAAAATGGGGGAAAGAAGACATAGCTTAGGAGTAACTTCACCAACTCAACCCTAAAAGGTGAAAAATTCTTCTCTAAAGCCAAGAGATTAAGTTAATTCCCACATGTGATTGTAGGAATTGAGTTGAATTAGGAATTGAGTAGTGTAGTGTGTGTATGTGTGTGTGTGTGTGTGTGTGTGAAGAATCACTCCAAAGTGTAGCTTATATGGCATAGTCTTTCTCACTCACATGATTTTACATGGATTTTGGGTTGGAGGAACTATTTCCATGGGTTTTGATACATAAAACTTCCATTTGCATACTCTTTGTTTTCGTTTAGTGAGATGGGTTTTGGTTCAAAGTTATGTTTTTGTTTGGGACTTAGAAGTTGTTTATTTACCATGTTCGGTTAATTTTGAGCCTTGTTTTGTGCAAATTTGGGTTTAATTTGTAAGAAGATTGAAGCTTAAAACAGAGCAGAATTTTCAGTTCTAGAAACACCTAGAACCGTATGTGCGGCAAGGGAGACCACACGTGCGGGAAGTTGTGGCGCACGTGCAGCGGGGAGGTCTGCACGGGCAGAAAACAAGGGCAGAGGCACCTTGCATTCTAAAATAATTGTACCATCTGGCGCACGTGCGGTAAGAGTGCCGTACATATAGCCAAGGGGCTTTGTATGTGCGGTTGTCTGGCAGACCCAGTGTCAGTTTTCTGCTTCATTTCTTCACTTTTTGGGCCTCTGTTAGCATGATTTCCGCATATATTTAACGATCATATACATTACACGGACATTAAAAAGAATAAGGAACAATTAGACTAACCAATCCATAAGTTATAGAACAACTAGTTGGTTACACGATGAATGAATGTGTTATGCGTATGTATGCCTCTGTAGGTCATGAGCCGCGTCCCAACTATGTGTTTCGTAGAGCCAACTATGAGTAACACTGTTGTAAAGATATGTTTAACTTAAGTATCTCTTTTCTGCTTTATCTTTTCCCTGTTCTAAACATGCTTATCTTTATATTTAATGAATGATGTTCCTATGTTCTTACACTGTATTTCGTGGCATCCTTAGCACTTGTTTATATTGTTACAGAGATCTCTGTCAGTTTCATCTCGTGGAACTCCTGTTTATTATATTGATGGCCATCATATCTGATTACCGGTCTTCATGACCGCCTGTTTGGTCTTCAAGACTGCTTGAACTAGTTTGCTATAAGATGTACCACATAAACATTTATGTCCCTGTATGAAATAAGAATCTGTTAAGTTTATGGTTTTTCTTTTCAGTAAGGACATCATTCGGAACCTCTTTACACTGTTGTTATTCACTGGGCTCTAGCTCACATTTTGATATGTATATATATGTAGGTGATCCAGTTCAGGAGGGGATGTAGTGGCGGCGATCTCGCCTCCATTTTGGTCAAGCTACCTTTTATGCCTCACGGTGAGGTTCCTATCTGTTGAAGTACGTAGGTGGTCCAGTGAGCACCCTTTTGAAATCACTCATGGGTTATGGTCGGTTGTCGCTGGTATTATATCCGTGGTTGATGGGAATGTCTCCCTTCTTCTTGTTGTATTTTGACAAACTTGTGATGCCTTGATATACATATGTATATATATCTATAGTAATGCATTTTGTCTCATGTGAGTTCACAGCCCGTTGGACGTTTTACTTTCTTATATCTTAGCTTCCGCTAGCCCCGTTTGTTACATTTGTACAGTTAGGCCTTTGGTAATCACGGATTACTAGCCGGTTAAGATGCCAAACTTTTAGAGGTGGGTTTGGGTCGTGACAATCTCCAGTAGGTTCTTCACTTCAATATTGTTAGGTTTTTGTTATAGGCAATCCCGTTTGACAAAACTCATTTCAGTTGTAATTTTATTCATTCTTTTAGTTCAGTGAGGCAATGAGCATTTAGATGCAAATCCAACCCGAATTATGCCTTGCAAAGGCGTTTGTGATGTTAATTCTTTCATGTTTTCCACTTCGTTGACTATGTCAAGGAACGAGCTGTTTGAGTTAAATTAATTAGACTGAAAATAACACTATGGTAAGATGCAATTTTGTTTGACCCTCTAACTTATTTCCATATATATATGTATATATATTTATATATTTAAAATCATTGCAGGAATTTAGTATATATTGCGTTAAAATAACACTATATATGGTACAAATAAATAAGATAAATGAATATGAAGATAAAAATTATGGGTGTGTCTGGTTTGTGTTTTGGTATAAATTTGAAGTTAAAATAACACTTCAAATGATTTTTAAAATTAAACATAAGGTAACATAGATGACACAAATATTGGTTTGTATTTATGTTCATATGAAGATATATTCAGCATCAGTCAGAAAATAACTACAATCTTCTATCCATTAAAAAAAATTCAAATGAAGTGTCATGTATGTTACCTTAAACCATGGCCAGTAACGTCTGTCATATCGAATTTCAGAAGGGATTACAACCATGTCTGGTGGTTGGATTGTAAATGGCACAAGATTTCCAAGCGCCTGCATCATAAGTACGAAATGCCAATGAATAGTCTCATTTGAGTGCTGAAATTGATCTCTAGTATTTCTTATGCGTGAACTTTGACCACAAATAAATAAGAACATAGCCAACGACTCTTCCAATGACAATCTCATGTTAGGCCAGTCTACTACATTTCTACGCACAATCTCTTTAACCAATTCCATAAATGTCATGACTTCCATGCGCAATTGATTACATATTGATTTTGGATTTTCACTTAGTAAGAATTGTGCGTATTAATCACTAGTATAAGGACAATTACATTGTGGTAGTTTCGTAGGATTATAAGTTGTTAATTGGCAAAGCATGTGGTAGTCCATCAGATCATCTTCATCGTCACTATACGGGTCGTACAAATTGTTGGCTTGACCTCCATTTCGGCGTGACGATGACATCTAAATCGCAAAGTGTAAAATGATAAAGGAAATATATTTTATAATATTAAATGTAGAAAGTAGGTTAATCAGTACACTACTCGTAACAAACACATATAAAAGATCATGTTCCGAATAGTTGGATATAAGAAACATTATTATACGCAATTCATAAAACCATAGCAACAACAAAAGAAATAGAAAAAAAAAAAAAAAAAAACTTTGGGATCACCACCATCAAACTCCTACCCGAAAGCAAGTAAAAAAAAATAAAACAAAAAAATTCTTTGAGCACCCAGCCTTGTTCATTTTTATCACCACCATGAAATTCCTACCCGAAATGTGGGATCACCAAACTTGTCACAAACTAAGGATTCAAATGTACCTTATTTCGGGTTCCATTGTCACAAGCACGGTTCGCCATTCTAACATTGTGAACATGTTTATGGCCTTCACGGACAAGTTTGGATCTAGGGCCATTGATTTTAGTATGTCCATGCAAGCAGAAACTGAGTACGCATCAGCTGCCCCACCCATTTGCCTCAGCTCAAAGGTAAAACCTTTCACGTGCATCACATGATTGTTGCCATGATTCAAGTGCATCATCCATTCTTGGGTTCTTGCTTGACTGATGCTGGCCACTAGACTTCCACTTACCTCTAGAAGTGAAAGATTCATCTACTAGTCCTTTCCCTGAGGTATATCCATGAAATCATTCATCAATTTCTCACTCATCATCAGATGTAGGTGCAACCTGACGAGAAGAACGAGCAAATGCTCCAGTGGAAAATGACTTCGCAAAGATTTGTGACATTAGTTTATAATGTTCAATGCCTTTATTTTGAAATTGTTTTGCATTTGAGTGGGCCTACAAGTTGTAAACATAAAATAATAATTAGAGTAAGGATTTTCTGTACACATGCTTGTGGTAAGTGTCTGAAACTAAACAATTACCTGAACATAACTTTCCCAAACATCATCTGGGGCTATCACAGTTTGTGTTATTAGATCCCAGCCCAATCCAGTGTGGTTTTTAAGAGCAACAAACTCTTTCTAGTTTGCCTTCCGACGCGTGCACTTACCCTTCAATTTTCTTTGACCAAAATTTTTTCCAAGCTTCTTACTCATCTCCTCATCTATTGTTTGCCACTGCTTTTGGATAAAAACTTCTGTCTTTCTTTGATATGCAAGTACCCTCTTTCTTTATTTCATCCAACAAGATTTGTAAAATTATCTTAACATTTTTGGTTCCCCACATCTTAAAGTCATCAACATCGTTAGCCATACTTGCCTAATACAAGTGCAAAAGATGTACGTTTAAAGTTAGGTGGGTTTAAGTTGTTCAATTCTAATAGGAAAATACCAATTGCAAGACAAATATTAACATAACAAATTAAAAGTACATCAATGTTCTAACTTCAGTTAGTTCCACTTTGCAATCAGTTCACTTTCTAGTAAGTATAAGGAACTATTTGAATAACAAATACCAGAAATCTATTACACTCCAGTGTTTATCAACATCAAATCCAAAATTAACATCACTGCCGAAATTAACCAAAGCCCACAACTAATAAGAAACACAAATCTTCCATCTTCAATATTTAATTTGCGCTTGAAATAAAAATGTTTACTAGATAATGACAATCATTTTCAACAGTGCAGGAATCGACAGAGGGTTGAGGAGATCTCTTTCTTTTCTTTTTTGGTGTATTGAATAACGACCAAGGAGTACAGATCTGGCTTGAAAATAGCAGCCAAACATATCAAACAGAAAACAAAAAACAAAAACAAAAACAAAAAAAAAACAAAAAAAACTTGGCTCCATTAATTTGAAAAATAAATTGTTAAAAAAAAAATTTGCACCAAATAAATCAACACAACAAACATATCCTTTGAAAGGGAAATAGTCCAATACAAATTTTCAAAAAATGTGAGATTGGGAAATTTAAAAAAAAAAAAAAAAATCTGACAAACAAAAAACAAGTGAAGAAAATTTGAGATTGGGAACTTTTAAAGAAAAATCAGTTGCCAATAGTTGTACCTTTTGCTTGCCGGGTTTTGGTGGCCCGCAAATCCCACCATCCATACCGAAGACCTATGCATGGTCTCTCTATGTTTTCTACGAAGGATGTCGTTGTGCTTTGTCTTGGTGGGGTTTGAAACTGGGCACTTTGCATTTTATAGAGCCCAAAACAAACAAATGATTGACATTGATGTTAGTAGTCCAATTTTTTTTTGAAGATTTGATAAATCTGTTTGACTGATACAGAAGTTAGGGCAACATTTGGGGAAATCTGTGAGAGAGACAAGTTCTTGTGAAAAGAGATGACCCCTATTGTGAGATGACCCCTATTGCCTCAACCCTCTGTGAGACAGAGATGAATTAAACACACCTACAACCTCTAAAACAGAGTCGTTACGTCTACGCAATAGATTTTTCAAATCTTCAACAGAGCAATAATGGAGGTGAGAGAAGTGGGTCTCTTGGAAGACACTTGAAGGAGTACAGATCTTGGCCTACAAGTCTGAATCGTCTTCCTCAAGAGAGAGAGAGAGAGAGAGAGAGAGAGCCGTTGGACTGGTGCAAGCTATATTTGTAACAGATAAATAGAGGTGAGAAAATGGTAAAAGTGAAAAAGAGAAGTGAATGACAAAAGACAAAGGTGCAAGGATTCTCTCATAAACAAGAGATTGTCTTGTGCGTAGAGTGTGAGTATAGTCTTCAGAGAATATTTTAGAAAATTCATTACCAAACACGTTTTTGTACTCCTTTTTTTCCAAAAATTGATTTTGAAACACAAACCAAACACACCCATCATTAACCTTCAAATTCATGTACTTTGATGCTTTCTATATAATTTTACCATGCCTGGCTACTCTCTAGTCTGCATTTAGTATAAAGGGTGATGTTTAGGTCTGTGAACTTACAATAGATCCTATTTTAATAATTCAAATGACTTAATTTTTTTTCATAAATCATATATGCAAGGAATTCTACATAAAAAAAAAAAAAAAGTTCAGATTATCGAAATAAGATTCGTAATATAGTATAGACAACATCCTTTAATCCAAATGTGGACTAGAGACAACCCCAAATGATTGAATATGTTTTTTTTTTTGCCTTTTCTTTTTCTTTTTAGCAACAAGATAATTTATATTTTTTTGAACCAATCAATTATTAAAGAGTCTCTAAATATATACCTTTTCTTTCTCTAAATATTTTTTCATCAAGAGTCTCTATTCTAAGATATTTACAACTATTTAATCATATTAGAATTTCAAGAAATCTAATACTATTATGATAATATGAAAAGAAAATATTTTTTTTTAAGATTCTTAATATTACGATTTTATAAAATAAATGACATATAATATTTTCATAGTAGTTAAGATTCTTTAACATTTAAATAAATGGGTCAATTCCTCAACATTTTCATAGTATCTAATATTTGCACAAAGTTGGAGAAGGGTGTTTCACTAATTTTTTCATATGAAAATGGGTCAATTACAAAATAGTTATGTTAAATGATTGTATTTAATAAATCTTATAAAATATCTATCAACTCATTTGTCTCATTTATATAAAATATTAGGAGATGAAGTTTTATTTTTAAATTTTAACATTTTTAAAGACATTTTTAATCACTTTTCTTGAGATTGCACGAACCTGAAATGGTCGTACTCTTCTCTACTTCGCCCGTGTCCGCACGTTTACGGACGTTTTACCATCATTATAACATACAACATTTTTAGAGATTAATTTTTTTTTTATTTTAAAAGTAAATATTTTATTTTAAAAAATATTAAGAGAGCAATTTCAATCGTCATAAAAAAATGTCTAAAAAAAAAAAACATTTACCAACAAATTTTTTAAAATATCACCGATAAATCTATTTTAGGATAAAATAATTTCGTAATTTTATTTTTTGAAATGAAAATTTTAATCTAAAAAGAATAGTAATTCATTACTAAATGTCAAGTTTTGTTCTAAATATATAACAATGATATTTTTAACAAATAAAATATTTTATCTCAAAAGAAATTGCATCCTTATATTTATATTTCTAATATATTAATTTATCATAATTAGTTATGTTATAGTACACATCCTCAAATGTAAGTTATGACATTTGTGAGATTAATTAACACAAATGTTTTAAATGAATCATTACAAAGTTATAACTAAAAAAAATAAATTATAACTAAATATCACATCAGATACAACTAAAACATCTTGAATGATAACTAAAATAATGTCATAATCATCATAATAAATTATAATTAATACCACAATATGTATAATTACGTTATAAACAAATCATAAGTAACACCATAATAGATTGTAATAAAAAACTACCAATGTCGTAATTGGAGACCTATGATACATACCTAAAAGAATATGTATCATGAAATTTCCCTATTGTAACATAAGGCAAATTACCCACACCTCTCTTGAGATTTAGCTAAATTATAGATTCTCTCTAAAGTTTTAGAAATTACATCCTGCCCCCGAAGTTTATATTTGCATAACAATTTAACCCCTACCGTTAACTAAACATTAAGAATGGTTAGCTGACATCACCAAAATGTAAATTGATTAACGATATTGCCTCTGCTGAAATCCCTTTGATAAATTAACAAAATTTACAAAAGAATTACGTTAGATGAAAAAAAAAAAAATTTAAGTTTTTGGAACCATTTTGTTATTTAGAAAAAAAATTTAGAATTTAAAAAAAAAAATAAAAACTAATTTAATAAAAATAAATATGAAAAAATATATTTAATTTGTAAAAATTATTTCTAACTACTCAAAGATAAAATTATATAAAAATAATAATTTTTTTTATTTGTTATTTCTTAACCAAAATTAATTTTTAGTTTTTTTAAAAAAAAATTAAAAATAAATTTCTAAAAATCAAACCAAATATATTTTAAGAATTTTTTGACAAGCCATTTCTTGTGTTTTTAAATTTTATTTAATTATTTGTTAATTTTATGATATTTTCACCATCTGACACTACAACATATAAGAGTTTTAGTGATCACTTTTTTTGATATCTAAAAGTGAAAATTTTGTTGCAAAAGACATTTAGAAACTAATTTCTATCATCGTGATGATAGTCGCTAAAAGATCGCCTTGAAAAGTCAAAAATAAGGCTTTTAACGATAAAATTTCGAAAATCTCGATAATAAATAGACTTTTAGGGACTGGTCTCAAAATGGTTTATTTTTTGAGACAAAAAATTTGATACCAAAAAAAAATAAAATTAATCACTAATATTCAATTTTTGTTGCTAAAAATATAATGACACTTTTCGCAACAAAAATATTTGGTCCCTTAAAAATAATTTTGTTCCTAAATTTTGATCTCTAAAACGTTAAATTTTTTGTAGTGTGATAAGTGTTTTTCCATTTCATAATTTATTTAAAAATGATAATTTAGTTAAACCTCATGGGGAAATATGTAATTTAGCTAAACCTCAAGAGGAAATTTGTAATTTAGCTAAACCTCAAGAGGAAATTTGTAATTTGTCCTTATTTTTCAAAAGGACATTTTAGTCAATTTATGATATATCCATTAACAACATTAATTACAATGGAGCGAGATGTAATTTTTGAAACTTTAAGGGAGAATCTATAATTTCGTTAAACCTCAAGGAAAGTGTTGCCCTATAATATAGTTGTTACAAATGTGGCCCAAAAGTAAACTTCCACAACTTCTTGATTGGGTGCTCTTGAAATATAGTCACATAGATGTAGGGATTGGCCTGCTCAATTTGTTCAGTATAATTTTATTTTTTTAGGGTTTGAGAATATTATTTTAGCTCATAAGGCTGAGTTGAGTTGATACTTTTAGCCCGATTAATTAATGAGTTGGGTTTGAAAATTATATTTTTGGCCTAATCTGGCCTGCTACATATTTAATTTAATTTAATTTAATTAATTAATTTATATAATATATTAAAATATATACATATTCCTTTTTTGTTGGCTATGTCATTTGTAAAATGTTCAAGTAGTCACTGTTTTTGTTGAAGAATTCACAAAAAAAATAAAAATAAAAATAAAAAAAGGTTGAAGAAATTTGAAGTTTAAATTATGAATTATTTATTTATTTTTTAGTTTGATGCATTACTAATAGTTTAGTCTAAAAAACTTTGAACTCGTGGAATTATGGGTCCGTTTCGTTTAACAAAAATTATAATATTCTAATTAATATGGTTTTAAATCTTTAATAGTTGCTTTATTAGCCATTGTCTATTTATAAAAAAAATAAAATAAAATAACAGATACTATGATGTTTAATTTTTTTATATAGCTTATGTATATGAACTGATGGACGTACTTGAGAATTATAATTTATTTTGAGCTAGACTTGGGTTGATCATATAGGCTCAATGTTCGGGCTAGGTGGGTTGTAATAGACATAAGTTTCTTATTAGGTAGTGTCGGCTCGGCCTGAATCCAGCCTAAACCGGCCCAGTGAATGACCACTTCTACGGCAACATGGTGCTCTAGGATTGTTGTGATTAGTGAAGAAAATCAGACCTATAATTTTCTGTTAACTGATTAAAAAATAATATATATATATATATATAATTAATGGAAGAATATAAACACGTCACGCTGAAGGAGAATTTCATAATTTTCAATTTTGGTACTCAAAACTTCGAACTTACAAGCTATTTAACATCTTTCAAGTGGAAAAGAAAAAGAAAGCACCACACTTTTGTGAACAACACACCTATATGAGATATTTGATTATTTATTTGATAAAAAATTTGGGACGTATAGCATTTTCTATACACAAAACTTATTAACATGACATCAATATGACGTGGAATTTTTATCATATATTTACCTATGTGATTTTTGTATTTATGAGTAAATTATATTGATTTCACTTAGGATTTAAAAAAAATATAATAAATTTTATAATTTTGATATAATTATATTAACTTTTTTTTAAATAAGATTAAAGAGATCAAAATTAATGCAGATTGTATGAATACACAAAAAAATAAAATGTAAAATATATATTTTAATGTAAAAGATATGATAACATTATTTTTTCATTTATACTAATGAATTTTTTATGAAAAGAGGGTCAAATGTATGTGAATTAAAACATGAGGAAAGCCTAGTATAATTATGCCAAACTTATGAGATTTATTTTTCTTTACTTCCCCCCCCCCCCCCCCAATATCAAGAGGTGAGTGCAATTTACCCTTAAATTTTTTAACATTTATCCAAGGTTTTCACTCTCACCTAAGTATTTTTCATCAAAAATCGAAACAAAGACAAATAAGAAGATGACATACATGTTGCGAAGTTTAAGAACAAAATTATTGTAAATAAAAGTCGAATTCTCTCCAATCTAATAAAGTAAATTGGATGAGTCCAGCATGAATTTCAGTTGGATAATCTGTTTTGACTTC
The DNA here is from genome assembly GCA_036172215.1 of Camellia granthamiana. Classification (NCBI taxonomy): domain Eukaryota; kingdom Viridiplantae; phylum Streptophyta; class Magnoliopsida; order Ericales; family Theaceae; genus Camellia; species Camellia granthamiana. The sequence continues at coordinate 59,971,259 of CM069906.1, read as the reverse complement.
TTAATTAGGAGTATGTTTATAGATCATTCATAAACTGAATTGTAATTAGGAAATGATCTATAAACTATTTTTTAGATTCATTATCTAAATCCAATGAAGTGTAAAAGATATGAATGACTTAAATATAAGAGAAAAAAAATAGTTGGCTTAAATATTCTAATAAATTATCATATCAAATTTGAAAAGTAAGTAAAATTTTAAGGAAAATAATATAACAATGGGTTTAGAAAAAAATATTTACAAACAAATAAAAAAAAATTATAATTTTAATTATTAATATTTGCAACGTTTTACACTTTTTTGTAAATAGTTTTCACTAATATCATGTTAGTGTAATTTCCTATAATTTTTTAGGAAAAAGCTTCGGACCCCCAGTGGGGTACTGAGGGTCGCATGTGATTGATGCAAAAAAAAAAAAAATTTATTTTATTATTATTTTTTTTTATGTTTTCGGCCAACCCCATACTGTCACGTCACTGGGGTGCGATCCCCCCTGGAGGTCCGAAGCACGGCTCAATTTTTTAATGTGAGCAACATTACTTCTTTTTTTTTTATACATCGGAAATATGTAACATTACTTATTTCTTAAACATGTTATTATCCTATTACGACACGTGTCCATAACGGTGCTCCATTGTAAATTGTGTCCTACTTGATCAAAGTTACCCAAATAATAACGTTAGAAATTTTTAATATTTTACTAGGATCCGTGCTAAATTTGGCCTCCCACATTGATCAATTGCCAAAAACTACATAAGCATGTACTATATAACACTCCAAATTTGTTGCATACGGCCGGTGATAGTCTAAGAGCATTCACACTAAACTTTTCAAATATTTAGTCAAATTAAAGTTATTTTATTGTTTTAGTTAATTACCTTTTAGTACTTTTTTTTTTGATCGGCATTTACCTTTTAGTACTTACTGTATCAAACTCTTTATTTTAAGCTTATTCTTATCAAATATTTTTTTCTTATTGTGTTTGTTATTCTTTCTTTTTTTATTAAATTGATAAGTTACCAGCCAAATAATTCTTAAAAAAAAAAAATTACCGTTGACCAGTTGACTGGCTGGACCTCTGGGTAGACATCTGGTAACACACAAGTAGCGATGAACAGTGCATCGCTTGTTGTAACGAGTTACTGTAGCCATCCTAAATTTTGACGAGCTGCAAGCGAGTTTGATGGAGTTAATTTTTTAAAATTTTTAGCTAAAAAATCATTTTGAAGAGGCACGTTAGGATCAGCTAACTCCACGGGTCCGGTTTCAATAATTCGAGCCGTTCAATGTGTAGAACTCGTTGAGTACTACATGTTTCGAAACAATCACGTTGATCGGATATCGATAGCTATGTGATCATATCAGTTTTATACGAAAAAAAAAATGAACGGTGAAAATAAATTACTTATAAAAATCTGATTTGATCACATAGTTATCGATATCCGATTAATGTGAGTTTTTATAGGTATATATTACTCGACGAGTTTTGCACATTACACGATTCAAATTATCGAGACGGGACCCGAAATAAACGCTCATAGGCTCAACAGTAATCTCTAATCCGATCACAGACAAGAAGAAAGCCGTTCCCATTTCAAAACACAAACCAAACAATGTGTTGATTTTTTTTTTTTTAAATGTTTTGTACTTTTTGATCTTATCTAAGAGTTTCGAAACATCATATCAAACTTTGATTGATGTTTTGAGAATATTGTTCCAACAAATTTCTGGCTTATAAGTATAGAAAATTGATGGGGTATGATTGCATTGCATTAATGTCATTCAAATAACACACATTCATTCATGCATTGACCATGATAGATTCAGAATTTTAACATAAGGCAGCGAATATATATATTAATAAAAATTTAAAAAGAAAAGTATCAACTGTAATATCGATTTTCATCGATATAAAATGTAAAAAATATTTTGAAAACCTATCGAGTTAAAAAAAAAAAAAAAATTGTTAAATAATTTATGAACTTTGTGAGAAATCAAAAAAAAAATTGGTCATAAATATTAAGTTTTGTAGTTCAAATCAGATGTTTTTATAAATATAGATGTGCGAATTGTACAATCACTTAATCATTTTTCCCATTTAGAGGGGACAAATTTGTATAATTTAAAAATAATTAATAACTAATATTAATATACGAAGAGAATTTTTTAAAATCACATGGGAGGGGGATCACCATCTTGCCCCATCTGGGTCCATTCCTGTGCATGGAGAATTTCAAAGGCATATTTGTTAATAACAATGCAATTGGCTATGTTCCAGACGATGAGAAGAAAAAAAATGTTGATATTTCTTCATCATTTTGATGGGACCATATATATATATATAAAATATAGAGTAAATTTTAATGTTGGGAGAAAATATAACAAGTTTCATAATTTTAATATAATTACATTGAATTTGTTTAAAGTTTTAATTCACATCCTAACAAAAATAAAAATAAAAATAAATAAAATTTTTAATTCACATAACAATTACATATTTTTTTTTCCAATAATTTGTTAGCCATACAGATAAAAAAAAAAAAAAATACTATCATATATTTCATACTGAAATGTATATTTTTTTCTTATTTATCATTGAGTTTTCACATCATTTGTATTAGTTTCGGTCTCTTTAACCTTACAAAAAGAGATGTTAGTGTAATTATGAAAAAAATTTGAGGCTTACTGTAATTGTTTTCCCAATATTAGGGGAAGTCAGTGTAATTTAGCCTATGATATATGTATGTTAGTAGAGGGCTGTTATGTATTAATAAATAAATCAATAATTTTTATTTTTAAGAGAATCCATATAGTAAAAGAAAACATTTAAATGAAAGAATTTTATTACTCCAAAAAACAACCGATTTGCCTCAGAACTGACAATCCAATTTATAATAAACGTGGTTTGGTGATTAAGTTACAATTCATGTCCCAAATTAAATCAAATTTAGTTGAAATAACAAAATGTTCAAAATAGCATATTTAAATTAAGCACATAATCTGGAAATTAAAAAAAAAAATCTCAAAAACAAAAACTATTAACCATAATGGATTTATTTAAATTTTGAATTAAGCATTTAAATACTTTGTTTGATTCTAATTTTTTGAATTCAATTTTTTAAAAATTGAGTTTTTTTGTTTTCGTGTTTTTTTATTTTTATTTTTAGTGATTTTATAAAATATTTTAAGCAATTTTTTTATTTACTTTTTGGATGCACATAACTTAGATATACTTAAAAGGTAAAATATTTGTAAAACAAATATTTTAAAAAATCAATAAATACACAAGAATACAAAAATATACTAAATTTTTGCATTTTTTCTTTTTTGTATTTTTGGTATTTTATGAATTTTTTCACAAATATTATACCTTTTAATTGTATTTATATTGAGTGTATCTAAAAAGTATTAAAAAAATGCTTAAAATGTTAAAAAACATTAACTAAAAATAAAAAAAAATAAAAAAACTCAATTTTTTAAAAATTAAATTCAAAAAATTAAAACTAAATAAAGTGAAATATTTTTTTAAAATTGTCGTCATGAAAAATTATCACTCTGCCATCAAATGATTAGATGATTTCATGGATTTGCTGTTAATCACTACTGTGTCACAATTGTTTTTTTAAAATAATAGTGCAAATTTTATTTTTTTTATATATGATAAATTCTATCCGTACCCGAGTTGTTTGTTACATAAATTTATGTAAAAATAAAAAAATTAATGAAATTTAAATTGCCACACGTATCATTTTCCATGTTAATAACATGAAATCAGCCATGCATTACAAGACAAAAAAAACCGGTTTTTTAAAATTTTATTTTGATGGAACTACATATATATAGTTTTTGGTGTACAATATTAATTTGTGAGCCTCATTCAACGAAATGATAGACAAATTTTGGCTAAATGACAAATTATATAATATATACATTGTGATAATCTTTTCTTTTGATGGCTAAACGACAAAGTGATTTTGATCCTTTAGCATGACTTGCTTTATCGCCATTATTATTAAGGTAAATTACACCGATCTCTTAACGTAGGGAGAAAATATAATAAATTTTATAATTTTGATATTTTTACATAAAGTTCCTTTTAAATTTTAATTTATATAACATTTTGTTTCCTTTTCATCAACAGTTTTTTAGTTATTTGGATAAAAAAATGATATTGTCATTTTTTTATACGAAAATATATATTTTACGTTGTTTATTTTTATGTTTTTACACTATCTGAATTAGTTTTGGCCCATTTAACTTTATTGAAAAGAAAGTCGTTATAATTATGTCAAAATTAAAAATTTATTATATTTTTTTTCATATTTTAAGGAAGGTCATTATTGCTCATACTTAAAAATATAATAAAAATTCTTATACATTGATTCTAGTTTCTCACTTAGGGGCACTTTGGGAAGATTGGTAAAAAGTCAGTTTTTTGACTTTTTAATTTTTTTAGCCAAAAAAGTCAGTTTTTTTTATCCAAAACAACCCAGTTTTTTGTCAAAAAAGTCACCAAAAAAGTCAAAAAATCAAAAAATTAACTTTTTACCAACTTCTCAAAACACCACTTACATGATCATTGTCCCTCCATAAACATGTAGTACCATTTTGTTTCTATTTCTCTGAACTTAGTAGATGAGAATTGCATATGATTTGCATTAAGGACTACCCAGACCAGATTCTCTGCATTTGGGGGTTTGGGGAAAAGAAGGGTGTGAAAATTATGACTTTCGATTAAACATGAACTAATGGTAATTCGTGCTGTGCACCGAATTTTATTAATTAAAAAAAATTATTATAATTATCTTTAAGTAATTTAATATTTTATCTTGTGATATATATGAAATTTATAAGTTAACTTTTATGTTTATAACTTTTTAAATTATTAGTTAAAAAAAATTAATATATATATATATATATATGTATATTTAGTGTAATTTTGATAATTTGTATTTAAAAAAAGTTAAATCTGATTAAATAAGATTAATTGAGTTATGACATACCTCTTCTTATTATGAAAATATACAAATTTAAAAATTATAATTAAAAGAAATATATAATTTTATTATTAAATATAAAGTGAAGTGATATTTAACAACAATTAATATGATATTTCTATTATTAATCTAATAATTTAAGTTACATTTCTTTTGATTTCAATTTTATAACTAAAAATACAATACGAATATAATACACACACGGATTTCTAATCTTTATGAATAAGAAAGTTTTAAAATATTTTCAAACTTTCATCATTTTCTTTTAATTTTTTTTTATCTAATTTGATTTTAAATTTGAATAAAAATTTTGATTTGATATGAATTATTTTAAATTTTTCATTAAATTTTTATCAATTTTTAAAAGAACTTTCATTCTTATCTCAATTTTTTTTCTTTTCACCAATTTTGATGGAAAAAACAATAATTTTCAACGTTTCATTTTTAAAAATTTTTATCAAATTATAATTTGATAAAAAAAATATATTAAGGGTTGAAGATTCTCTTAATTGAAATTATAGTGAAATAACATCTTGAAATACTCAGAGTTTGAGTATGTAGTTGGTTAAAATGTATAATTTAATTAATTCTCTTCTCATATTTGTATAAAAATTGACCCTAATGACTATATCATTATAAGTTGGATTATGGAAAAAAATTTGGGGTGTCAAACATTTTTCATTTGTAAATATCCTACAAATTAAAAAATGAAAAAAAATATGTAGCTTTTTTATATGTGTTTATCAGTTTTGTTTTATGGACATAAACAATTGATATTTCAATTTAAAAAATTTAAAAATAAAAAAAAAAAGATTGGATTTTTTAGAGATAAAAGAAACCATCAACTCTTCTATATACTATTAAGATGGACTATTTCGATTTAAAAAATTAAAAAGTAAAAAAAAAAAATAGATTTGATTTTTTAGAGATAAAAGAAACCATCTAACTCTTCTATATATTATCAAGATGGATCATTTTAATCACATAAAAAAATATAAATTATATTTAGAGATTATCCCTATATATTATGCTATTATATACAACTATAGTAGTTACAAATTAATTATAATATATATGAAAAGTTATATTAAGCTTTCATTTTCAATTAATTGAATTATAATTAATAAACTAACAAATAGCAGTAATAGTCTAATAGGATAAAAAGAGAATAAAAATAAAGAATACAATAATATTTAAAAGTTTTAAATTTACCTAGTTATACAAAAATCTAATTTTATAGTAAAATCTTGAATTCTTAATAAATTTTCACATTTTTTTATAAAATAAAATGACAAAAAAACATAAAAAATTTGATGTCCATTTTTTTTACTTCAATTTTATGGTCTTCATTGAAGAAAACAAAATTCGATCAAAATCCGTGACATAGAATGGACATAGATATTTCAATTGCTACCATAATCACCAATAATTATTCTCTACCATGCAAACCTGTAAACAAACACATAAATCTCACTAAAATCGAAACCAAAAGCAAACCAACAGTAGAAAAAGAGAATTACATAGGGAAAAAATAAAATTAAAAAATAAATAAATTTATAACATTGGAGAATGTTACTTCCAACAACTTAAATCTCACATAACCCAATCCATTAGCTCCTTTGCCAATGCCTGCAAAGTTTAGTAGTTTGGACGACTAATCAGATTATTCTTTAAGTAAGATTTGAAAATTGATTAATTTGTCTCATTACGTAATTTACAATTTTGATATATATACATCATAAAAATAGATAATTATATTACTAAATCATAATTCAAATTTACATATTGTCATTTTTTTTTAAAATCCATATTTAAATTCTTATCTTTTTTATTTTTGTGTGGTTTCTATTCAAGGGGGTTTTTTTTCTTCAATTTATTTAAGATGGAGTTGTGGGTATCAAATTTTTTTTTTAAAATTTAATTTATCTATGGTTTCTATTTGTTTTTAATTACTATTATTTAGGTAAGTTATAATGTGAGTTAGATTTGTGATAGACATGTGGGTTTTATTGATTTAAAGAATAATGGTGGGAGATATTTTCAAATTAGATTTGTTTAGATAAACTTTAAAAAATTTTAAAATTCAAAATTGGATATTGAGATGCAAAAAAAAAAAAAAAAAAAAAAAAGATTTTAACCAAATAAATAAAAATCCAATTTATTGATTTTATCTGTTTGTATATCTGATTTTTAATTTTAATTTTTTTTTGGTTATGTTATAATATAATATATAAGATATAGATAAATATCTACAATTTTCATGAAAAATATTATTTAATTTTTTGGGGAAGAAAGAAAGAAGACAAGTTTTAATATTTTTTTTTTTAGAAATCGGTGAGAGAGATTAAGATGGAGAGATTATGAAATATTTTTGTTATTAAATAAATAAATCAGTCAATAGTTTTTTTAATGTATTTTTTAAATTAAAAAACCAATAATTTTAGAAAATCAATTAATTTGTCTCATTAAGTGATTTAAAATTTTGATAGATATACATAAAAAATAGATAATTATATTACTAAATCATAATTCAAATTTAGATATTATATCTTTTTGAGATCCATAACTAAATTCTTATCTTCTTTATTTGTGTATAACCATAGTATATGAGAGAAATTGAAAAGGGTACTGCAGTAATTATGAGAAAAGTCAAAAGGGTTTGTGGGTTGGGAGAAGTCAATAAATGTAGAGTTTTTTTTTTTTAAATCAAAAAATTAGAAAATTAGAATTAGGATATTGGAGTTCCCACAAAGTTTGTAGATTAGAAACTCCATTTTCCTTGTATAATATATATATATATATATAGATTTAATAAGAATTTATATCTGTTTTAGATATTTATTTAATATAAAAATTATTATTATTTTTTAGATTTTTTATAAAAATAATTTAACAATCCCATTATTAACTATAGTGTATAGAAGAAGTTGAAAAATGCGTAGTAATAGGTGTGAGAAAAGTCAAAAAGACTTGTGAGTTGGAAAAAGTCAATAAATGCTAAGAATTTTTTTTATTTAAATCAAAAAATTAGAAAATTAAGATTGAGATATTAGAGTTCCCACAAGACTTGTGGGTTGAAAAATCGCGTTTTCCTTATACAATATATAGATTTTTCAAATTTTGGATTACTTTTTCCATTTCATCCAATATTTGAAAATGGATAAATGTCCCAAAATTATTCATATTAATCTCTAATTTAGACAGAGGAATCAAATTAAAACCTTAAAAAATTGACAAGTATCCCAAATGTTAATTTTAACCTCTAATTCAAAGGAAATGACCAAATTAAAATTCGATTTAAAATATAGAGACCAAATTATTTAAATTAAAACTATAGGAATTAAATTGAAATTTATGTCAAATTACTGGGTGAAAAGCATAATTAACCCTTAAAAATATATATAAAGAGTGCTACTAAGGCATTGTTTAACATTGAGATTAAGATAAAAGTGTCTTGAAAATAAATAAACTATTAAAAAGTATATTAATTTCAACAATAAGTACATTGAATTTAATAAAAAATGTCTTATATTTTTTAATTTTTTTTAAAAAAATATTATTCTTTTGTCCCAGGGACAGTTAGCACGATCCCATACATATAATAAACCATCAACTAAGTCTGTGGCGACGGAAATAATAATATAGAGGATGCAAGCATTATCCAAAAAGCTTTCATCTCACTAAACAAAACAGCTACAACACAATCATAAAACTGAGTTAAATCCCTCTAAACTGAGTTACAGACCCGTTTGATGTAGCTTCTAAAATGTTGAAAGTTGGTAATAAAAAATGAGTGCTAAAAGCACATTTCCTCATGCTTCTCAATAATCACTTTTTATATATATATATATATATAACTTATTTAAGTTATTTTTGTTTCATAAATTATAAGCAAAAATTATACCAAATGCCCTAACATAAAATTCTATAAAAATAAAAATAAAAAATTATAAACAACTCTATAAACTATGCCAAACAACACCTAATGTGCGAATGAAGTTATACATGTGCCCTATGATTTCAAAGGCCAACAAAAGGATATAAAGTCTTCGTTTGAGACATGGGTTGACTTTTTGACTTTTTGACTATTTAGCCTGGGATTAAAAAGTCTCGTTTGGGATAAGCTTCTTGGTTTTTTTGACTTTTGTAAGACGAAAAATAAAATAATTATGATTTAGATGTGACATTTCGTCTTATTAAGCTAAAAAGTCTATTTTGTCTTTTTGTACCTAAAATAGCCCCAACCCAACCTAAACCTTATCTTCATGCCAAACATAGCGAAAGGACACGCTTGCATTTACAACTGTGCAGAGTTTAGAGATCTAGGGACACTGAACCTTGAAGCAAACCAATACAATTTCCCTAACAATGTGAGGGCATAAGTGTGTGTATATTGTCACATATTCGTATTCTATTTTTCTCAATTTTCATTCATGAATCTCATGAGCTCTCAAGCTCATTGCCAGCTCTAACTGTTGAAAATCAAACCCCAATTCACAAATCAGGAGTTACTGGAATAATCAAGAATTATGAAGAAGCATGAAGAAGAAGCTTCATGGAAGCCCTGTGTGGCTCGACTTTTTCGCGCCCCCTTTCGGAAGACGAATAAGCCCTATAGTATCGGACTCCCGCGGTTTTGACTCTGATTCCACAAGCGTAATGTGAAATAGATAAACACCAAAGAGTCCCAATCCGGCAAATCTTTTGGAAAAATCGATTTTGAATAAAAAATGTCAAAAATAGACTGCTTTGTTAGATACAGAGTTGCCACCTAAATATTTTTTTGGAAAATTTAGGAATCCCATGACTCATGCCAAATGCCACATATTCGTCATCACCAAGATTGTCTCGGCTCGAAAATTTAGGTACGAGAGGGGAAGGTCATGAATTGAGCAGCCCCGCTCGCCCGATCAAAGATCGACCTTTACTAATTATGATATGAATTTTATTTACATTATATACTTTTGTTCCGGTTATTAGGCTAGCATTACTATATGATGCGCACACACACAAGTATAGACTAATTCGAAAGAATTAGAACACTTGATTCATGTTTGTTTTTTAAAATTGTTTCAAATATGCACCACTTGAAAAAGTGATCGTATATAAACATTACTCAAATTATTCCAATTCAAACAATTAGCCTTCATCCACATGCATTCAAACAGTTATAGCACTTAAGTATTTAGCCTTATGGCAAGCATGCTAGACATGGCAACAATCACACGCATGCGATATGCTAAAGCGAGTAAAGGCTCACCTAGTACTCCATGCCAAAAAGAAATTAATTAGAAATATGCATGATTCCTAACTATGCAATATGACTAATGCAACACATGCGATATGCAATCTAATAGGCTTGGCTACTAATATGACATATGAAGTAATTTGATAGCATGCGGTCTAAGCACGTCTTCAAAGAAGTATTAAACTAACAATGCAGGTTAGAATGATGAACCGAGCCTCGGTGCATGCAATACAAATGAATGCAAACATGAAGTATGCTAAACAAAACATAATGCCTTAAATTAACCATCATAAGCTAGTAAATAAAAGAGAGAAAGACGTGGGGTTAGAAGACATACACAGTATTACATTGCACTCTCACGAAGGAGAGTCCGAATGAATAAACTAGCTAACTAATTAAAGTTAAGCTAATTAAGCTAACTATTACAAACTGAAATGAATAATTAGCTAAACTACTTAACTAATTATTACAACAAATTAATTAACTATTCTAGCTAATTAAAATACTTACAAGATGAAATCAAACAACTAATTAACTGGCTAATTAATTATAACGCTTTACAAAATTAACTAGGTACAACTAATTAATTATAACAAATATCTAAGCCAAATATTTAAACTTGAACAGGCTTGGTACGCGAGGAATGCTCATGCACATGTTCGGTTTCCACCCAAAAAGGCTATTGTTTTGCTTTTGAATGCCTTTGTTGCACAGTAGAACACTTACACTCATTTCCACCTCCAGACTAACTCTGCTTTGCTGGGGGAGTACACTGCTAAATTTCGCATTAGTGGCTGGCCCAATGATGATGGCCTACCGGCCACTGCCGATTGGGCTTCCCTGCTGCAACAGAGGGCAAACAGAGCATGCATAGGGTATCTCAAGGGTTGTGTGCAAAACTCAGCCCTCCTTGTTAGGAACAAATCAAAGGAGTAGTAAGCTTGGTTCACAAACCATCAATGGTAGCAATTTCATTGCATGATGGCCTATGAATCAAAGTGTGCAAGTTCAATAAATGCAATAAAAATGAGACTTTCAAAACCACTTCCCTTTCATGAATTGATCAAGGGAAGTGATGACCTTGGAGACTTGAATCATTTCATCACTAGTAAGCATCAAATGGCCCAAGTTTTCATGTGTTCAATTAACGTCCGATTAAACACAACACATTTTATTATCTTGCACCTTTTTAGCCTCAATTTTATTACTCTATTTTAGATTACCACCTGTTCTTTAATAAATTGAGTTAAAAGGTGAATTTAAGTCCTCTAATGGAAAGAGGGCTTAAACCAAGCGTTGCTTTGGGCATGAAAGAGACATCATACCGTTGGTAATGAACCCCCAAAGGGATTAAACCATTAAGCATGGCATCTCAATCTCATGCTTAAACAAACAAGTAGTTTGAACCACTTTTAAAACAAAACAATAGCCAAGAAAGGAGAGAGGTTGCAGAGATGATTAAGAGTGATCACAAGTACGGAAAGCCATAAATAAATGCAATCGACTCAAATAAGATGGTATCTAAGGCCAAAAACACCAAACTCATGAGGACAATTACACTATAAGCATGCAAAACAAAGCTCTAATGCAACTATCAACCAAAAATAGTGCTAAAACATTCTAAATACACTCCTAAAACATGCTGGAATTGAGCTAAAAAAAAGCTAGATTAATAAGCTAAAACATAGCATAAACTAGGCTAGTAAGCAAAACACAAGGAGGGGAGGCTAACCCCTCCAAATTTAGACTTCAAAACATGATTTTATCCACTAAAATAACTCTAAAAATCAGTGTTTAAAAGCTCAAAAAAAGATAGTGTAAGGGTAGGAAACACAAGGGTAAAGGCCTTCAAAGCAAGGTATGAAGAATGGTGGACCACCCCTCAACCTATGTTGGCCTTAAAACTCAAGTTTCAACCAAAAAATATGGAGTTTTTACAGCCCAAAAATAGTTGGAAAATTGCAAGAAAAAGAATAGTTAAAGCAAGTAAAGAGACAAAGCTTTATACATTTGAAGAGAAAATCAATTCCAAGCAATAAAACCAAGCAAACACACCCTCAAGAGCTCCAACAAAGCTCAAGAATACCTCAGCTCAAATATGGAGAGGTTTGGTTAAGAGTGTATAGGCAAATGTTAAGGATATGTAGGCAAAAGTATAGAAATTTGGAAGAGAGAGAGAGAGAGAGAATTGCAGAGAGAGGAAAAATTTTGCTCCAAAATTTTTCTAACCTTAAAACAAGAGAGGGAGGTCTCCTATATATAGAAAACATGAATTTCCCTCAAGAACATCCAGCCATACACGTGAGAGCAGATGCAAGCATCTGTGCAAACAGCTAACACAGCTGTCACAAATATCTACAAAAGACACTGGTGGCCAGCCGGCCATCACTAGTGGCTGACAACCAAGAGTGATGGCTGGTAGCCTAAAGAGGTGGCCGGCATGTCACCAGGGGTTGTAGGCTTGAAAAGCTAGGGTTTTAGTCCAAGAACAAGGCAGCAAATGGGGTAAGGTTTGAAAGGCTCAAAGCTGATGCGTTCCGCTGAGGACTTCGAGCACTTGGAAAGCATATGCACTCATCATAGGGTGTGTAAGCGATGACGTCCAAGTTGTAAGGGCTGTCAAAAATGGGGTGTTTACAGTTGCCCCTCTTTGACAGAACTTGGAGTCATGAAATGACATGAGTGAATGTCAAAGCTCGAACAGGGCCGTAAGACTTGGACAAACAATCAAGATATAAATAAATGATTGCGCCAGTAGGCTGCCTACGTATCCCTTTGCAAGGAATCAAACCAGCGTAGTTCTGGGGCAAGATGCAAATGATCTGCACAAAGATACTTTGAAAGCTGGACTCACGCGTTAAGTGAAGCTGGCTATTTTGAAAACTCATGATCATGCGAGATGATGCAATAAGCAATAACAGGTGCAATAAGAAAGATAACAACATATGAATGAGCAACTTCAAGTTTAAAACCAACACAGGTTCTATGTAAAAAGATACAAAACATACTCTGACCACGCTAAAACACGAGACGAGGAAAGAAAACATCGCTCAGGGTTGCGTTTCACGCGTCCTAAGAAACTAAGAGACAAAAATAGCTCAGGGTCGCATTTCACGTGTCCCGAGATAAAAAAACTGCTCAAGGTCGCGTTTCACGCGTCCTGAGAAACAGAGGAACAAAAATCGCTCGGCCTCGTGCTTCATGCGTCCTGAGAAATAAGAAAAAATACTCAGGCTTGCGCTTCAGGCATCTTGAGATAAAACACGCGCATCACACGTCCTGAGATACAAATAAAAAAACACTCAGGCTCGCACTTCACGCGTGCCGATGAACAAGAGAACCCGCTAGGGATCGCGGTTCACGCGTCCCGAGAAACTCTAGTCATGCCAAAATCGTAAGAAGAGGAGAAAAACCACTCGGGCTCACGCTTTACGCGTCTTGAGATAAAACACACCTAGAGACACGCGTCACGCATCCTGAGATACAAGAAAACTACTCGGGCTCGCGCTTCACGTGTCCTGAGATAAAACATGCCCAGAGTCGCGCATCACGCATCCTGAGATATAAGAAAACGGCTCGGGCTCGCGTTTCACGTGTCCCCAGATAAAACACACACAGAGCAGCGCATCACGCGTCCTGAGATACAAGAAAGTCGCTCGGGCTCACGTTTCACACGTCTCGAGATAAAACACGCCTAGAGCCACGCATCACGCATTGTAAGATACAAGAAAACTGCTCAGGCTCGCATTTTATGCGTCCCGAGATAAAACACACCTAGAGCCGCGTGTCACGCATCCTGAGATAAAACAGAGAGGTGTACGATAAAGGTACAAAGTAATCGTGTGCGATAGATGCACAAAGCATATCCCATGCAAGATAGACAGCCGATGTATGATGTTAATTGAAAGCATGTTCTATGCAAGAAACAAAAACATATTCTATGCATGAAATAAGAGCATATTCTATGCAAAATTGATAGCGTGTTCTATGCACAAATGATAAATGATGTATGATGTACGTGTAGCATGCATATATGGGAAATGCACATTCTATGCAACGGAAAAGAACCAAAGCATAATTTGACAAAACGAATAAAATGCTATTCGGTGGCAACCTTTGATTTACCTCTCAAAGATGTTGTAACACGTTCATAAAGGATACACCTCGTTCATGTTGGCAAGTGAGGAACATCGTGCACTAGCAACACAGTTTTGAGCTCCCTTAGAAACAATCTGAACCCAATAGTGAACCTTCCCTGCACTTCTTGGGAAACAAAGACACAAAATAGTATCAGAACACAGAAGAGGGCCACCAGCCACTCACCAGCCACAAGGAGAGGCTGCTGGCCATCAAAAAGCCTTGTCGGCCACCTGTCGGCCACCGATGGCAGATCGGGGCTTTTTAGTCCTTTTGCTCACAGGTCTTTAAATACAAGCCTCAAGGCTTTATTTCCTCACAACCCTAGGTCCGAAAATCTTTTCTCTCTCTCTCTCTCTCTCTCTCTCTAGACACTTTCCCTCTCTAGATCCGAGCTTCACACACGTTTTCCAACTCCCCACGCACACTTTATCCGTTAAACCCTCTTAGTTCTCTTCACTTTGAACTGATCAAAATTTGATTTTGATATTTTTTCTTAGATTTCCACCACTCTGGGCTTGTTCCCCTCGAGTTTCTCTTGGGTTTCGTGAACTTTTTTAGGCTTTGACTTTTTCTCCCATTTTCGCTCTCCTAGGGTTGACTTTTTCCAAGCTTAGCCTCTTTTATCAATTTTCTTCATTTTTCACCTATTTTCCACCCATTTTCCAGACGGCCGATGAGATTCCACATGATGGGGCTCCTCCAGAGGTTCCTTTCAAGTTCCCACTTGTTGTCGGGATAGAGGAGCCGATAGCTGTCGAGGCTGGCGAGGCGGCTCAGGGTATTAAGCCTGACCTCGAAACGAAGTTTGAGCCTGAGGTTGAGCCAGAGCCATTACCTTTGAGAGTGCAGCCTTTTGATCCGGTGAGATATCATCCTCGTACGCACATATTGCCACTCGGAGGCATTAGGCGGTTGAGCGACTTTGCTCGCAGTGTACCAGAGGACCTCCTGTTGAGGGAGCCGGCCTCATACTTTTCATCCAGCGCCACTGAGGTATGAACTCTGTTTTCATGCATTCTTGCCTTTCTTTTCATTGCATTTCTTGCACTGCCTTTCATCTAATTGTACTTTCATCATCTGCCTTTCATCTGATTAAACTTTCTTTCATCTAACTGCGTTTTCATCACTGCCTTTCATCTTATTCATCTGTTCTTTGCCACAAAGAGACGTCCGTGCCTATAGGGGGTACAGAGTAACAATAGCTAGGGATTGGTATGACGAGCTCCCTGCTAGGGTCTACGACATTGTCAACGAGACTGGTTTTGGACTTTTATGCTCCGGCCTGACACAGGTCATTGTGAGCCGTCCTCTTCTAGGAGTGTTAGTGGAGAGGTGGTGGGACACCACCAACTCCTTCCACTTCTCTACTGCTAGGGAGATAACGATGACTCCCTACGACTTTGCCATGATCACAGGCTTAGGAGTAGGGGACGACTCGATCCTTTTTGACACCAACATGGGGAAGTGGAAGGCTACCTGGATCGAGCTGCTGGGAGCACGCCCACCATTTTACCAGCCAGCTATGGTCAGATATAGTTGGTTCGCTGAGCAGTTCTGAGGGAGTGAGCCCCAAACATTAGAGGAGGTAGAGTAGTATGCCAGAGGCTTCCTGATGTTTGTCTTCGGTACCACCTTGTTTTCGAACAAGTGGAACACCGTGGGCTTATATCTGTTGAGTGCCCTGGTAACCCTTTCCCGAGTATGCTTCTATGACTGGGACGGAGCTGGCCTCGCCACCCTCTATGGCTATATGAGCTCGACCTCTCGCCTAAGGGGAGAGCTGATCAGAGGTTACTGGCGAGCCTGGGAGGTATGCATTTCAATTCCCTTTTTGCACTTTACGCTTTCTACTTCACATTTTCTACTTTATATTTGTTCAACACCTGTGCTTTTTGCTTTGCACTTTCTATATCTATTCAGGCTGCATGCCTTTTGTTTTGCACTTTCCATATCTGTTCATATATTGTGCTTTCTGCTTTGCACTTTCTATACCTGTTCATGCATTGTGCTTTCTGCTTTGTACTTTCTGTATCTGCTCATACATTGTTGATCACATATCACTACACTTTTCTCGTAGCTGTGGGTTTATGCATATTTTACAGCTCTTGCCCCAGAGCCCATGGATGAGCTTTCTCTGATGGTCTCTTACTCGAGGTGATATGATGGCCGATGTTAGCGCAGGAGTCGTGAGTCCTTCGCCTTCTTCCGCTACTACTTTGACACTATGGCCGCCCACGAGGTAACCTAAAACACACTCATTTTTGCTTTAAAGCTGTTCTGATTCACACTTTAGCAACTGACATCAACTAACAATCTATACACTCTATTTGCAGATCATGTGGTAGCCTTGGGCCATGATGCTAGCTGGGGTGTGGGACCAGTACACGGGAGGATAGGCCACTTCTTGTTTCCGGATCCTACTGGAGGGCTTAGTCTGCCGGGCTTGGTTCTTGAGCAAGAGATTCGTTCGCTAAATCGTGGACTTGCCGAATCTGGTTGTTCTGATGACACCTCTGGAGTCTATGAGGTCAGCGGATAGCCTATCTGTTGATGCAGTCACACAGTTTATAGTAGGCTTGGATGTTGATTACTTTAGAGCAGAGGGCCACTACGCGATCTTTATTCAGACCTACCTTATGCCACCTCTGACAGGCGCTTATGGAGGCGAGAGGGCAAGGGCTCCTGTGGTAAGAGAAGCAACTAAGGCAACTAAAGCCCGTACTAGAGGGGCTCTCCTTGCGGAGCATAACACCTGTTAGCCAGAGCTTCCTACCACACTTACATGCTGGTGACATACTGGGGCTGTTTACCAGATCCCGATCGAGCCAGCCGAGGCTAGACATGAGCTTGTCGGGGTTTGGGGTTCGTCTCAGGTATGGACCATTCTTTACGCTTGGCACCCACATTTCATTTCAGATATGTTTATTGTAAACACTGATCATTCAAATGCATTTGCAGGCATCCATGGAATATGCGAAGAGCTGTCTCGAGCTAAAAGATTCCTTGATGGGCATGGTACAGAGAAAGGAGACGGGGCCATTTCCAAAATAAGCCCAACTACTAACCTATTTCCCAAACTGAGCCTAGTTTAGCCGAAATTCCCAAAATAAGCTGAAGCGTTATTCCAAAACACGCTTTCACCATATTTCTGACCCAGGCACAGAAAATGAATAAAATCATAAAAGCGTGGTTACAAATCACGCTTTTAATTAATAAAGCGTGGTTAGAAACCACGTTTTTAAATAAAGTTGTATTGTAAAGAAAGCATGGTTAGAAACCACGCTTTCAATAACAAACAAAACCACATCACGCACTCATACTCTTTTTTTTTTTTTCTTCTTCTTCTTCTCTCTTTCTCTTTCTCTCTCTCTGACACACACACATACACACACAAATCACTCACACACACTCACATCACACATATATAATTTTTAATATATATAAATTTTATTTTATAAAATTGAGACCAATATTAAATATATATAATAATAATTTATAATAGCATATAATAATCAACTATATAAAATGATTACTTTTTTATTTTAATTCTTAAAATTTATTTTTTTTTTATTTTAAGGTTTAAGATTTAGGGTTTAATTCTTAATTTTTTTTTTATTTTAGAGTTTAGGGATAAATTTTTATTTTTTATTTTAGGGTTTAATTCTTAAAATTTATTTATTTTTATTTTAGGGTTTAGGATTTAGGGTTTAGAATTTATAGTTTAATTCTTAAAATTTATTTTTTTTATAAATCCTAAACCCTAAAATAAAAATAAATAAGTTTTAAGAATTAAACCCTAAAATTAAAAAAATAAATTTTATCCCTAAACACTAAAATAAAATAAAAATTAAGAATTCAACCCTAAATCTTAAACCTTAAAATAAAAAAATAAATTTTAAGAATTAAAATAAAAAAGTAATCATTTTATATAGTTGATTATTATTTGCTATTATAAATTATTATATATATTTAATATTGGTCTCAATTTTATAAAATGAAATTTATATATATTAAAAATTATATATGTTTGATGTGAGTGGGTGTGAGTGATGTGTGTGTGTCTCAGAGAGAGAGAGAGAGAGAGAGAGAGAGAGTGTGAGTGCGAGTGCGTGATGTGGTTTCGTTTGTTATTGAAAGCGTGGTTTAACCACGCTTTCTTTACAGCACAGATTTCTTTAAAAGCGTGGTTTGTAACCACGCTTTATTAATTAAAAGCGTGATTTGTAACCACGCTTTTATGATTTTATTCATTTTCCGCGCCTAGGTCAGAAATATGGCGAAAGCGTGTCTTGGAATAACGCTTCAGCTTATTTTGGGAATTTCGGCCAAACTAGGCTCAGTTTGGGAAATAGGTTAGTAGTTGGGCTTATTTTGGGAAATGGCCCACGCTGTTTGGTCTCCACGGCATCCTGGTAATTTCCTTTAGTTTGCGCTTCATGTTATCATCTTTCCACTGATACACTGGCATTTCAACTGTAAATTTTTCCAAACTGCATTGATACACTACATTGGTGTAGACTCGACTTCTTCGCGCCCTCCTTTTCGGAGAGCTCGAATTGGTCCTACAGTTCGGACTCTTGTCATGGTTTTGAATCTAATCTCACAAAGTGCAATGTGAGACTGATAAACATCAAAGAGTCCAATCCGGCAAATCATTTTGGAAAATTGATTTTGAATCAAATAATGCCAAAAATGTACTACTTTGCCAGATTACAGAGTCGTCACCTAAATATTTTATTTTTGAAAAATTTAGGAAACCCGACTCGTGCCAAAGGCCATGTGTCCGTCATCACCAAAGTTGCCTTGGCTCGGGAACTTGGGTACGAAAGGGGAAGGTCCTGAAATGAGCACCCCCAAAGATCAGCCTTTACTGATCATGATATGGTGTTTTATAAACACATGTGTTCGTATTCCGGTCTATTAGCTAACTTTGCCATGTGACGCACACAAGTATAGACTAAGTCGCAAGACTTGGAACAAATCAACTCATGTTTGTTTGAAAATGGTTTGAAAGTGCCACTCTCAAATGGGCTAAAACGTGGATTTGCCACCCTCAGGTGGGCTTAAAACATGATGATTTGCAAACATGCAAGCATAAGGTATGCTAATCGAAATATGACCCTAAACTAACCATCGAAAGCGGTTAAATAAAAGGGAGGAAGACGTGGGGTTGGAAGACATACATGCACACATGCACGCTTATTACAACGTTACGCCCTCACGAAGGAGGGTCCAAATGAATAAAAGCTATGCTACTCTAAGCTAAGCTAATCTAACTAATTTAATTAAACTAATTAGACTAATTATTACAAACCAATTGAATAACTAGTAAATTACTTACTGATTATTACAACACTTAACTAATTAGCAAACTAATTAATTAAATTACAAAACCAATGTACACTAAACATGCAAAACAAATGTTAAAACTACACTGTTTCAGCTCTGCCTCGAGAAGCGGAGGATGCATGCATTCAATTTTCGCCCTGAAAAGCCTACCAATTTGCTCTTGAGAGGCTCTGTTTGCAGGGTTACTCCAAGAACTTTCTGCTTCACCTTATCAATTCACTGCTGAGGAATGGACCAGTGGCCTGCCGACCATGAATGTTTGCTGTCGGCCATCTGCCGACCAAAAATGTGCCATGCCGGCCAAGGATGAAGCCACTGCCGGCCATCAGTGAGCCACTACAAGCCACTGGTGTGCAGAATCACCACGCTGCAATAGAGCACAAATAAAGGAAAATGGAGGGTTTTCCAAGGATATGTGTACTGTGCCCCTTCTTATCATCTCAAAACATCAAATGAGTGGCACTCTTGGATCCAAAACCACCAATCAAGCATTTTCAATGCATGATGGCCAAAGATCCAAGTTGTACACTTTCAATAAATGCACAAAAACAAGACTCTAGACCACTACCTTATCATGGATGATCAAAGGCAATGGAGACTAAGGAGATTGGCTCATTTCATCACTTCAAGTATGAAATGGACCAATCTACCTTGTGTTCAATATAACGTCCGATTGAACACATGCAATGCAACACAACATGCTTAACTTGGTCATGTTTTACTTGTCCAATTTTGTTTACACATTTTAGCATTACTAAGTCATTCTTTAACCGGTTAAGTCCAAAGTGATTGTCCTATAATTGGAAAGATGGCCTAACCACAAGTGTCTTGAGCATGAAAGAGGCCTCATGCTGTTAGTTAGGAAGAACCCTCAAAAGAGAGTTAAAACCATTAGGCATAAGAGCCTCAAGTTCACACTCAAGCCAACAAGGGGCTCAAGATCACTTTCAAAACAAAATGGAAAGTGAAGAATAGAGGGAGGTTGCAGATTTTTCAGTGCTGAAATGGCATGCAAAATAATACTACAACATGCAAACAACTCATATGTAACATGTTAAAAGCCAAAAACATCAAAACTAGTGAAGAACACTACACTAGAGGCATGCAATACCAAGCTCAAATGACCAAACCAGCTCTAGACAGAGCTTAAACATGCCAAAACAGTGGCTAAAATATGCTGAAATTGAAGCATAAAAATCAAGAAAAACATGCTCGCATATTGGCTCACAAACAAGACACAAGACACAACTCTCGAAAGCAATGAAAGAGTGGAATAAGTGAGAGTGTGACAGAGATATATGCACTGAAATCACATGTTAAATGATGCTATAGCATGCAATCATCTCAAGCAAAACATGTTAGAGGCCTTAAAACACAAAGCTAGTGAAGGCCTTTGCACTACAACCATGCAAGACAAGGTTCATATGACCAAGACAGCCCAAGATAGAGCTAAATCATGCTAAATCAGTAGCAAAAATATGTTGAGATCAAGTCACAAAAAGGTAGAAAAACATGCTCACATGCTAGGCTATCTACACTTGCAAACAAGACACAAGGAGGGGAGGCCACCCCCTCCTATTTTGGACCTCAAAACCAAGTTTTTACCACTGAAATTTCCTTGGAATTCAGTGGTTAAAAGGCCAAAAAAAGTTGTTTCAAAAAGCTTTGAAAAATGGCTCAAAATGTTTCACAAGCCAAAAAGCAAAGAGATAAGACAACCCCCTAACTCAACAAGACTTAAACCACCATTTGTAACCTTAAAAATAGAGTTTTTTGTGGTTGAAAAATCAGGTCAAAATAGTGTAAACAGATGGCCAAGCAATCAACTAAAACAAAGCTTAAAAAAGGTAAGCTATACCTTTGAAGCACAGCAACAAAACAGCCACAACTCTGAGCTAAAACTAACCTTAGGAGCTCAAATAAGGCCTCCAAGAACCTCAACTCCAAGATGAAGGTGTTTGGTCAAGGGTCTTGGTCTAAATGTGTAGAGAATTCCCACTTTCAAGCACAAAATAGGGAGAAAAAGAGAATTCTAGAGAGAGAGAGAATTTTACTCACAAAATTTTGTAACCTCCTACATGCAAGATGATGACTTTTATATATAGAAGATACAAAATCCTCTTGAAAAGATCCAACCATCCACATGCAAGCAGATGCTCCAATCTGTGCAAACAGCTGGCACAAAATATCAGAAAATATCTACTGATGCACTGGTGGTCGGCCGACCATCACTGGGCTCATTGATGGCCGGCAACGCACATCAATGGCCGGCAGTGCATCAAGAAAAACATGCTGGAAGAACCAAAACATGGTCCAAAAATGAGATAGAATTGATGCAGGGTTTGGAAAGCTCAAACATGTGGTGTTCCGTCGTGGAATTCGAGTGCTTGACGAGCAATCAAACTTGTCACTGGATGTACCTGCAAAAACATCCAAGTCTTGAGGACGATCAAAAATGGGGTGTCTACAATTGGCACATTGCATCCACACACTATAACTTATTTCTATATACACCCATTCTGCATACTACACACTATGGCTGATATGTTGACAATTGTCTTTTTCAGATCCTATCTGTACCGGTGGCTCTGGCGGCAGCAGCTCCACCAACACCGACAGCATATCCTCTAGTAGTAGGGAGGAGAGAGAGACAGGCCCCAGTTCGCGGCCGAGATAGGGGTGCCCGAGGCCATAGCACTATTTCAGAGCCCATCTTGAACGATGACAATGCTGAGACCAGTGACTCCGAGGAGGCAGCGAGTTGGCATTCTGAGTCATTTAAGAGTGGAAACAATGATGCTGGCTCGGGTTTTGAGAGCGGAGGTGTTGCCAAGGTGGGCTCTAAGGTAGAGAGCGGAGATGATACTGACTCACGTTTCAGTTCAAAGATGGATTCGGATAGCAGTGCCAATGGAGATAGTGCCCCTGAGTCCTCTCCTCCGAAGAAGAAGACGAAGAGGGCCTCTCAGGCCTAAGGCGTCTGGCGCTAATTTTTTTTGGTACTTTTGCTTAGTTTCTTTTTGTTTGGTAGCATTAGCACATGTATAGCTTCAGATATGTTTTATTTTGCTTTTAAAACTTGGACTCCTCTTTTGTAAAAACCATGATCGGAATAAAGCCTCACAGTTTTTATGAAAAGTGTTGTCATTTTTTCATCATGAGCACCATATTTGCATGAAATGGACATGGAATCGAATTGGCCAATAGAGCACTTGATTGAAACAATGTTCTTAATTGGGTAATAAGCCAACCAACAACTGAAATGCAAAATACAAAATACAACTCGATAAACAAAGCAAAAACAACTTAAATACAAATGAACAAACTTGCTAAAACCAAAAAGACTCAAAACAAGACTTTAAAACATATAAAGACCAAAGCAAAACACATGCTTCCAGCACTGCTCAGCACATAGGTGGATGGCAAGCCTGAAAAGAAGGCTCCCGGCCAGAGATAGAGCTTGCCGGCCACAAATGTGAGAATTGCCAGATTGCTGACAATTGGCTTCCACTTACAGCCTTATCTTCTACAAGAGATTCAGCTTCGTGATTTCTCTTCAGAACCTCATTTTAGCTACAATTTCTTCCATAAATGGAGCCATTTTTTGCCGAAAAGTTCTCGAATTGGATAGCGACTTTAGAAGGCACGAAAAAGGTAAATTTTTAGGGTTTCGGCATAAATGCACTTTTTTGCTGAGCCGTACTCCACTTTGTTTTCCGTTCCTTCATGCTATGGCTCAATGATGGGACCCGATTACACATGTCTTTCGCTTCGGGGACAAGAAATATGGCCAACAATTGAAGAATTTCAGGCAGTAATGGAATCTTGGAGCGATAAGGAAATCATGCCTCAACCCCGTTTTGGCCACGCCCAAGCTTTGGAACGGATGTGTGGGCTCATTCTGCACAAGGCTCAATCTTTAGCCCATAACGGAGAGCTAGACATTCCCAACTTGATTCATCGATTTTTCGACATCGGTGATAGAGGCGACCTTTTTCTGGCGAGGTTTTCGGCAACATGCCCTCTGCTTGTGTATGCTTGCTCATTTCCTTCTTGCCCCTAGCTTTGGCGGGTCTAACATTCGGTTGATTGAAGTGACCCAAGGTCTGAAAGAAGGCAAGAGTTGCATTGGTTTAGCACTGACTTAGAGTTTGATGGGCTTAGATGCCTTTCATCAGCGAGAAACTACCAGATTTGTGGGGAGTCCACTACTTCTTCAGGTATTGTTTTCCACCCTTTCTCATATGTGTTTCTTACATCACTCGGTGCTCATGCTCTATTTTTCTCTCAACATACATCTCTCTATTCTTTAATCTCTCTTTTCTTTCATCCCTTCCCAGGTGTGGCTTATGGATAAGTTGAACGTAGTGGACTCTTGCCCTGAGTACTTAGCTCGAGGTTATTTCTTCCGCCACCGACTAGTGGATTTTCCAAATGAGGGATAGTGGTGCAACTGGATGTGCAACAAGTTTGCTGCTGACATAGATTGGTGTTGCCCCTGGCTTAATCTGATCGAGATGAGTTACATCGTGGCTCGGCAACCTGGTATAAAGTTGATTGGCCTGACGCATTGCATATTCTATTTTCATTTTTGGTTCAGACGTCAGTTTAGACATGATCAGACCCGTCTAGAGAAAGGGGTAGAGTACCCGATTTTATTCCCCATCCGTGGTTCGCACTTGGCTAGGTACCTCACTGCTTGGAGAACGAAAGAGCGTCTGGCCCTTGCCCCTAGTTTCAATTATGTCCTTTTTGGCGAGTGTTTGGCTTGGCTCGAGGATGAGGCACAAACCTCGCCCACTTTGGCTTCAGAAGCTTTCATAAGCACGAGTGGAGGATGCAAGAGCAGCTGACTCATCTATGCCCCTAGTTTATTGCTTCGACCTTTCTTTTCAAGTTTTTTTGATATAATAAAAGCAACTTTGATTTGTATTAGAGAGTTGGAGAACTTTTATGTTGAAATCAATGAAATTAAGATTGTAAGCACTGAAATTTTTTCTTTTAGTCCAAAAATGGTCTAAGTTGTGAAAGGTAAAATTTTGAACAAAATCAACTTTTATTAAAACTTTCCAAAACCATTTTCAGAAAGGATCACCACTTGACACACAAGGAATCAATCCTCAAGATGTACAATGCCGAATTGTAAGATCATAACTATCCCTTGATTGCACACCACTACTCTGCATTGTAACCAGCTCTTTTCTTAGAGTATAGATCACAACCGAACTCGTAGGTAAAGGATAGACAAAGATAACCTGCTCAGACACATGGACAAGACAGTTGAGTTGGAAGTGATTACGTCTGAACTTTAGGATGAAGTTGCCTAAGTATCCTAAAGATGGGAATCAAGCCTTACGTAGTTCGGTTCAGGTTCACTCGAGTATTAACTCTCTCCTTTTGCGCTCTAACTTTTGCCAAAATCGCCCTTTAGGGTTTTCAACCTTGCGAGCTCAGTTTTTCTTTATTTCTAATTTTTCATGCTCTAACTTTTGCCTAGGTCGCCCTTCCTGGTTTTCGGCCTAGCAAGCCTCTCAGGGATAATATTTCTTCAACTTGTCCATGTTGATCGGTTGTGAAAACTCCAGGCCATCTAAGTCCATGAGAATAACAGCTCCACCCAACTAGATAGCTTTAATGATATAAGGACCGGTCCAATTGGGTCTGAACGTGCCCCTAGGGTCATGAATGGGAGCTCGGTTGTCTTTTAGCACCATATCCCTTTCTTTGAGATTTCGGGACTTAACTTTCTTGTTAAAAACCCTAGCAATTCTATGGTGGTAGCCCTGAACGTGATACAATGCTTTTAGCCTTCTCTCATCAAAGAGCATCAGCTCCTCAAATCTGCTCTGTTGCCAGTCTGCCTCTGCTATCTGACACTCAGCCATAACTCACAGCGACAGGACTTCTATTTCAATTGGCAAAACAGCCTTTATCCCGTAGACAAGAGAATAAATAGTTTCCCCTGTAGATGTCCGGATTGAAGTTCTATAATCCTAGAGTGCAAATGGCAATTTATCTGGCCAGTCCCTATAGGTCTCAACCATTTTCTGCAAGATATTCTTGATGTTTTTGTTGGCGGCTTCAATAGCTCCATTGGTTTGTAGCCTATATATAGATGACTTATGAAAAGCCACATTGTATTTCTCCAACAAGTCTATCACCTCCTTCTTGAAGTGGGAGCCATTATCTGATATGATCTCGTTTGGGACTCCATATCAGCAATTGATATTGTTTTTGATGAACTTGGCCATATGCAATGCTTTCAACACTGCATAGGACTGAGCTTCTACCCACTTTGTACAGTAATCAATTACCACTAGGATGTATTCATGCCTATTCGACCCTTTTGGTGTTACTGCACCGATGACGTCGATTCCTCAGACTGAGAAAGGCTATAGTGAAGTCATGTTATACAGTTTTGATGGCGGAATATTCATGTGATTAGCATGAATTTGGCATTTGTGGCATCGCCGAACAAAAACAATACAATCCTTCTCCGTAGTGAACCAGTAGTAACCTTGCCTAAGAATCTTCCGGCTTGCATCACTCCATTCATGTGCGCTCCGCACTCTCCCCCATGGATGGCCACCATCAGGCGCTTTGATTCCTTTTCTTCAACACAAAACTTGTGCATTCTCGGATGACCCTTTTTGTACAGTTTACCTTTGCAGATGATAAATTGGACGGCCATTCTCCATATTCCCCTTTTGTCCTTGGCATTTGCCCCTGGTGGATAAATTTCATTTTCTAAGAAGTTCAAAATATCGTAGTACCAAGGGTTTTTGTCCTGCGCTTCATCTATTGTGGCAATGGTTTCATAAGCCGGTGTGTGTTTCTGCTCAATGATAATTGAATGCATCCGAACTCTAAGTGGGATGTCTACCATAAAAGATAGAGTTGCTAAAGTATCAGTGAACCTGTTGTTCTCTTTTAGTAAATGCGTGAAAGTCAACTTTTCAAACCTAGAAATCAAAACATCCAGGGTCTGGTGATAAACCTTCATCCTTTCTTCTTTGACTTTCCAGTCCCCATTTGCTTGAGAGACAACTAAGTTCGAGTCCCCGATGACATCTAACCTTTTTGCTCCTAGTTCCAAGGCTGCTTTTAAACCAGCAATACACGCTTCATATTCTGCTTTATTATTGGACACCTTGAACCAGAGTTTGAAGGCTAAAGGTATATGGGAGTCGTCGAGTGTTATCAGCAACACACCTATCCCATAACCGTATTAATTGGACACTCCGTCAAAGTACATTATCCAAGTCTCCTCCTCAACTTACAGAATGGCTTCATCTGGGAACATGTATTCCACTGCTTCATTCCTTTCTACTGGGTGATTTGCCAGGAACTCCACTACAGCTCTTCCCTTGATTGACTTGCGGGTGACATATTTGAGATCAACTTCGGAGAGAAGCAACCAACGGGCTAGCCTACCTGTAAGTGCTGGTTTCTCAAAGAGATATTTGATGGGATCTAATCTCGAAACCAGGATTAGAGAGTGAGCTAACAAGTAGTGCCTTAACTTCCTGGTAGCCCATACCAAGGCTAGGCAAGCTTTCTCCAACGGAGTATAGTGGGTCTCATAATCCAGCATTTTCTTGCTCAAGTAATAGATGGCTTTCTCCACCCTATCTTCAGATTCCTGAGCAAGCATGCATCCCATAGTCGTGTCTATTACTGACAGATACAAAATCAAAGGCTTCTCCGGCTCTGGCGGCAATAACACAGGCGAATTCTGAAGGTACTACTTAATCTGCTCAAGGGCGAATTGACATCGATCATCCATCAAAATTTCTTCCCTTTCTTCAGGAGACCAAACAGTGGTTAACAAGTCAAGGTTAATTTGGAAATAAACCATCTTATGAATTGCGCTTTGCCCAGAAAGCCTCACACCTCCTTTTCAGTCATTGGTGGTGGCATTTCTAAGATGGCCTTGATTTTGGAAGGATCTACTTCGATGCCCCTCTGTGTGATCAAAAAGCCTAGCATTTTCCCTCAATCTCAACTTATATTCTCTGATCCGTTGAAAGAATTTCTCCAAGGTGGTGTAGTGGCCCTCTCTTTCTTTGGACTTGACAATCACGTCGTCCACGTACACCTCGACCTCTTTGTGGATCATATCATGCAGAATGGTGGTTGCAGCCCTTTGATAGGTAGCCCTGGCATTCTTCAACCCAAGCGGCATAACCCGATAGCAGTAGGTACCCCATGGTGTAGTAAATGAAGTTTTCTCTCTGTCCTCAGGCGCCATCAGAATCTAGTTATACCCGAAAAACCTATCCACGAAAGATAGCAATGCATGACCCGTAGTGACAGCCACTAACTCATCAATGTGTGGCAGAGGGAAGTCGTCCTTCAGACTGGCTTTGTTCAAATCTCAGAAGTCCACACACACTCGGATTCTACCATCCTTTTTCAGCAGTGGGACGATGTTGGCCAACTAAGTCGGATACTCAGATACTAACAAGAAACCTGCCTCGATCTGCTTGGTGACTTCTTCCTTGATTTTCAACACCCAATCCGGATGGATTCTTCGCAACTTCTGCTTGATAAGTCGGGCCTCGGGATCAGGAGTAATCTAATGCTGTACAATCTCAGGATCGATTTCAGGCATGTCTTTATAGGACCACGCGAAAACGTCTTTGAAATCTTTTAATAAAGCGACTAAGCGCTTGTGCTCATTCGAAGACAACGTGGACCTGATCTAGACCAGACGCGGATCCGTCTCAGTACCCATATTAATAGCAATGATTTCATCAGCATAGGGTTTTGCAAACCTTTCATCCTCTCGATTAATCAAATTTTCAAAACCAGAGGAATTCCTTCCTCTTCGTTTTCATTAAAATTTTGAAAATCTTGGTCAATACAATAAACAAGCGGCACAAAGAAATACTCAGATTCAGCAGCGTTCTCATTCATAAGGTCAAGCCTTTCAGTTACAACCGACACAAAAGCAAAAGAAAAAGAGGACCTGGACAAGACCATGGTATCCGGGTTATCACCCCCAGGAATACCAGACTTAGAAGAATGGGAATCTGATTTTGACTCCAGAGACTTAGTGGAATCAGATTCGAGCTCATCACCTGACTTAGAACAAGGCAGGTAGCCCTCCTCCAGCTGCCAGTTAAGAGATGGTGCTTTCGATGTATCCAAAATGCTGCTGGATGGGTTCATACCTGATTATTCCCCGATCATGGAGATGGTAAGGTTATCCTCTACGTTCTCTGAGTTAGCCACAAGATCTATAAGGAGACATGCCAGTGCTGCCCCTACTCTAAGTTCGCTGTTGTCCGAGTCACTTTCCATGCTTTGTTCAGCTTCAATACTTGGTTCAGCCTTTTCCTCGGCATCATTATTTTGCAGCTGCAGGTGGAAGAAGATTTCGAACCCAGGAACACGCTGCTTCATAGAATTCATCCAGGGCTCGGGAAAGTCACAAAAGGGGAAATCTTTTTCCTCCTGAATGAAGCGGCCATTCAGCGTTCCCAAAATTGGCTTGTAAATGAGCTCATATGTTTTCCGGCCTGCTTAGCTCTGGCTCTGGCTCTGGATCTGATTTCTTCTCCCTTCATGCTCCAGTCCTCTTTGGTGGGTACATATCCCAGACCAAAGACATGTGGATTGTGCGGCACATCAGCTAATGCTGTGACACCTTTTCGGCCACTTCTTCCAAGTCCTATTCTTGGCACATGCTTCAGTTTGTTCATGACATAGATAGATTGGGCGCTGACATACATGCCCTCATCAGTAGCCAAAATTGTTTGCACTACCCAGGCCTCGACCAGTGTAAATCCTGAGAGGAATACATCCTCCTTGCCATGAACGATTTCTAACACTGGTGTAGTTACCTCTGGTGGGGGATGGATGGATGAATTCCTGAAAACAATTGCTACTCCCTTCCTATTCCCATGAGGGTATTTCAACATTTGGTGGAGGGTAGAGGAGACTGCTTGCACATGATGCAGCCAGGGCCTTTCTAGAAGTAAGTTGAAGGTGGCTGGGACATCTAGGACATGGAACTCAACATCTTGCTGAGCTGGGCCTACCTGGACCCTGATTTGTACCGTGCCCATAACCTCCCTGCTTGTATTATCATATGCCTGAATTACTTGGGTCGTGGGCACGAAGTTTGCCGGTCTAAGGCCGACGACATAAGCTGTGCGAGAAGGAAAGACATTAATAGCTGAACCAGTGTCTATTAACACCATCGGTATCCATTTTTCCTTGCACTCAACAGATATGTACAGGGGTTTGTTGTGAGCTGAGCCTTCTGGCGGCAGTTCTTTGTCAGAAAAGATTAGGGTTGGCCTAGCACCACCTGGGAAGACTAATCCCACAAGCTGTTCAATGGTAGTGTCAATGGACAATTTAGCTTTGTCCATTGCTGATAGTATTTCCTGTTGATGCACCTTGGAGGCCATGAGAAGGCCCCAAATTGAGATGTCAGTTTAGATTTTCTTCAGTTGCTTCGATACTGCTTCTTCTTTCAGCTGCTTCTCATTTTGTTTCTCAACCTCTCTGTATTTTCCAAATGCCTTAGCTTGATCTAAGTGTGGTGGCTTGAAATACCGCCCACTTCTTGTCATGTGATCTATCTCTTCCGCATACCATATGTTGTTTGGGAGGCACTCACCCCAGTCCTCATCGGTGTGGCCCAGATGTAGATCGTCATCCTTCAACCATACACCTCCGACAGCCAACAAACAGTTGTCTGGCTCTGTTTGTATCACTTTCACCGAAAAGGCATCCCTCGCAGGGTGTTGGGCCATTACAACTTTCTGGTCATCTTCAACCCTCTCTTGTGCAAACTGCTTTAGCGCAATTTCCTATTCTCTCTCCACAATACTCACAGTGCCCAGTTCCTGAGCT
This sequence comes from Camellia granthamiana, assembly GCA_036172215.1. Taxonomy (NCBI): domain Eukaryota; kingdom Viridiplantae; phylum Streptophyta; class Magnoliopsida; order Ericales; family Theaceae; genus Camellia; species Camellia granthamiana. The sequence continues at coordinate 59,940,656 of CM069906.1, read as the reverse complement.
GAATTTTCTACGCCGGTGTTCTCCGACAGTTTTTACTTTTCATCGGCCATTCCGACCACTACAGTAATTCTTTGCTTTCTTCCCCTCCGGTTTCATTTCAGTTCCTTCCTCCCTGTCCGGTTCATCACTCAACCCCCCAGAGTTGTCCATTGATCCATTCAAATCGAACCAGGTAATCTACATATCCCCTTGATCCTATTCGTCAAAGAACTGCAGGTTGTCTAAGTCCTCCTCAAGTTTCACCAAATCATCCAAACCTTGGCTCGGGCCATCTTCCCTAACCACATTGACCTCCACTATAGTTAGCAATACCACTGCCAGCTTGACTTGATCAATCGGCACAATGTAGCAGCTTGGATCATACACCCCCTTAGACAAGTCCTCAGAGCACTTAGGCAATGGACTTATACTTTCCTCTAAGACCAGCCTCCCTTCTGCTGCAACTGTCACCACCATAGGTTTAGGTTGAAGTGGGGACGTGTCCATCATGCACAAATATGTGCTTTCTGGAATGAACACCGTCGATCTGGGTAGGTGGAAAGGGTTAATATATATGCTGTGGTTGTAGGGATGACCAGTGTATGGATTAGGTTTAGGTTTTAAGGTGGGGAACTTGATTGTGGGCTAGGAGAGGATTTGTAATTACATTTGGTTTCTGTAGAGGTGTGATCACCTTATTGTCGATGAGGTCTTGAATCTCATGACGCAGTTTGAAGCATTGGTTGGTATTGTGACCGTGTTACTGGTGACACGCACAGTACTTGACTGGGTTGTGTTTGGGTGGAAGAGGATCAGGTAGTAGGCGAGGCTCTAATGGTTTGAGGTGCCCCTTTTTGACCAACACCTTCATGGCTTGAGATAGTGTCATGTAGAGTTGGGTAAAGGTCCTTTGGGAACGGGTAGAGTTGGTTGAAGTTTGTGGAGCTGTATTGGCAAAGGGATTGGCGGTCTTGGTTGTGGTGGTGACAACGCTCACATTCGACGGCCGCATAGCTGTGCTAACACTAGTGGTTGCATTAGAACTACGCACAAAAGGCCTCTTGGCCTGCTCTTTCTCATCAGTAATCAACCCTTGTTTCATGCCGTCTTAAATCTGAACCCCCATCTCATGGAGCTTAGTAAATGTGAACAGAGGTAGGATGATCATTTTCTACAACAATTTCCTATGCAAATTGCGGACTATCATCCTTACCTGGTCTTTCTCGGAAGGCCGGGTGGTCATCATTGAAGCCTTAGCCCTTTACCTTGTCACAAATTTTGAGAAGCCCTCCTTCGACTCTTGGCTCATTGCTTCAAGATCACGAGTTGTGACCTCGATTTGCGTGTTGTACGAGTATTAAGTAATAAAGGCCTTAGTCATTTCCTCCTAATTTTGCTTCACAGAATCCTCTAGCTTTGCATACCATATAGCTGCTATTCCTGACATGGTCCAGCGAAAGAGAGAGAGAGAAAGCTTTTGTAATCTGGTTAGGCCCATCAGTGGTGAGATGTTTGAAAACAGCCATAGATGAACCATGGGGTCTTCGGAGCCATCGAATCTATCGATGTGCGGCATTTTGAACCAATCTGGCAATGTCACTACAGAGTCGGTATACCCGTCTTCTATGTCGGGAATAGAATTAACACCTTCTGCTCTCTTGAATAGCTTCTCCAGCTTGTTGACCTTAAGAATAGTTGGGTCAACCTCAAATTCAAATGGAGCCTTGGTTTGATACACAGGTGTTTTGGAGGCTTGTGGTGGGATCGACTTTGCCAGATTACCCTGATTCTCAACATGGGCATTAGCAGTATGGGTAGTGACTTCGGGTGCTAGAATACCCGTAAGAGGTGTATGAGATGTGGAAGCTGTTGCTGGATGTGGTTGTTGTTATTGTAGCCTGTTTATTACTTTAGCCTGACGGGTTGTGACCTCTGCCTGACGAGCAGTGTCTTGTTGCAGGGTTTTAATTGTTTGCTAAAGATGGTGGATCAATTCCTCCCTACTGACTGGGGGATACTGTGCCATCGGAATAGGTGAGTGCTCTTGTGCTGGACTAGATGTAAAACACTGTCCTTGAGCCTGACTGGATGCAGGTGAATTGAAGGGTAACTATTATAGAAATTGGATCGGTGAACTCTGCCTAACTCTCCTCTGTCTAGTAACCGGTAGGAGCGAAGTAAACATGGGGTGTCCCTTAACAAGATCCCCGACTCTGCAAAGCCTTCTGACTCGGGTCCAGAGTGCTTGGGGGATATTCGAACTGTCTGAAGCTATGGTGTTATACTACCTAGCAAAAAGAAATAAAGCAAAAAGAAAGTAGTAATCAAAAACCACATAGTACCTCAACTACTGATGTTAACAACACACAGATGTAATCAAAGTTGTAAGCCTCCACTCAACCCTGAATTCTGCCCCCCAAAATGCATACCCAACTTGCAATTGATACGCACATCCCTGTACAGTTTCAATGCAAAGCACATACCAGTTAAGTGAGAGCTAAAACACCCCTATGAGGGGGTAAGGTCACCCTGCTCTAGTTTTGTCAGGAACTATGGTTCACTATTCAAACAAAGCGGTTTCACGTAATCCTGTATTCGGATAAGCATCTTATCCTAGTTTGAAATAGTCTCTATGGCTTTCGATATGCAACTAGGCTGAATGGTCAAAAGGGTACCTCAGCAAGACTACCTAATATACCTCTCGCACCTAACACCGAGAAGTGAAATGAGGATCAAACGGTACAACAGTAGTCCAGATCCAAGGGTTGTATTCCCATCATGGCAGAGCTCGTGACCGGTCAGCCTTTTGGCAAGCTTTTTAGGCAAGCCTCCAGCAAACCGTTCAGGAATAACAGATGGCAAACACAGTGATTTAAACGCACCAATGCAAATACAATGCAAAGAAACATATACGTGTAGATAAAATTTCACATCACGAAGTTCGAGTCAAGTTGTCTAAATTCCCTAGCAGAGTTGCCAGAAATTGTGGCTCGACTTTTTCGTGCCCCCTTTCGGAAGACGAATAAGCCCTACAGTATCCGACTCCCGTAGTTCTAAATCTGATTCCACAAGTGCAATGTGAAATAGATAAACACCAAAGAGTCCCAATTCAGCAAATCTTTTGGAAAAATCAATTTTGAATCAAAAATGCCAAAAATGGACTATTTTACCAGATACAGAGTCGCCATCTAAATATTATTTTGGAAAATTTAGGAAATCCATGACTCGTGCCAAAGGCCACGTATCCGTCATCACCAAGATTGTCTCAGCTTTGGAACTTAGGTACGAAAGGGGAAGGTCATAAATTGAGCACCCTCGCTCGCCCGATCAAAGATCGGTCTCTATTAATCATGATATGAATTTCATCTACATTATATGCTCTTGTTCCAGTTATTAGGCTAGCATTACTATTTGATGAGCACACACACAAGTATAGACTAATTCGCAAGAATTGGAACACTTGATTCATGTTTGTTTTTGAAAATTGTTTCGAATATGTACCACTTAAAAAAGTGATCGCATATAAATATTATTCAAATTATTCCAATTCAAGCAATTAGCTTTCATCCACATGCATTCAAACAGTTATAGCACTTAAGCATTTAACCTCATGGCAAGCATGCTAGACATTGCAACAATCACACGCATGCGATATGCTAAAGCGAGTAAAGGCTCACCTAGTACTCGAAGCTAAAAAGAAATTAGTTAGAAAAATGCATGATTCCTAACTATGTAATATGACTAATGCAACATATGCGATATGCAATCTAATAGGCTCGGCTACTAATATGGCATATGAAGCAATTTGATAGCATGCGGTCTAAGCATGTATTCAAAGAAGTATTAAACTAACAATGCAAGTTAGAATGATGAACTGAGCCTCGGTGCATGCAATACAAATGAATGCAAACATGAAGTACGCTAAACAAAACATGATGCCCTAAACTAACCATCATAAGCTAGTAAATAAAAGGGAGAAAGACGTGGGGTTAGAAGAAATACACATTATTACACTGTGCTCTCACAAAGGAGAGTCCGAATGAAGAAACTAGCTAACTAGCTAACTAATTAAAGCTAAGCTAATTAAGCTAACTATTACAAACCAAAATGAATAATTAGCTAAACTACTTAACTAATTATTACAACAAATTAATTAACTATTCTAGCTAATTAAAATACTTACAAGATGAAATCAAACAACTAGTTAACTGGCTAATCAATTGCAACGCTTTACAAAATTAACTAGCTAAAACTAATTAATTACAACAAATATCTAAGCTAAATATTTAAACTTGAACAGGCTCGGTATGTGAGGAATGCTCATGCACATCTTTGGTTTCCACCCGAAAAGGACACTGTTTTGCTTTTGAATGCCTCTATTGCACAGTAGAACACTTACACCCATTTCCACCTCCAGACTAACTTTGCTCTACTGGAGGAGTACACTATTGAATTTTGCATTGGTGGCCGGCAGAGGGCCGGCTGTCCATTGATGATGGCATGCCAGCCACTAGAGATGGCCTGCTGGCCACCAATAGTGGCTTGCTGGTCACTGCTAATTAGGCTTCCCTGCTGTAACAGAGGGCAAACAGAGCATGCACAGGGTATTCTCAAGGGTTTTCTGCACAACTCACCCCTCCTTATCATGAACAAATCAAAGGAGTAGTAAGCTTGGTTCACAAACCATCAATGGTAGCAATTTCATTGCATGATGGCCTATGAACCAAAGTGTGCAAGTTCAATAAATGCAACAAAAATGAGACTCTCAAAACCACCTCCCTTTCATAAATTGATCAAGGGAAGTGATGACCTTGGAGACTTGAATCATTTCATCACTAGTAAGTATGAAATGGCGCAAGTTTCCATGTGTTCAATTAATGTCCGATTGAGCATAACACTTTTGATTATCTTATACCTTTTTAGACTCAATTTTATTTCTCCATTTTAGATTACCATCCATCCTTTGATAAATTGAGTCCAAAGGTGAATTTAAGTCCTTTAATGGAAAGAGGGCTCAAACCAAGAGTTGCTTTGGGCATGAAAGAGACATCATACCATTGGTAATGAACCCCCAAAGGGATTAAACCATTAAGCATGGAATATCAATCTCGTGCTTAAACAAACAAGTAGTTTGAGCCACTTTCAAAGCAAAACAAAAGCCAAGAAAGGAGGGAGGTTGCAGAGATGACTAAGAGTGATCACAAGTATGGAAAGTCATAAATAAATGCAATCAACTCAAATAAGATGGTGTTTAAGTCCTAAAACACCAAACTCGTGAAGACAATTACACTATAAGCATACAAAACAAAGCTCAAATACAACTATCAACCAAAAAGAGTGCTAAAATAGTCTAAATACACTCCTAAAACATGCAGGAATTGTGCTAAAAAAAGCTAGATTAATGAGCTAAAACATAGCACAAGCTAGGCTAGTAAGCAAAACTCAAGGATGGGAGGCTAACCCCTCAAAATTTGGACTTCAAAACATGATTTTAGCCACTGAAATAATTCTAAAAATCAGTGTTTAAAAGCTTAAAAAAAGATAGTGTAAGGGTGGGAAACACAAGGGTAAAGCCCTTCAAAGTAAGGTGTGAAGAAGGGTGGACCACCCCTCAACCTTTATTGGCCTTAAAACCCAAGTTTCAGCCCCAAAATACAGAGTTTTTATAGCCCAAAAATAGTTGGAAAATTGCAAGAAAAAGAGTAGTTAAAGCAAGTAAAGAGATAAAGCTTTATACCTTTGAAGAGGAAATCAATTCCAAGAAATAAAACCAAGCAAACACATCCTCAAGAGCTCCAACAAAGCTCAAGAATACCTCAGCTCAAATATAGAGAGGTTTGGTTAAGAGTGTATAGGCAAAGGTTAAGGATATGTAGGCAAGAGTGTAGAAATTTGGAAGAGAGAGAGAGAGAGAGAGAGAGAAAATTTTGCTAACCTTAAAACAAGAGAGGGAGGTCTCCTATATACAGAAAACATGAATTTCCCTCAAGAACATCTAGCCAGACACGTGGGAGTAGATGCAAGCATCTGTGCGAACAGTTGGCACAGCTGTCACAAAATATCTACAAAAGACACTGGTGGCTGACAACCAAGAGTGATGGTCGACAGCCCAAAGAGGTGGCTGATAGGCCACCAGGGGTTGCAGGCTTGAAAAGCTAGGGTTTTGGTCTAAGAACAAGGCAACAGAGGGGCAAGGTTTGAAAGGTTCAAAGTTGTGGCGTTCCACTGAGGACTTCGAGCACTTGGCAAGCATATGCACTCATCATCGGGTGTGTAAGCGATGACGCCCAAGTCGTAAGGGCCGTCAAAAATGGGATGTCTACACTCTACATTGTTGACTATCCAAAGCTTCACCATGAAGCAAAGAAGAAAAACGTGGAAATTGAGCTGGTTATAACTGACCACCATCAGGAATTCACACCTGAGGATTTGCCTATAAATAGATTACATTAGTTGTTGTATTAAATCAATTCAATTTGTAAGAAAAGTAATAGATACTACATGTATCCAAAAATTTGGAAATGAAATAGTTTGTTCTTTCATATATATTCTCAGAATAAATCATTGGGATTACATTCCCATATTTCATCAAGTGGAATTTAATTTTCCATCAGTGCTATCAAAGCCAAGGTAGCTTGAAATTGCAAAAAATCTACAAAACAGAGGAAGAACAGAGAAAAATTCAAATTTTGCCCAAAAATCAAAGTTCTTAAAATTCATTTATGAGTATACCAAATTGAAGTACTTGTCGAGAAGATTCCAACAACGCAAAATCAAGCAAATCGGAGCTAAAACAAAGCCATATGGGTCGGTCAAAGTATTCCCAAAAAAGTTAACTCTGCCGGAGAAGACGACCGACGCTAACGTCATCACCGCAGATTGCTGACATCATCATGAGCTGCCAAGTGGAGCCGACATCCGAGTCGAGCCGCCAATCCGTCAACTAAGCCACCAAGCCGCTGACATCATGCTGGCGTCATTATGATGCACGGAGATATGAGAAATTATCTAGTGCTTCGCAGAGCAAAAATCTGAATAGATCTGAACCATCAAATTATTTTTGGCTAAAACTAAGCCATCCAGAGTCCAATCACAACAATCCAATTGTCATTTACAACTATTTGGATCATTCCGAACACATCCATGTGGTCAAAATTTACAAATCCAATTTAGAAAAATTGTAGATTTTATTTTGAAGACCAACAATAAAAATATAGTATGAAATGGAGTACGAGACGAGAGAAAAATTAATGTTCTCCAATTACAGGAGAAAGAAGATTGAGCTTTACATCTATTTTAGAATATGTGATCTCCAATATGTTCTCTCAGAAGATTTCTTGTATAAAAAATTGCCTAAAAGAATTCAAGACAAGAAAAAGGCAAGATTACTTTAACTATTGACGAGATCAATACTTTAGAGATTTGGAAACATACTGAAGATTCCAAATGCCCGTAACAAGTTTGGAAATCAATTGATGACATTATCTTCAAACATGCAGGAAAAGTCCTACCCACAGAATATTGGGTCAGATGCATTGAAGAAGATGAATTCAAGTGGGAAGAATATGAAGGTGTGTATTTCACCAAAGTTGCATAAGCGAATGAAAGTACAAAAAGATATTGAAGAAAAAGATCAAGAGGCCAATATGAAAAAAAAATTGGCAGAGAAAAAGCAAGATAAAGAAAGTGTTGACAAAATCACACTGATTGCAGAAGAAGAAAAAAATACATAGAGAACATCTGAAGAAAGAAAAGATATAACAAGTCCAATCAAACTTGATGACGGACAAATGCAAACCCAAGGGGTTAATGAAGCAAAAATGGAAGCAACAAAATGCTGAGTTTGACTAAGAATCTAGTTGGGATTGGCAACAAAATGCTTAAACAACAAGCCTGCTGTTAGATGATAGCCAAGAAAATGAGTCACCAGATATGGAGACCACGATGACCCCACACTCACCATAAGGGGGGACAAGCAACATTTTAAGTGAAGAAGCATCACCGTGAAATGTGAAGACAAGGCCAATCCAAGATATCTATGATGTAACCAGATGCATGGATGAAGACTTTGAATTATTCTGTCTCTTCACATGCAGTGATCGAATCAAATTTGAAGAAGCTCAACAAGAAGCCAAATGGAAAAAAGCCGGATGAAGAAATAAAGCACCATCGAAAAGAACAACACATGGAAGCTTATAGTGCTTCCAAAAGGACACAAGCCAATTGGTGTAAACTGGATCTACAAAACAAAAAGAAATGCCAAAGAAGAAGTCGAGAAGTATAAAGCAAGACTTGTAGTCAAGGGCTACAAGAAAAAATATGGAATTGATTATGAAGAAGTTTTCACTCTGGTTGCTCGAATGGAGACAGTCCAACTTTTTATCTCTTTAGTTGTGCAACAAGGGTGGCCAATTTATTAGCCGCACAACAAAGGTGGCCAATTTATCAAATGGATGTGAAATCAACATTTCTAAATGGCTATCTAGACGAAGAAGTCTATGTCGATCAACTACTTGGCTATGTACAGCAATGAAGACAAGGTCTAGAAATTTAAGAAAACCCTTTATGGACTCAAGCAAACCCCGTGTCACGACCCAAACCCGCCCCTATAGGTTTAGCGTCGTAATCGGCCAGTAATCCTTGGTTTAGGTTGACTCAAGTGCACGAAGACGGTACAGTTGGCTCATGAAGGGATGCAGTTGACTCAAGTGCACGAAAACGGTACAGTTGGCTCATGAGACGTACAGTTGGCCCATAAATAGGACGTACACAAAAGGATCCATAACAATTGGCTCATGAGACATATAGTTGGCCCATAATTGGGACATAATAGAACAGACAATAGGTGTCAGGATGCCATGAATACATTTCAAAAACATTAGACAACCATTCATTCATGCAGAAAATAATATTTTAGAAAGCAAATCATCTTATATCATTTAGAAAATACTTATAATTGAACATAACTTTACAAAGTTATTACTCACTCAGATGGGTCCAATTGCATAGCAAGTCAAGTAGACAGATCAGACAGCTTATAGCGCGTGACCTACGTAAACACATTGCGAATACACATTGAACACACGTGTCATGGATATTAAATTTATTATCCCTCTTTCATGATGTGTGTTTCTAGCTCTTATCCTCATTATTATGTCTTAATTAGGACTTAGTAATACCGAGGATGCAATGAGGATGCCAAAATATACTTCGGAACACTAAGTCAAATTTTCAAAAATAAGGCAATCCACTTGAGCGCAATATCGGTCGCTCGAGCGGTCTAGTCTGCAAAAAGTACTGGTTGCATGATTTTTCCGCTCGACGGACGCCTAACGGTCGCTCGAGCCAAAGACTGAGTAAACAAGGTCCCCGTTTAAGCGCAACTTCCTACGCTCGAGCGGTCTGCAAAAGTTTGTAAAACTTCTAGGAGCTCTCATTTTACACTCGAATGCAACTTAGGTCGCCCGAACAGAGGGTCAGAAATAAGGGTGGTCACTTAAGTGCAGGTTCTGCCATTCGAGCCAACCCCCAAACTCTGCAAAAAGTATTGGGAGCTCGCATTCTCCCCTCTAGCACAGACTCCACCAATCTAGCGGATGGTGCAAATTTTGGAATTTCCATATTGCAGTTCTAAGTTCAAAATCCAGTTCTCTTGTACCAAAACATGTTCTTTTGGGCCAAAACTTGAGAAAGCACTTATAAACTTATAATACGTCATGAATTAAAGACAATTTCACAAAATTAAGGCCCAAAAGCAAGTCAAAATCAAGCTTGAAACTTTGAAAACATAACATACATGTAATGTCATGAACACCAACCTTCTAAAACATAATCAAATGAGTTAAGATGATGTGAAACTTGATAAATTCCAAAACCAAGCTATGATCAATGCATGCATGTGAGAATTCCTCAAAATCAAACTCTAAATACAAGAGAATTTGCATGCATATATGGTTATCTTCTTCATTCTTCTTCCTTAGCTTAATTCTTAGATTAATTATCTAAGTCTCTTGAATTCATGCATGAAACAACCTTATTACATAACTAAAAGGGTGAATTCCTACATTAAACCTTGAATTCTCGAGTGTAGAAGCTTAATCTTCCAAGTTCTCTTCAATTTCCTTCACTTTCCTAGCAATTTCTCCTTAATTGAGCTCAAGTATCCTCTTCTCCCTCTCTCTCTTACACATTTTATTGAAGAATATGGTGATAATGGAGGTGTTTTAAATATTCTAGAGTCAATTTGGCCTTATATAGGCTTGGTTAGTGGGCTTAATTAATCTAGGCTTACCACTAATCAAATGAGCATTATTTTATTCTAATTATTTGGTTCCGAATAAAATTTCAATTGAACCTACCGTAATTTTCTAAAAATCTTAAATAACATGTAATCACAGTTAATTTCGTATTCTGTAGCCGATAAGGCCTTCAATTTGCAAAACAGAACAAAAACACAGACAGATATTTCTACGACAGACAGATACAAACACAAATAACACAATTCACATACAATTAACTCAGAATTTCCTCTTAATTACTTATTAGGCATTCTTAATCAGAGATTAAAACAAATCACAAGTCGGGGTTATAACACCTTGCGTGCTTGTAATGCCAAAATCGACAAATATTTTGTCGCCAATGAGTTTATCAAATACCCAAATGAACATGCCTTATACATTAAGACAACCAAGGGGGAAGATAAGTTATTTATTTGTCATTATGTTGATGATTTAATTTTTGTTGGCAACAATCTCACATGATAAACGACTTCAAAGCATGTATGATTCAAGAGTTCGAAATGACAGATATCAGACTTATGGCATATTATCTTGGCATTGAAGTCAAACAAAGTCATAAAGGTATATTCATCTCACATGTCCGCTATACTAAAGAAATCTCAGCAAAGTTTGGAATGGAGAATAATCATCCCGTTGACATTTCCATCGAAGGCGGAAGCAAGCTATCAAAATATGATGTAGGTGAAAATATTGATCCAACTTATTTCAAAAGTTTAGTCAGAAGCCTCCACTATCTCATAGCTACACGCCTAGATATTTTATATGGAGTTGGTTTAATCAGTCACTTCATAAAAGAGCCCAAGATAACTCATCTGAAAAACAGCCAAGAGAATTCTTTGTTACTTGAAAGGAACACTAGAACATGGATTATTTTATCCATCTACAAATAACCACAACTGTATCGGATACAACGACAGTGATTAGGTTAGTGATGTAGATGATCGGAAAAGCACTACAGGTTTTGCTTTCTTTTTAGGAGAGACAACATTCATCTAGTCATCAAAGAAACAATCCATTGTGACTTTATCAACATGTGAAGCCGAGTACGTTGCAGTTAACTCAGTAGTATGTCATGGAATATAGCTAACAAATGTACTGAAGCATTTGGGTGTTGAACAAGAACAACCCATAGAGATTCATGTTGATAATCAATCAGCAATAGCACTAGCAAAGAATCCAGTGTTCTATGAACGAAGTAAACACATTGACACGTGTTATCATTTCATCTGGGAGCAGGTGAAGAATAAAGAAGTGGAATTAATCCCTTGCAAGTCTCAAGACCAATAGCAGATATCTTCACAAAGCCATTAATACATGAAGTGTTCAAAAGACTAAAGATACTACTTGGAATGAAGAAACTCAGCGAATTGGGTTTGAGAGGGGATGTTGAAAATCAAACCCCAATTCACAAACCAAGAGTGACTGGAATAATCAAGAATGATGAAGTATGAAGAAGAAAGAATGAGAAGCTTCATGGAAGCCCTCTGTAGCTTGCTTTTCGTGCTCCTTTCGGATAAGACTAGCCCTATAGTTCGGACTCCCGTGGTTTTGAATCTAATTTCACAAGTGCAATGTGAAATAGTGAAAACACAAAAGAGTCTAAATCTGGCAATTCTTTTAGAAAATTGATGTTTTGAATCAAATGCCAAAAATGGACTACTTTGCTAGATTATAGAGTCGCCACCTAAATATTTTTGAGAAATTTAGGAAACCCGTGACTCGCGCCAAAGGCCACTTATCCGTCATCACCAAAGTGTCTAGGCTCGAGAAATTAGTTACGAGTAGGGAAGGTCATAATTGAGCACCCCACTCGCCCGATCAAAGATCGGCCTGTACTAATCATGATGTGATTTTTATTTACATTATATGTTGTTGTTCTGATTATTAGGCTATTGTTACTATGAGGTGCGCACGCAAGTATAGACTAATTTGCAAAAATTGAAACATTTTGATTAAGGATGGCAATTTGAATCCGACACGACGGGGACTTGACCCTTGACCCCGATTTGAGCGGTTTTTCCTTGAAGAATATCCCCAACGGGGCGGGGATGATATTCAAAAATCAATCCCTGATCAGTTTCGGACCGGGGATAGGGATAAGTGTCCCAGCCCTATACTCGGCCCGTCTCCGCTTATCCCCGAAGTGAAATTACTATTTTACCCCTCTATATATATAAAAACCATACCCCTCACTCTCATTTCTCTATCTCCCTCACTGACTTTACTCATCTCTCTCTATCCCTTACTCACTGACTCAGATCTCTCTGAGTCTCACCGCTTCTCTCATCTCTCTCTCCCTCACTCACTTAGATCTCTCTCATCTCTCTCATTCTATTACTTCTTATCATCATCAACATCATCCAGATCCACCACTATCACCGATCCGATCAGATCCTGAACCGTGGTCCATCCGTGAAGCCCTTCGTTGCCATTGATCTGAACAGTGACCGTGACCGTGAAGCCAAGACCATGACCAGGACCATGAAGCCATTGATCTGAACAGATCGTGAAGCCCCTTCTCTCTCTCTCTCTCTCTCTCTCTCTCTCTATAATATATATTTTTGAAGTCGTTATATATATATATATCAGTTGTTATTTGTTGTTGTTGATGATTTTTTTTTTTTTTTTTGAAATTGTTATATATATATCTATTGATGTTGATGATTGTTGTTGATCTGAACAGTTGTTGTGTGTGTACGTGTGTTAAACAAATCAATCAGGGATTTTTCGGGGTCGGGAAAACCCAATCCCTGTTAGGGGTGGGGGAGGTGATGGGTTCCTCGCCAGGGATCGGGGGTGGGGATAAGGATTTTTTTACTTTTGGGGATCGGAGACGGGTAGTGTCATCCCCGACCCCGCCCCGACCCATTGCCATTCCTAATTTTGATCCATGTTTCTTTTGAAAATTGTTTTTGATAGTCATCACTTGAAAAAAGCAAGCTTGTATGTACATTAATTAACTTATTCCAATTTAAGCAATTAGCGTTCATCCACAGGTATTCAAACAGATATATCACTTAAGCACTTAGTCTCATGGAATCATGCTTTGATGACATGGAAACAATCATATGCATGCGATATGCTAAAGCAATTAAATGCTCACCTAGTACTCTGAGGCAAGCCAAAAAGAGCAAAATAATGAGAAAACATACATGTTCCTAAACAATGCAATGTGACTAATGCAACGCACACATTTATGCAATTTTAGAGGCTCGACTATGAGCGTGGTATTTGAATCAATTTGACAGCATACGGTCTAAGCACGTAATCAAAGAATTTAAGCAATAACAATGCTTTGTTATAATGATGATTCGAGCTTTTATGCATAAAAGACGAGTGGATGCAAATCATGGAAAATGCTAAATGAAACATGATGTTCTATTCTAACCATCATAAGCAGATAAACAAAAGGGAGAAAGAAATGGAGTTGGAAGACATACACACTTATTACAATGTTTGCTCTCATGTAAGAGGGTTTGAATGAGTGTCTGAATACACTACTAAAAAAAACACTTTTTGCGACCGCTATAAACCGTCGCAAATAATAAAAAACAGTCGCAAAAGACTTTTTGCGACGGCCCATGCGACGGCAAATGGGGGTCGCGAATATGGGGGTGGCAAATACTTTTTGCGACGGCAAAACAACGGTCGCAAATTATTTGGGACCACCTAAACTACTTATGGCGACCGCTATTTTGCCGTCGCAAAAAACAAAGAAAAACACTAACATGATCTTTGGCGACCATCTTGTTACCGTCGCAAAAAATTTAAAAAAAAAATAAAAATAAATAAATGAAAGTGTAGCGTTAAGCACTCTAGGAATAACAATGACAAAAATTCAGACAGTATAGCATTATAGTTTTATTGAACATTCTATTTGAGTCTCAAAATTTGAGCTACATGTAAAAGTTATTACAACTAAAAACTTGAAAAAATTTCTTTTATGAAAAAAATACAATCCAGAATTGGCCAATCTTCTCATCAATTTTCTTGCCCGGGTGTTTCTCCACTCTATCAATGAACTGGCATAACACCTTGTACCCATATTCATCAAAATCATTTCAGCAAACACTTCCACTAATGCTTTGGCAACCTATAATTTATGCCAACCAAAATGTCACAAGCAACAAAGATGAATTATTTCACTATAAAGGTGAGAGCAAAAGTCCTTCCAGATTCATGGGGTTAATTTTTGGAGTGCATGTGCATGTGTAAGCAAGCACACACATAATTATTCTATGTCAGATGAACATAAGAAAGACTAGAAAATATAACCAAAATTCTGGTTATCAGAACAAAAACAAGTGAAACAAGAGGGATTACGGGAACTATAATATGTATAATAGAACTACTAGTGTAATCTATTGCCAAATTAAAAAAACCAACCTTTATTGGGTTGATCCTCATTTCCCTCAGAAATTCCAAGTTATCAACCTGAAAGCTAAGGAACTTCCTGTCAATATAGCACATAAGAGTAGAATCTCAAATGCATACTATAACTAAAATTACATAAGCTAATGTGCAGCTGTCAAGGTATGTATATAGCTTCGCTAGAATGTATAAATATCGGGCTAATCTAAAATTTGTCTATAGAATTTTACTAGCATGTGACAGGTACTAGTGGAGTTGTCAAAAAATAAAAATAAATAAACAAAAGGGAAAAAAAAATTAAATAACTACTGGTATGACCATCATCAAGACAATCATTCTTGAATTTGACCCGCTTCTAGTAATTGATCAATAAGGGAATTTGAATTTTGCTACTTAGATGGATCGAAAAAATTTAATGTTAAATTTGATAATAGCTAAGCTGTAAAATCTATTAAGTCCAAATGTGGAACAAGTGTTAGTATAGTAAATGATGGTCATGAATCACCACAGCCGAACTCAATCTGCAAGTGGCAATTAAACAAAGACCTATAGATGCAACCAAGTTTAAAAAGCAACAAATTCAAAAGGCTTTGATTTCATGTTAGACAATGATTGTCTGGACTCATTCCACAACAAATGAGTCCAAGTGACAGAACAGAACAGAACTCTGTCAAATCATTGCCCAAGTGACAGAACAAAACATTCTTCTTTTAATTATTTTCTTAATGAGATTTCTGTACATGAGATTTTAATATGGTGGACCCATATGGTTTCCATTCTCGTGCATCTTTTTAATCTGAAGGGATACAACAATTGTCTGTGATTTTATCACATTTGATACATGTTTGACTGCCGAGAAAGCTAAACTTTTCTGGTCTGAACTAACTTCTAACAAGAAGTTTGTGTGGTGCAACATTTGCATGAACAAACACATTTCTTGCTTCAACTCAAGGGAACCATGCTTGAATTTGGTGGTTTGAGTCTTTTAATTGTAAAGCAACTGAATTTGCATTTTGTTTAGGTGAGTCTTTTGACTGAAAATGGAAATACCAAGTATGATTTGAGACTCCCCACTGATGATGCTCTGCTCACCCAGGTATATTGTTCCACTTTTTTAGTACATTGTTTTGTTGATTGTTTGATTCTTTATATATTCCATCCACACAGAATAGAATGAACTTCCGTTTTGAACTTTTGTTTTAACACCCCCACCCCCACCCCCCACCCCCACCCCCACCACCCAACCACATCCATCATCCATTTGAAAAAGGGTTCAATAAAGTAAACAGCTTGGTCAGGTTGATTTGTTCAATTCAAGCCAACCTGCTTAAACACGTTTATCAAATGATTGGGTTATTTTAAACCTACCCAAAACTGCCCATTTGCCAGAGAATGAATTTTTTTCTTTTATTTTGTTTTGTGTAGATTAAGGATGGGTTCGGTGAAGGAAAGGACCTTGTGGTGACTGTCATGTCTGCAATGGGAGAAGAGCAAATCTACAACCATGTAACTGAACAGGAGAAAAAGGGTAGGATGTGCCTCCGGATCCCCCTGGGAGGAACCTTGCTCTACTCTCTCTCTCTTTCGTTTTCTTTTTTTTTTTTTTGTGTGCTGGGGGTGGGTTTCAAAAGAAGAGGTAGAGTAGGAACGATTGGTAACCCGCCTTATCCTACATTTATCCCATCCCCATTCTTATCCTCAACTCTGGAAGGAAAATTCTACACATGCTTTTAAATATTAAAACAGAAAGTATTGTAATTAGTCTCCTTTAATGTAAAAATCACATAAATAGCACTACATAACAATAAAGAGTATAATTGGCTTTGCTAGATGTGGCAACATATATGGAACCGAGAAGTTACTCAGGGTATTAGTCATTAAGTTTTCTTATAAGGAAAAAAAAAGAGAAAAAAAAAAGGGTGAAGATAATTTTTCAGAGGTAAAACAAATGGCATGTTTATACACATAATGCACCAATAGAACATCTTTTTTTTACTACACATCATCCAGTACAAGTCAATATGTGGTACACATTCTGAATAAAAAAAAAATAGTAAAATTTGTCCTACATTATCCAATAATAATGACAACATCATATGCAATGGTAAATTGATCTCAAATCAGCCCCTAGTCCAAAAAATAAATAAATAAATAAATAAAAGGCCTACTTAGTTTGTTAGCAAGCATACTATACAACCTCTCTCCAGAATCAGAGTACCATAAATGGACTTTCATCAATGCATCATAGCACTTGTTTCTTGTGCTCTTTTGCAATTATCAAAGCAATGGAATTCTAGAGAAATAACAGAGCAAAAAATCAGTAGATGACCTGATCATCCAGAAAAACCCCAAACCAAGTTCTAGGTTTGGTGCATGAACCTAGCCCCACTGAAGCCAATCATTTTTGTTTTTGCTACCAACCTCACTAATATAGTCAATTATCTATACATATGTACATTGATAACTACATCAATATGTCTTTTCATGTGTGTGCATGCACACGCACAATCACATATACATAAATATATATATATATATTACAGCATAATCTGTATTACATGATGTCTACAATTAAGTATGAACAGTCACCACGCCTTTTGCTAAGTTGGGATGATTTGAATATTTTTACTTTTCTTGAAATGAATATTTGAATTATTCTCATCCGTTAATTCCTCTAGAGATCTTTAGATCTTTCAAAATAGATATAAAGTGTTAATACATGGTTTGAACAGCTAAAAAAATATGTATTTAATTTGAATGGAAGGAGAATGGAAAAAGAAAATATAAAATCACAATCAACCTAACTTGGATCCCTAAATTAATCTCCATTCAAATGCAAAATGATCTTGTGATTGAACAAACAAATAATATAAAAACAATCTTATAGCGACTTGGTTCTTCCATTTTTGCCATTTTCATTTTCATGTAGATTAATTTGTTCATCATTTTTTACAACTCATACTATATAATTGTTCTCTACATATTTTAACTTTTCTTTTGATTCTTCTTTGTGATTCATATATTTGAGTAGATCCATCCCAGTAAGAACCGTGATTCTAACTCAACGGGAATGCATTTCTAATTCAATTCTTACAATAACCTGTAAAATTGTGATTTTAGAGTGGGAACATCACCCCCAACAGGTGATTCCTTCTATCTAAAGAAAATATATCAATTCAATGATGGCCTGGCATTTTCCAATTCCTACTTGTAACCAACTCATCGATGATGCTTTTTGGCATATTACAAATTAAGCGATGAAGATGTGTCATTACAGAGAGTAAGATTCGAGAGATGAAGATGAATCGATGAAGATGTGTCAAACGTTACAGAGAAAGACAAAGAGAAGTGTTTAGGCTTACCGATTATGAATCAATCGAAATCTTCTTCAACAACATCTTCAAATCTTCAAATATTTGGCTTCAAATCTTCATCAACAGCATCTTCAAATCTTCAAATTTTGAAATCAAATCTTCAAATCTTCACTGTCGAGCGAGAGAGACAGTGAGATTCGAGTGAGAGAGAGTGGAGATTCAAAAGAAAGAGTCGAGCGAGACAGATTTTGAGAGAGAGAGATAGAGAGAGAGAGAGAAGAAAGAGAGTTCAGATTTGGGAAATTAGGAAAAAATGGACATAGGTCACGTTTTACGCAAAATGAGATTTTAATATAATTTTTTTTTTTTTTTTTTAATTGCGACGGTTAACTAATCAGTCGCAAAAAATTAGACACAAATAGCCATTTTTCTAGTAGTGATAAACTACTTATTACGAGTCCAACCGAATGAATAATAAATAAATAATTAGCTATCTAATTTAATACAACAAAGATATTATAACAATAATAATTACAACACTAATTACAACAATAATATGAACAATAATATTATAACATTTAATATAAACTAAAGATGCACGGTTTTCAGAAGGTACTATGTCTGCCTTCTGTGCAATTTGCTCTATTTCACTCTTAGGTTTTTCCTTCTGTTTTTACCAAAATTCACTGCTTACCAAACATTAAGGCTCGGCCGACCCCCAATGAGGCCCGTCCTAGTCCAAACAAAGCCAGTCGTGCCCTAATTTCATGCAAAACCTGTTTTTGTGCTTTAAGGCGAAAACAGTGTAGACAGAGCAGCTTAAGCCCTGTTTGTCCCCTCAGCTCCCCTCTATCGTGAAACTCAAGAGAAGAGTGAATTCAAGTCCGAAACCATCAATAGGCACAAGTTGATGGCTTGATGATTTCGAACATAATTTGGACAAAACAATTGATAAATGCAATGAAGACGACCACCTCTCCCTCTCATCATGGAGGCTCAAAGAGGAAGGTAGACACATTTCAAGGCTCATCAAAACATCATGAATTGATGTAAGACAACCCTTGACACAATAGACTCGGCATAACTTCCGGCCGAATCCAATCCATTTTATTAATCTTCTTTATGTCGGTTTGATTGATTTTAGCCTTTTGTTAGCCTTTTTCATGTTACCTTTCCATTACTTAATCATTTTGTCAGAAAATGAGAATTAACTCCACTAATGAAGAGAGGTGTCAAACAAGAAATTTTTTTTGGCGTGAGAGGGATGTAATGCCCTAGTAATGAACCTTCGAAGAGATTAAACCATTTAGCATGGAATGTCTCTCTCTCAAGCTTAAACAACACTTGTTTGAAACAACTCTTACAAACAAAGAGAAAACCAAGAAATGAGGGAGAATGCAGAGATGATTATGCAAGATTGATTATTGGACAAGTGGGACTCTTTACATGGAATTAAGTAAGAAAATCTATCAACTCGAATAACTCGATGTCTAAGGCCTAAACAACAAAAGCCATGAGGACGTACAACACAACAAGCAAAGTATTCAAAGCATAAATTAATTAAATGAATTAAGCAGCCCCTAAAACAAAAAAAAACAGTGACAAAACAGCCCCAAAAACAAGCTGAAAATAGTTTGAAAAGCTAGAAAAATTAAGCAAAGATTAAAGAGAACAAAACTAGTAAGCAAGCCTAAGGAATGGTGGCTAACCCCTCCACTTTTTACAACTTCAAATCACATATTTTAGCCTTTGAAAATAGTAAAAAAAAGTCCAAAAAAATCCCAAAAACAGTGGCTAAAATCATGTTAAAAGAGCACAAAAGATAGGAAAAAAGAAAGAGATACAAAACTAGTAAGCAAGACTAAGGAGGGGTGGCTAACCCTTCCACTTTTAAAACTTTTAAATCACATTTTTCAGCCTTTACAAACTCTAAAAATCAGTATATAAAGACAAGAAAAATAGAGGAAAAGAGTAGAAGAAGATGAAAGAAGAAAGTGCAAAATTATACTTTTTTGAAAAAAGAGGTAAACTTTTAGTTAACAAACTCGATTTCAACAGCCTTAAGTTTCTGAAATTTAGTTTGAAATCTCAACAAAAAGCTCTAAGAACAAGCTCCAATGGTATGTATTATGTATGTATAGTTGAAGAAGGTTTGAAGGTAAAGAAAGCTTTTGTAAGGAAGTTATGTCTATGCTCCTACAAATATCTCCTAGAACAACTCTCTAACCTTTAGGTTTTGAAAATATGCCTTGAATTCTCTACAAGAAAGCTTCAAATCCAAGCTTTTTTGGTGTATGGAGGGTGAAGGTTGATTTGAAGAACAAAAGAAGCTTGAAGGTTCAAGAGCTTTCACCAATGTCTAAGCCTCTTGGAATGTTTTTCTATCCTTAAAATTTGAAGTGGGAGGTTTTATTTATAGAATTTGAGCCAATTTGGTTGAAAATATCTTCAAACAAAGATATTTGTTCAATTTCTGCCAGCTGTCTATTTGGCGCCATTGAGACCCGGCCGGGCCTAAAATGCAACTCTGGAAAAGTTTTCATTGAGACCAGGCCGGGCCTAAATGAGGCACGGCCGGTTCTAAATGGACCCGGCAGGGTCCAAAAATCTATATTTCAGGCCCTACTTCAAATGGGCATACCTCTGTCATCCAAACTCGGTTTTAGGTGATTCTTGAGTCTAAATTGAAGCCCCAGAAGTCTAATTTCCAATGGTGGTGGCCTTACATAGAAATGCTAGGTGTACAAAGAAATATGCCTATTTTAGTGAAGGCTGCTCATTTCCTTCTCAACGGATTGATGCCCAACTTCTTCCCCAACTAGTTTTCTTCCCTCCTCTCCTATTTCCTTCAACTCCAAACCTATAACTAGGATTTTTTTAAATATTTTTCAAAGAGTTTACCTCCCTTCCATTTATTTCCACTTTGTCCTTACTCAGTTTATCGAAAAAGTGTAATATTTTAAACAAAATGCGAGCCTCGGAACATTATAGAAACATTTGGAAAAATATTTTGAAAGGAGGGTTTTAAGGTCTAAAATAGTTTGACCAAAATGGGGTGCAAGGTTTGGGATTAGTGCTTGAATCCAAATTTTTTACTGAGAATTCAAAAGATTGCATAGTATAACTTTCATCTCGGGTGTTCGGAATAAAGCGCCCAAGTCTTAAGGGTGATAAAAAATGGGGTGTCTATAGTTGCCCCTCTTTGACAGAGCTCGAAGTTATGAAATGACGTGAGTGAATGTCAAAGCCCAAAGACGACCCATTTTGACAAGGCCATAAGACTTGGGCAAACGAACAAAATGCAGATACAGTTGGTTAAACCCAAGGGTTGCCTACATATCTCTTTGCAAGGAATCAAACCAGCGTAGTTCAGGGGCAAGATGCAAATGATACACAATGTAACAAAATAATCAAACCACAAGCAGTACAAAACACACAAATATCATAAAGGAATGGGGATAACCAAACAACGCCTAACATAGGCCAAATGCCTACACCCTCAATACTGGCCTCAGCACAACATGGGTGCTTACACATGATGGAAGTGGCCACAACCAAATGACGCCTAACACAGGCTAAGTGCCTACATCCTTAATACTGGCCTTAGAGTAGCATGGGTGCTTATACATAAGAAAACCATGTTTCAATGTGAAAGGGGTGCGACCACATGCAAAACTATGTTTTTCGCAAAGAGGGTACAAGTAATTGGGTGATATGATATAAGTGAGAAATGATCTGCTGGGGAAAGATGATGATCCTAAATGTTGAATGCAACAAGACAAAGTACAATGCAATGGATGCAGTGAATAAGGGCGCAGACCGAACCACGTCTTATCTAGAAAAGGCATGGACACAAAACAGACCACGTCTAACACAAAAAAGGTGTCAACACCCTTAATACCGGCCTTAGTGCAGCATGGATACTTACACATGACAGAACCATGTTTCAACGAAGGAAAGATATGAGCACATGCTAAACTAAGCTTAACATGGAAAGGATGCAGACAATAAAATGGTATGATGTAATGGATATAACAGATAGTGTAGTGGATGCATGTAATAAATTCTATAAGCAATGCGATAGAAGTATTAGATAATGAATATGATGTAGCAGCTAGGAAATAGAAGTACCTTACAGGGGTAATCGGTGAGATCTCACCTTATGCTGTTGGGGATCTTCCTCTTCTTCTTGGCTTTAAGACTTCCTCCTTCATCTTGCGCTTCGAAACCACAGGTACTACTTTTCTCTCTAGCTATGTTTGCAACTTTCTCTATTCTCCAACAAGGTGACAGACTATGTTGGTTCAGTATCCAAAATTGAGGCGCATACAAGCTACCTCAACATATAGGCTGCCATATAGATTTCAAGCCAAGGATACACCCCTGGGTATTTAAACCAGACTTTAGTCTCAGAAATCCCAAATCTTTGCATTCTAGGCCTCAACCATTCAAACTCTACTTTTCATTGTCTCAATTGATCTCCTAAGAACTTACTACGAACACAGCCATGTGGCTATACCAGACCACCTGAAGCCGTTCGGGCATGACAAACACCAAAGGTATTGCAGCTCTAGAGGATGTAAGGTCTTCTAGACCCAGTAAGAGCACAAGACAGTGCGGGTGAGGTGTACAAAACAGTGCGAGTGAGGTGCACAAAATAGTACTGTGGGTGCATAAGACAGTGCGATGCAAAGTGAATGCACAAAACAGCGTGATACAAAGTGAATGCACAAAATAGCGCGATGCAAGGTGAATGCACAAAACAATGCGATCTCAAGGTGCACAAAATAGTGCGATACAAAATGCACAAAACAGTGTGATATAAGGTGAATGCACAAAACAGTGTGAACTCAAGGTGAATGCTCAAAACAATACGATACTCAAGGTGCACAAAATAGTGCGATACAAAGTGAATGCGCAAAACAGTACGATCTCAAGGTGCACAAAACAGTGTAATCTAAGGTGCACAAAACAGTGCGATACAAAGTGAATGCACAAAACAGTGCGATACAAGGTGCACAAAACAGTGTGATACAAGGTGCACAAAACAGTGCGATGAAAGGTGCACAAAACAGTGCGAACTCAAGTGAATGCACAAAACAATGAGATACAAGGTGCACAAAACAGTGCGGTTCAAGGTAAATGCACAAAACAGTGCAATGCAAGGTGCATAAAACAGTACGATACAAAGTGAAAGATCTACAATATGCAACGGGAAATGAGCAGTACATAGAGTAGTGCATCATGTACCTTATGAAATGTAGGGCAACTTGCCACAATTCATGGAAATGTAACACAAGGGGAGGCAACTTGACAAAACTCTGTTAAGTACAAAACAGAGTCAAGAGTAAGAGCAACCAATCATGCAGTTTAAATCAACCAGAGTGTGTGAGCATGCATGCATAATCCAAAACAAATGTATTAATTAGAGGAGAAAACGGCAATCCCAAGAGAGTTTTGAAATGGTCAGGGAGAACTTTTGAAAGCTGAATCATATCAGAATCATCATGGGGGTGAGCTCACCTTAACCTAGGGGAAAGTGCCCAACAAGTGGCTTTGAGTGGATGGAGAGAAAGGTTGGGTTCATGCCCCTTGTCCAATTGATGACCCGATCAGACACACTGAAAATTGCCCCTAGTGTCCAGTCACTGGACACCCGTTGGGTTCATGCCCCTTATTCGATGGATAGCGTGGTCAGATGTACTAAAAAGTGCCTTTAGTGTCCAGTCACTGGCCACTTTTTTTTCAACATCATGTAGGCACGTGTGATAGGGATCATCAGATCCTAGAATAGTTGCCAACCAATCAGATTGATGCTTCTCTTCTGTACCCGCATGTTGAGAATCTACTCCATTTTCCCCCAAAGTAGTGATGGATTCCTTACATACACTTTGCAATGGTCATGAATATGCAATGCCCTTTGTATAGGCACTCTCAGTTTGTTTATAAATTCTACACATGGACTTGTTTTTGAGTTTGGAGCGAACATTCGTGTATAGGATTTTGGTGATGCCACTCTGTTGAACTTTGAGCGACAAACACACTATGGTGACTCGATGAATAGTGCTTTTGAGCGACAGACACGTTATTGTGACTTGATGAATAGTGCAGACTGAAATAAACACCAGGCACGACACAACAGAACTCACAACTGACCCAAAAGAAGAAAAAGACTCTAGGTGACTGATCATTCATAATGCCCCTAGTATTACTTATGTTCCCTTTAGAAATCAATTTCGTGAAAACTGAGTTTCGATTCCTTTTTTTTTTTTTTTTGGCTCAAGATAGAGATTCTACTGATAAGTTCAAGTATTGAAAATTTCTCCACTTGTTGATTCAAGCTAGTTCTTCTTTTACCCAACATAGGTATGATATGCCCAGCAGTTAGTGTAGCTCATGGATTGCTGTGAAATTGACGACGTGAATTGGGCCAGATGATTGGGTTGAGATGGATGATATGGATATAGTTAAGATCGAACTTTAGGATGAAGTTTCCTACAAATCCCAAGAATGGGAATCAGGTCAATGTAATTCATGGTTGAGGTTCACTCAGGTATTGACACTCTCCCTTTGCGCTCTAACCTTTGCCAAAGTCGCCCCTTCGGAGTTTTCAACCTTGTGAGCTCTATTTTTTTGATTTCTTATTTTTCATGCTCTAATTTTTGCCTAGGTCGCCCTTTCACGTTTTTAACCTAGCAAGCCTCTCAAGGATAGCATTACAACACTTGTGGTGAATTTGATCAATAGTCATCCTTGACCTAACATTGGAATTGGTTTCGCCTTGATTTAAGCTTGGTTCTCCGTTCTCTTATGTATGTCTTCCTCCTTTCTTTTGTTCCATTTTCAGAGTTGGTTCTTCTCACAATGTGGTACCTTCTTGTATTGGCTTTCTCGAATTCAGAAAGAAGTTCCCTCCCTCATAGTTAATTGGATTTCATTCCAATAGATGTCCTTGGCTTGATGCTTGACTTCTTTTCCTTTCTTCTTTTTCTTCTTTTTTTCCCTTTCTTTTATCCTTTTTTTTTCTAAAATAATGAAAACACCAAGGGGAGAAATTCTATAATTGTGAGGTCTGAAAGCCGTCTTGTGCTTGCCCGGATAATGCAGAATACCATGCACAATTCTGAATCTATCTTTGCAAGTTTTGTAGAAGAAACAGCTGAAGAAGCAACTTAAACTTTTGAGATCATGAAGGACTTTGTGCCGATAAATCAGAATTCACTCAAACCATTTGGGGGATCCTTCTCAACACTCAAGCTTATTAATAGAATCTCATTCAAAAACAAATTCAAAGCTTTTCTATTTTTAAAAGGTCACACATGCATTACTGTAGGCATGACAAAATGATCAAAAACTTAACTCCTGCTTTCTTATAAAGATGAAGACCTGAGGGTACACAAGAGCGACTCAAAGGAAAAGACTCAACTGACGTAACAACGCGAGAAAAGACAAAGAAAATAAAACTCACAACTCAACTATATACAAGACATAACTTAAAACAAAATCAGCACCCTGGAGACAAAAGGGGTTTTCACTCTCTAAATCCATCGGTAGAATTCAAAAGCAACTTCAAGTAGCTCATGGGAGGGTTTAAATCAGCCTTCAATTTAGAAATACTCATATCCACACCCAGTAGGATTTCAGACTTTCAAACTGAGTCTCACAGATTGAGCCTCATAATTACCCTGGTTGTCCCCACACATCTCTTTGACCGTGCTGGCTGGGGTCAAGATTGGTTGTTGGCAAGCCATGGATAGGATTTATGTTATGGGATGGCAATCTATTGCGGTCAGGGAGAGGGTTTTTGATAGCTTTGGGATTTTCAGGTGGGGTGATGACCTTTTTGTCAATTAAGTTTTGAATTTCATGGCGAAGATGAAAGCAACGGTCAGTATGGTGACTATATTGCTAATGAAATGTGCAATATTGGGTAGGGTCATGTCTAGATGGCAGAGGATTAGAGACAGGTCGGGTCGAGGATTGAGCGGTGTGAGATACCCTTTCTCCATTAGTACCTGCAAGGCGAGGGTTAGGCTTATATGGAGATGGGCGAAGGTTCGTTTTTGGGTGCAGGGAGCACCAGGGTTAGAAACATTGGCAAATGGGTTGGCGGGTGTTGGCTGGGTATTCATAGGCTTGGGACGGGAATTTGGATGAGTGTTTCTGGTAAAGCATCCCTTTTCATTGTTTGCCCCCTAATTCAAAATGCTCTCAACTTAAGTGACAAAAGTGTCATCTATAGTCTTTGCAACAACTATGAGCACTTGCTGATTGTTCAACGCTTTGACCTTCAAAGCCTCAATAGCCCACCGAAGATGTGCATAGGGATCAATACCTGCCTCAATTTTATTCTTGCCACTTGCTTCAGCTTGACCAAGGGATTGGGTGGCTATATCGAAGCGAGGCCCATTTGTTGTTGATATGTCATCACCCAGACTTGAGATAGCTTCAGATTGGCCCTTACCAATTGCAGCTCGCCCAAAGATTGGGGAACTTTTTGACGTGAACCTTTTGGCATATGCTGTGGCCGATGATGGGGCCAAGACCCCAAAGGCTAAATCTGCCATAGTTCTCTGAAGATCTTCAATCATGCTCAACAACTCAAGAGTAGCGGGCTTCAAGCATTTGTGCCTACAGTGTATTTGACTCAACTTGGTCTTACTGAATAGGTTGGGTTGGACTCTTTGGCATAGGTTGGACTAGAATTAGGCTATTGTGGAGTTTTGGGGTTTTAGATGATGGGGAGTCAAGTGCATCCATCATGCACAAGTCCGTGCTTTATGGAATGAACACCTTAGGCTTGGATAAATGGGCTGGGGTGATGTATATATTGGGGTTAAAGGTAGAAGGTAGTGTATAGATGAGGTTATGTTGATGAGGAGGTATTTGGTCACAGATGGGAAGTGGATTGGTGGTAACATTGGGTTCTTAAGGTGGAGATATCGTCTGGTTGTTGATGAGATTCTACACCTCATGACGAAGATGGTAGCAACGATCGGTGCCATGACTGCACTACTGATGGTACACAGTATTTGGTGGGGTTATGTCTAGCAGGAAGTGGGTCAGGAAGAGGTTGGGGATCAAGGGGTTTGAGATACCCTTTTTCTATCAGGATTTTTAGTGCGCTAGTTAGGCTCATATGGAGGGGGGTGAAAGTTCTGCCTTGAGCTCAGGTTGGGCCAGCTGTTTGTGGGCTTGTATTGGAAAACGGGTCGCCAGTTTTGGGAATGATTTCAGTGGGTTTGGGAATAGTGCTACTACTAGTATTGGTACTCTCAAAAAACACCCTCTTTGTTGGTTCACCTGTTCTAGGAATAATCCCCTTGTTAAATGCACTCTCAATCTGAACCCCTAATTCATGTAAAGTTTTGAAAGTGAACAGTGGAGTGACTATTAACTTTTGTAACATATCAATCTCAAGGTTCTGCACCACTATCCGTACTTGGTCCCTCTCAGAAGGTCGATCTGTCATCTGTGCTGCCTTTGCTCTCCACCTTGCAACAAATTCCACAAATGGTTCTTCAAGATTATGGTGGGTTGCTTCAAGCTCTTGGGTGGTCATTTCAATTCTGATTTTGATATGACCCTCAAGGTTTTGAAAGGAACCTTTTCAAGATTAAGACTCTCCAAGGATTGCATCACACATTGTCAAAGATTTCACATTTTGCACAAAAGCATTCAAAACACCCCTATGAGAGGTTAAGGTTTCCCTGTCCTAGCTTTGGAGTGATTTACAACTTTAGTACTCAAACAAGCGGTATCACATCATCCTGCATACGGGAGAGTATCTTGTCTTAATTTGGAACAGTCGCTAGAGTTTTACTATATGCAGCTAGGCCAAATAGTGAAAAAGGGGCACCTTAGCAAAATTACCTAATATACCTCTCACACCTAAAACTGAGAAATGAAAGGAGGATCAAACGGTACAACAACAATCTAGATCCAAGGGTTGTGTTTCCAACATGGCAGAGCCCACGACCAGCTAACCTTTTGGCAAGCTTTTGGGCAAGCCTCCGGCAAACCGTCCAGGAATAGCAAATGGCAAACACAGTGACTTAAGCGCATCAATGCAAATGCAATGCAAAGAACATATAAGTGCAGATAAAATTTCACATCATGAATTTCAAGTCAAGTTCTCTAAGTTCCCAGCAAAGTCGCCAGAAACTATAGCTTGCTTTTCGTGCTCCTTTTGGATACGAGTAGCCTTACAGTTCAGACTCCCATGGTTCTGAATCTGATTTCACAAGTGCAATGTGAAATAGTGAAAACACAAAAAGAGTACAAATCTAGCAATTCTTTTGGAAAATCGATGTTTTGAATCAAACGCCAAAAATTGACTGTTTTACCAGATTATAGAGTTACCACCTAAATATTTTTAGAAATTTAGGAAACTCGTGACTCGCGCAAAAGGCCACTTATCCATCATCACCAAAGTGTCTCGGCTTGGGAACTTAGGTACGAGTGGGGAAGGTCATAAATTGAGCACCTCACTTGCCCGATCAAAGATCGGCCTCTACTAGTCATGATGTGATTTTTATTTACATTATATGTTCTTGTTCTGATTATTAGGCTATTATTACTATGTGATGCGCACATAAGTATAGACTAATTTGCAACAATTGAAACATTTCGATCTATGTTTGTTTTGAAAATTGTTTTTGATACTTGTCACTTGAAAAAAGCGAGCTTGTATGTACATTAATCAACTTATCCCAATTTAAGCAATTAGCCTTCATCCACAGGCATTCAAACAGATATATCACTTAAGCACTTAGCCTCATGGAATCATGCTTTGATGACATGGCAACAATCACACGCATGTGGTATGCGAAAGCAATTAAATGTTCACCTAGTACTCCGAGGCAAGCCAAAAAAAGCAAAATAATTAGAAAACATGCATGTTCCTAAACAATGCAATGTGACTAATGCAACGCACACATTTATGCAATTTTAGAGGCTTGGCTATGAACGTGGCATTTGAATCAATTTGATAGCATGTGGTCTAAGCACGAATTCAAAGAATTTAAGCAATAACAATGCTTGGTTAGAATGATGAACCGAGCTTTTATGCATGCAAGATGAGTGGATGCAAATTATGAAAAATGCTAAATGAAACATGATGTTCTATTCTAACCATCATAAGCAGATAAATAAAAGGGAGAAAGAAATGGGGTTGGAAGACATACACACTTATTTCAATATTTGCCCTCATGCAAGAGGGTTCGAATGAGTGTTCGAATAAACTACTTATTACAAGTCCGACCGAATGACTAATAAATAAATAACTAGCTATCTAATTTATTACAACAAGGATATTATAACAATAATAATTACAACACTAATTACAACAATAATATTACAACATTTAATATGAACTAAAGATACACGGTTTTCAGAAGCTGCACTGTCTGCCTTCTGTGCAATTTGCTCTATTTCACCCTTAGGTTTTTCCCTCTATTTCTACCAAAATTTACTGCTTACCAAACAATTGGGTCTGGCCGGGCCAATTGGGGCCCGACTGGTCCCCAATGAGGCTCGACTGGGTCCAAACAAGGCCGGCCGTGCCCTAATTTCATGCAAAACCTGTTTTGTGCTCCGATGTGAAAACAGTGTAGACAGAGCAGCTTAAGCCTTGTTTGTCCCCTCTGCTCTCCTCTATCTTGAAACTAAAGAGAAGAGTGAATTTGAGTCTGAAACCATCAATAGGCACAAGTTGATGGCTTGATGATTTCGAACACAATTTGGACAAAATAATTGATAAATGCAATGAAGACGACCACCTCTCCCTCTCATCATGGAGGCTCAAAGAGAAAGGTAGACACGCTTCAAGGCTCATCGAAACATCATGAATCGATATAAGACGACACTTGACACAATAGACTCAGCATAACGTTCGACCGAATCCAACCCATTTTATTAATCTTCTTTATGTCAGTTTGATTGATTTTGGCCTTTTGTTAGCCTTTTTTATCTTACCTTTCCATTGCTTAATCATTTTGTCCGAAAATGAGAATTAAGTCCACTAATGAAGAGAGGTGTCAAACAAGAAGTTGTTTTTGGTGTGAGAGAGATGTAATGCCATGGTAATGAACCTCTGAAAAGATTAAACCATTTAGCATGGAATGTCTCTTTCTCAAGCTTAAACAACACTCGTTTGAAACAATGCTTACAAACAAAGAAAAAACCAAAAAAGGAGGAAGAGTGTAGAGATGATTATGCAAGATTGATTATTGGACAAATGGGACTCTTTACATGGAATTAAGTAAGAAAAGCTATCAACTCGAGTAAATTGGTGTCTAAGGCCTAAACAACCGAAGTCATGAGGACGTACAACACAACAAACAAAGTATTCAAAACACAAATTAATTAAATAAATTAAACAGCCCCTAAAACCAAAAAAATAGTGACGAAACAGCCCCAAAAACAAGCTGAAAATAGTTTGAAAAGCTAGAAAAAGTAAGCAAAGATAAAAGAGAACAAAACTAGTAAGCAAGCCTAAGGAATAGTGGCTAACCCCTCCAGTTTTTACAACTTCAAATCACATATTTTAGCCTCTAAAAATAGTCCAAAAATAGTCCAAAAAAATCCCAAAAACAGTGGCTAAAATCATGTTAAAAGAGCATAAAAGATAGAAAAAAACAATGAGATAGAAAACTAGTAAGCAAGACTAAGGAGGGGTGGCTAACCCCTCCATTTTTGGAACTTTTAAATCACATTTTTCAGCCTTTACAAACTCTAAAAATCAATATATAAAGACAAGAAAAATAGAGGAAAAGAGTAGAAGAAAATGAAAGCAGAATGTGCAAAATTATACCTTTTGAAAAGAGAGGTAAACTTTTAGTTAACAAACTTGATTCCAACACCCTCAAGTTTCTGGAATTTAGTTTGAAATCTCAACAAAAAGCTAACAAGCTCCAATGGTATGTATTGTGTATGTATAGTTAAAGAAGGTGTGAAGGTAAAGAAAGCTTTTGTAAGGAAGTTATGTCAGTGCTCCTACAAATATCTCCTAGAACAACTCTCTAACCTCTAGGTTTTGAAAATATGCCTTGAATTCTCTATAAGAAAGCTTAAGCTTTTTTGGTGTATGGAGGGTGAAGGTTGATTTGAAGAACAAAAGAAGCTTGAAGGTTCAAGAGCTTTCATCAATGTCTAAGCCTCTTGGAAGGTTTTTCTATCCTTAAAATTTGAAGTGGGAGGTCTTATTTATAGAATTTGAGCCAATTTGGTTGAAAATATCTTCAAACAAAGATATTTGTTCAATTTCCGCCAACTGTCTATTTGGCGCCATTAAGACCCAGCCGGGCCCAAAAACACACGACCGGGCCTAAAAAGAAACTCTAGAAAAGTTTTCATTAAGACCTGGCCGGGCCTAAATGAGGCACGGCCGGTTCTAAATGGACAAGGTCGGGTCCAAAAATCTGCATTTTAGGCCCGACTTCAAACAGGCATACCTCCCTCGTCTAGACTCGATTGTAGATGATTCTTGAGTCTAAATTGAAACCCCAGAAGTCTAATTTCCAATGGTGGTGGCCTCACATAGAAATGCTAGGTGTGAAAAGAAATATGCATATTTTAGTGAAGGCAGCTCATTTCCTTCTCAACGGATTGATGCCCAACTAGTTTTCTTCCCTCCACTCCTATTTCCTTCAACTTCAAACCTGTAACTAGGATGTTTTTAAATATTTTTTCAAAGAGTTTAACTCCCTTCCACTTATTTCCACTTCGTCCTTACTCAATTTATCGAAAAAGTGCAATATTTTAAACGAAATGCGAGCCTCGGAACATCGTAGAAACATTTGGAAAAATATTTTGGAATGAGGGTTTTAAGGTCTAAAATAGTTTGGCCAAAATGAGGTGCAAGGTTTGGATTAGAGCTTGAATCCAAATTTCTTCGCTTAGAATTCGAAAGATTGCATAATGTAACTTTCATCATCTGGTGTTCGGAATAAAGAGCCCAAGTCTTAAGGGTGGTAAAAAATGAGGTGTCTACACCCTCCATTCTTGAATGTCCAAAGCTTCACCATGAAGCAAAGAAAAAAATGTGGGAATTGAGCTGGTTACAGCTCACCACCATCAAGTATTCACACCTGAGGATTTGTTTATAAATAGATTACATTAGTTGTTGTATTAAATCAATTCAATTTGTAAGAAAAATAAGAGATACTACATTGTAACATGCCCAGGGGTGTATCCATGTGCATTAAACAGTTCAAACTCTCGACTTCTTTGATCTAGTCTCGCGAGTGCAATGTGAAACATAGATAAGAGTCCAAATTTGGCAACTTTTATGGAAAATCCGTTTTAATACAAAATCTTTGCCAAAAATGGACTACATCACCAGATCTTAGAGTCGCCACCTAATATTTTGAAAAAATTAGGAAACCTGTGACTCGTGCCAAAGATGCTTGGCTCGGAACCTTAGGTATGAGAGGGGGAAAGTCATTAATTGAGTACCCCCACTCACCCACGTTCATATTTTGGTTATTAAATAAATCCTACAATTTACTATGTGAAGCATACAAGTATAGACTATGCCACCTACTTTGGAACAACTTGCTTTCTTATAATTTAAAAGAGCTTTTGAAGATGTACAACTCAAAAAAAATGAGCATACAAACATGAAAAATTAGCATAATTCCAAATAAAGCGACACAACCTCTATCCACCGGCATTCATACAGTTATATCAAGTAAGCAAGTAGACTCATGGTAGAATGCTAAACATAGTAAGAAAAACACACACAAGTAGGATACTAAAGGATAAAAACTTACATGTTTACCAATGTCCCGCGATCAGCTACAAAACAAAGTTAGCAAAATATGCATGATTTTATATACAAAATCCTAATGTAATTCACTCATGAGATGCAACTAAAGATTCGACTTCTAATATATGACATGTGAATCATCTCAAGAACATGTGGTACCGTACATAATCACCTAGGAATTGATTAAATCCACAAATACAAACTTAGGCGAATCAAGATGCATGAAACATGAATGTAAAGCATAGATATGATGAAAAACCAAAATATGATGCTTATGCACAAATAAGGAAAACAAGTAAAAAATGAGATAGAAAGAAGCGAGGCGAGAAATTATTACAACACTTGAAAGAATAATTACAAACCAAATGAAAGAAAGAGAGATTATCACAAAAAAAAAAAAAAAAAAACCCTCACAAAACACTCAAAAGAATAAAATAGAAACTTCATACGCCTTGAAGACCATAGGAACTTGTTATGCTCAACACCAAAAGGCTACTCTATTTCATCCAAAAGAAGTTAGCAGGCCGGCCAACTAGGCCTAGCAAAAACTATCTTGTTGCAACACCGAGAAAAGAATAGATAAGGAATATGTAGGTGGCTCAACTAACCACTTCCAGTTAGATTACACAAAAAAAAAAAAAAAAAAAAAAAAAAAAAAAAAAATCAAATAGAAAGTGCAAGATTACAATAAAACTAATATGAAACTAAAACGAGAAAAGCAAATATAAGACAGAAAGTGCAAGATTACAACAAATGAAACTAAAACAAATGAAACTAAATATAAGATAAAATGTACAAGAAAATGAAAAGAATTGAAAATAAAACAAGAAAAACAAATATAAGATAGAAAGTGCAAGAAAATGAAAGAATTGAAAATTCACCTTCGAAGAAAGATTAAACTTCTTGATTTCCAAACCTCCTCTTGATCACCCTCAAGGTTGTGAATTGTGTTCTTAATCCTCAATTCAAGAGCTTAAAATTTGAGCTTCAAAGGTAGCTTTGGACAAGTGTAGGAAATGATCACTTGGAACTTCATAAAGACTACTCTCTCTTCGATCAAACTTTAGAATTTGACTACAATAATGACTATTGGATGACTTTTTGTAATAGAAGATGAGATATAGTGTATAGCTTGAGAAATGAAAGGTCACAATTAACACTCAAGTTTGGCTAACTCTTGAATTCAAAGCTTAAACTCTCTTTTCCTCTATCTCTAACCTTCTCTCCTCAATCTATCCTCCCCATCCTCTCAACAATTTAATGTATTCATATAGGCCATGTAAGTGGAGAAATGGTGGAAGACAAAGTGAAAGATTAATGGAGTATTAGGGAAGATAATGGAGAACTAATGGAGCTAATGGAAGACAAAAGTGAAGTATTAGCTTCAATGGATCAAGCACTAGGCAATGGAAGATGAGTATACACGCATTTAATGCATGAATGGGTCAAAAAATGGGTTTGGGAAGTGTCCACCCAAACCAATACAAAAATCTGGGCAAACTGTCTGTGGGGTGGTCGACCGGCCAAACGATTGGGTAGTCGACCAACAAGAGGAGAAAAAGTTTGTTTCGCTCCGGTTCTACTCCATTTCGCTTTGGTTCAATCCAACTTTGCTCCGAGTGTCCAATGGGGCTCAAATACTTGACCAAAATAAGCTTAAAGTTGTAAAAAAGGCTGAAATTCTATTTCTCTTATTGAGGATTCTATGAAAAATACATTTTGAATTTTATCATCGACTAATCAAAAGTAAACGCCAAAATCTTAGGATCGGTCAAAATGGAGTGTCTGTATACATGTATCCAAAAATTCAGATAAAATAGTTTGTTTTTCCATTTGTATTCTCAAAATAAATCATTGGGATTACATTCCCACATCTCATCAAGTGGAATTTAATTTTCCATCACTAACAACCTTGCATGAAAAAAAAAAAAAAAGTCCCAATGTAGGTCTCATGTTGAATGTATAACTAATACTCCATCCGTTCTAAACTATTTGCTTAACATGAAAAATTAAAACTGAAAAATAATATATATTCTCCTATTGAAAGTTTTTTATAAAGAAATTCACAAATTAAAAGATCTCCATAAGTATTTTTAAATTTTTTTTAAAAAATAAAAATATATTATTTATAAGTTCCCGTTTTTCGTACGGGATAAACAACTTCAGAGAGATACTACTTGTTTTTTTTTATACACCTTGATGTATAGTTACAAGTACGGCCGATCCAGGTATATGTAACAAAATTTTATTATATAATTTAATTGAGGATATATATAAGCACATTTTGTATAGATACTAGCAGATAAAAGAAAAAGAAACTAAAAGCACTTAATTATTATATCCACATATTTTTTTAGGAGAAATTATGACAATAGTCCTTACTATGCTTATTATGTTATTTTACTCCCGTAATTTCAATTGTTCAATTTTAATCTTGAATTTATGATTTTATTTTAATTCGGTTCAATGAATTACAACTTTTAATATTTTTTTTTAATGAAAATATGTATATAAGTGGCATAGTCCTATTTTTAAAATCAAAACTATAAACTTAATCAACTCAGTGAATTAAGCTCAACCAATTCAGCAATTATTTCCGTCAAAAATACCAACAACATTATCAATTGGATCAAGTTGACACAATATCTAAAATTAAGGGTCAAAATTAAACCAATTAAAAGTGTAGGAACAAAAATAATACAATAAATAAAATATAAGAATCACTGGTATAATTTGTTTTTTTTTTTTTTTTTAAAAAGAATATAATTATGCATAGAGAGTCTCATTTTTCGAGCTCGTGAAGAACTTAGGACCGGCCTAATTGTAGCATTATTATGAGGCAAAATTACCATTTATGAGGGTTTTTAAAAATTGTTACACAGTAGCGAAAAAAGTTTATAATTTTAAGAGAAAATCAATGATAAAAGGAGAGTGTTAGGTTTAGTAAATATTTTTTTGTTGGTGAGCGGTCCAGCCTATGTGAAATAGTTTGGTAAAAAGTCATTTTCTATTTCTTTTCAAGGACTTTTATTTTTAAATTTACTGTTCTGTCTGTTGAATTTTTTCTATATGTTGAAATATTTTATTCTATTTGTTTAAAATTTTATTTGTTGAAATTTTTGTCCTGTTTTTTTCTATCTGTTGAAATTCTTATGCTATTTTTTTCCTATTTGTTTGAAATTCTAGTTTTAATTTTCCTATCTGCTGAAATTCAACACAAAGATTTGTTTAAATTTACACACAGATCTTGTATGTTTTTTTCTATTGTTTATCATCAACAACACACAACAATCGTATATACATCTATATCATCATCATCAACAAACAACAACAACAACAATAACAATAAAAATAACAACAAATTTGAACAGATCAAATATAAGAAATGGTTGAACAATCTTCTGTGTAAATAAAATAAATTGAAACCAAACCAAACAAATAAACAAATAATGTACCGAATTTATTTATCAAACTGAATTAAAAAATAAAAGGACCAAGTCGAGTGTGTAACACTCTATCCTTAAGACAGATTCGCCCCGCTACGGTGCTTACGGATAAGTAGCGTCTATCTCCTAAAATACAATGATCTTCACAAATTGTAGTAGCACTCCAAATAAATTTGTCCCGGTGAACTAGAATCTTGTGTTCTATTACTCTCTGAATTTTTCTCTAAATAACTAATATGAAGAATAATGCAACAAAACAAGAAATAGACTACAAAAAATGATATTCTTGATGTTTTTTTGGATGATGAAAACTGCTGTAACATGGCTGTATTTATGGGCAAAAAATCTGACCCGAATAGGTGCTAATTTGAAGTGAACAGGTGCACATTTAAATTGAATAGGTGCAAGCACTATTCAAACAGATAACTGCTGGAATAGTTCATCTGTCCGGACTGTATGAACCTATTTGAACTGATAAATAATCTATCCAGAAGAGGCACAAAATTTTGGATTCTGTGTGGAATTTAGACTGGAAGAGGCACAAAAATTTTGGAAAAAATTTGAATTCAAATTTAATTTGAAATACAAATAATTTCCTACAAGAATTTTTTTTGAAAAAATTCAAATAAATTTTGTCCAAAAAATTAATGTTAGGCTCGAACCCACAACCCACACCTGGCACGGCTCGGTTTAGCCAAACGGACTGCGTCGGCGGCGCGCACGTGCGTGTGGTGGTTTGGCCTAAGGTTCACTTTGTTATTAACTCTTCCCTTCTACAAAGTTGGGGTGCCCCTTGGGGCCCGACCCAAGTGTTGTAGTCTAGAGCTTATATACACACAAAAGCTCTCTTCGAGTTTCAATATGGGACAACCCATATAAGGAAACCCACATTTAATTCTTGAATTTGTTCAATTTCACGAACCCGAAAACGACGTCAAGTTCTCATTCACTCATAAATCGTTTTGATGAACCGTCTTCACCGTGTGACTTACCACACGGCAAGGAACACGTCACCTCTTCAGACCCACACCCAAAAGACGTTTGGGGCCCACTCCATTTTGGGCCAAAGTTGCCCAAAATAAGCCTTATAAACTAATTTTTCCAACAATCCCCCACATGAATAGAATTTGACGGAGAGAAAATGCAACATAGTCTAATTACAAAGAGTACAAAAATTGGAAATATTCTGCAAAGGATAGGTAGCTTTTTGGCTTTGAACCTTCCCTTGTGAGATACTATCGGATTTACTAGCTAACCAGTGAACATGATATCATGAACTGTTCAGCTGTTTGTGTAAACCAAGATAATAGAACTCACACAGTATATCCTCAGACACAGTTTAGTTCTCACTATTGTGTTCATTTTGGCCCTGAACAACCTAGTCTTTCATGAGTGCTTTAGAGAATCGTTAGCCCTTCACAAATCTCATAGAACCGACCCAGTTCACACTTACATAGGTGATTCATATGAAGAGTATCCTGCCATACTCCACTAGGTTTACCTAGATATAAGGATCATTGAAAGTATTACTTAACCTAAACCGCTGCAGACTTCACTATTTCATCATAGAAATGAGTAGGGAGTTTGACTCTCCAGTGATCCTTCTGAGTCATACACAACTCGGTTGTCCCTTTGAACTTTGATCTTGGGATCTCCAATCAACTAGGTTGGGTTGCCGTTGTGGTAAGTCTTATTTAATAGGCTTAAGCCCCATTCCCCTCGATTGAATTCTCAACTAGCTCTCTTGCTAACCCTTTGGTTAATGGATCGCTATGTTGTCTTTAGACTTCACATATTCAATGGAAATAATTCCATTAGAGAATAGTTGTCTCACGGTGTTATGTTAACGACGAATGTGTCGTGACTTACCGTTATACATATGACTTTGTTGCTCTACTTATTGTGATTGACTATTGCAATGTATGCATATAGTAGGTACCAATTTTGGCTACATTGGAATATCTTCAAGGAAGTGGTGAAGCCATTTTGCTTCTTTCCCAACTTTGTCTAAAGCTATGAATTCAGATTCCATAGTAGACCTAGCAATGCAAGTCTGTTTGGAAGATTTCCAAGATACAGCTGCCCCACCAAGAGCAAAGACATACCCACTGGTGGACTTTGAGTTCTCTAGTATCCGATATCCAGTTTGCATCACAGTAACCTTCAAGTACTACTGGATATCTCAATATAATTCAGCCAATGTTACGAGTAAATCGGAGATATCTTAGAATCCTTACGATTGCTTTCCAGTGTTCTACTCCTAGATTACTCGTATATCTACTTGATTTACTTACTGCATAAGCTATATCCAGGTGAGTGCAATTCATCAAGTACATTAAGCTTCCAATAATTTGGGCATACTCTAATTGAGAAATACTTTCCTGTACATTCTTAGAAAGAAACAAATTAACATCTACAGGTGTTCTAGCAAGATGATCATCATCTTTGCTGAATTTGTCAAGTATTTTCTCAATGTAATGAGATTGTAACAAAGCATAACCTTCTGATGTTTTGGTAATTTTCATACCAAGAATTACATCAACAATACCCATGTCCTTCATATCAAAATGTTTATTCAACATTTTCTTGGTAGTTTTAATCATATAATTATTACTACCTACGATGAACATATCATCTACATAAAGACATACAATGGCATAACCTTTGTCTGTGTTTTTAATATAAACACATTTGTCACACTCATTAATTTTAAATCCATTTGACATCATTGCCTTGTTAAATTTCTCATGCCATTGCTTTGGTGCTTGTTTTAAACTATATAATGATTTAACCAACTCACACACTTTCTTTTCTTTTCCTGGAACAGAAAAACCTTCTGGTTCTTCCATGTAAATTTCTTCATCTAACTCACCATTTAAGAAAGTGGTTTTTACATCCATTTGATAAATTTCTAGATTGTATAGAGATGCAGTGGCAATTAGCATTCTAATGGATGTTATTCTAGTAACTGGTGACTATGTGTCAAAGTAATTAAGACCTTCTTTTTGTCTAAAACCTTTGACCACAAGTCTTGCTTTATATTTGTCAATTGATCTATCTGCTTTCATTTTTCTTTGAAAATTCACTTGTACCCAAGAGGTTTACAACCCGGTAGTAAGTCCACTAATTCCCAAGTGTGATTTTGCAAGATGGATTCAACTTCACTATTGACAGCTTCTTTCCATAAGGGAGCTTCAGGACTGGACATAGCCTCTTTAAAAGTTAAAGTCTCATTTTCTAACAAAAATGTTAGAAAATTTGGACCAAAAGATTTTGAGGTTCTAGCACGTTTACTACGCCTAGGTTCCTCTTCCTCATTTTGATCTAATTCTTGTTCTTGATTACGTTCTTGATCCTCACTAGTAATAAAATCATGAGATCTTTTATTGTTAGTACTAGTCTCTTGTCTAGTTTTATTCGGAAACACATGTTCAAAGAAAGATGCATTTCGAGATTCAATAATAGTATTTACATGCATTTCGGAATGTTCTGATTTATGAATCAACAACCAATATGCACTACTATTCTTGGCATAACCAATGAAAATGCAATCAATGGTTTTAGGACCTATCTTAGTCTTTTTAGGACTAGGAATAACCATTTTAGCCAAACACCCCCACACTTTTAAGTATTTATAGGATGGTACTGTCGCATGCCACATTTCATAAGATGTTTGATTCACTTTCTTTCGAGATAGTTTATTTAAAATATACTTTGCAGAAAGTATTGCTTCCCCTCACAAGTTCTGAGGTAATCCAGAACTTATTAACAGGGCATTCATCATTTCTTTTAAAGTCTTATTTTTCCTTTCAGCAATTTCATTTTGCTAAGGTGAGTAAGGAGCGGTGGTTTGATGAATTATATCATGTTCTTTACAAAATTCACCAAAAAGTGATTCATATTCACCACCTCTATCACTTTTAAGTTTCTTAATCTTCTTACCAAGTTGATTTTCAACTTCATTCTTATATTGAATGAAAGTTTCCAAAGCTTCATCCTTGGTTCGAATTAAATAAACATAACTATATCTAGTATAGTCATCTATGAAAGTGATAAAATAATTTTTCCCACCTCTAGTTTGAATTGATTTAAAATCACAAATGTCACTATGAATTAATTCAAGTGGTTTCGTACTTCTTTCAATTGAATGAAAAAGGAGTTTTATATAATTTTGCCTCAACGCAAATTTCACATGTATTATTTGAATCAATGTTAAATTTAGGTAAACATTCCATATTAATTAATCTATATAAAGATCCATAATTAACATGTCCTAGTCCACCATGCCATAAATTTGAAGACTCAAGCAAGTAAGAAGAAGATGTATTTTTATTAATAACTGAGGGTATAACGGTCATTACATTCATCTTGAAAAGGCCATCAGACATGTAACCTTTTTCTACATACATCTCATTCTTAGTAAGTAGAAATTTATCACTCTCAAACACTAGCCTAAACCCATTCTTACTCAACAAAGATCCAGAAACAAGATTCTTGTGAATGCCCGATACATGCAGCACATTATTGAGAGTGAGTTCCTTTCCAGATGTCATCTTCAAAAAAATCTTCCCTTGTCCTTTAACTTTGGAAGTTGAGGAGCTGCCCATAAAAAGTTGTTCACCATTGTCCACTGTAGAATAAGATGTGAACATCTTTTTTTCGGCACAAATGTGGCAAGTAGCACCAGTGTCCACCCACCATTCTTTAGGATTTCCGACAAGATTTGCGTCGGAAAGAACTGCAAAAAGATTGATATCATCTACACCATTGGAAATATTGTCCACTTCGGTCATATGGGCTTGAGCAGGCTTCTTGCTTGTTCTTCTTTTGTTTTTGCCTTTGCTACAGCAATCTTTGGCTCGATGTCCCTCTTTGTCACAGATGTAACACTTGCCATTAAACTTGTACTTTTTAATTTCCCCCTTTTTTAGAGCCTTGTGATGAACTTTCTCCAAAAAACTTTCATTTCTTTGCTTTTGGAGCATGCTCCACCATATTTGCCTTAGACTCCATAGGATGCTTACCAGCCCGCTTCTCAGAATTGCGGTTGTCCTCCTCAATCCTCAAACGCACAATTAATTCTTCTAAAGACATTTCTTTGCGCTTGTATTTGAAGTAGTTCTTGAAATCCTTCCAGCCTTGTGGTAATTTCTCAATTAAGGATGCAACTTGGAAGGATTCACTAAGAGACATGCCTTCTGCGTGAATGTCATGCAGAATGAGTTGGAGATCTTGAACTTGGCGGATCACAGTCTTAGAATCAACCATCACAAAGTCCAGGAATTTGCCAACCACAAATTTCTTTGAGCCAGCATCTTCCGTTTTGTATTTTTTCACCAAAGACTCCCAAAGTTCCTTTGTTGTCATGATAGGACTGTAGACGTTGTATAATGTGTTGTCATGTCCATTGAAGATGTAGTTTCGGCAAAGGAAATCAACATGTTTTCAAGCATCGACCGCAGCAACCACTTGCCGGTCGGTTTCATCCTCTTTCAAAATAGGAGCATCCTCATGGAGAAAGCGTGCCAGGTTGAGAGTAGTAAGATAGAACATCATTTTCTGTTGCCATCTTTTAAAATCAGTTCCAGAGAACTTCTCTGGCTTCTCACCGTGATTACTTGTACTGTCACAGCCGGAGAGGGGGTTGGTGCAATTGTTGCCACCACACTAGTACTTGTTTGAGCATTTGTTTTAGTAGCCATGAATTCTAAATTATAAAATAAAATTAGAATTAGAATTTATACTACACAAAAAACTTAAACCAAAACCACAGAATTAAATTTCGTAAAAATAAAAGAAACAAGAAATGTAACTTTTGTTTTTCAATTAATTTGGAAATAAAATAAAATTTTATTTAACGAAATTAATTCCACACAAAAAATTAAATTTCTGTAACACTTCAATAATTAAAATACTGAAACAGAATTTTAATTAATGAACACTCAGAAAATAATTTCTAAAAACCAAAATTAATTTCTGAAAAAATTCCACAAATAAATATTCTGAATTGTTAATGACACAGTATATTATTAATTGTCAAAGAAAATAGACAGTATATTACTACTATCTGACAAATAGCATATAACCACTATTTGTTTTTCCAACCAGAATATTAATTTCTAAAGTCATAGAAAATAATTTCTGTAAGAACAAGAAAGAGAAAAGGGAACAAACAAAAATTCTGTAAATAGAATAATTCGAATCTGCCTTAAGATTGTTGGAACAATCTTCTGTGTAAATAAAATAAATTGAAACAAAACCAAACAAATAAATAAATAACGTACCGAATTTATTTGTCGAACCGAATTAAAAAATAAAAGACCAAGTCGAGTGTGTGACACTCTGTTCTTAAGACAGATTCGCCCCACTACGGTGCTTACGGATAAGTGGCGTCTATCTCCCAGGATACAATGATCTTCACAAATTTGTAGTAGCACTCCAAATAAATTTGTTCGGCGAACTAGAATCTTGTGTTCTATTACTCTCTGAATTTTTCTCTAAATAACTAATATGAAGAATAATGCAAACAAAGTAAGAAATGGACTGCAAAAGATGATATTCTTGATGTTTTTTGGATGATGAAAACTACTAGAACATGGTTGTACTTATAGGCAAAAAATCTGACCCGAATAGGTGCTAATTTGAAATGAACAGGTGCACATTTAAATTGAACAGGTGCAAGCACTATTCACATAGATAACTGCTGGAATAGTTGATCTGTCCGGACTGTATGAACCTGTTTGAACTGGTAAAGAATCTGTCCAGTTCAACTAGGCAGTTTCTGGCAGTTAAATAACTGTAAAACCAGTTTGAATCTGTGTAGAATTTGGACTGGAAGAGGCACAAAAATTTTGGAAAAAATTTGAATTCAAATTTAATTTGAAATACAAATAATTTCCTACAAGAATTTTTTTTGAAAAAATTCAAATAGATTTTGTCCAAAAAATTAATGTTAGACCCGACCAACAACCCACACGGTCGGCCGGACGGCGGCTCGTGTGTGGTGGTTTGGGCTAAGGTTCACTTCGTCCATAACTCCTCCATTCTACAAACTTGAGGTGCCTTGGGGCCCAACCTAAGTGTTGTAGTCTAGAGCTTATATACACACAAAAGCTCTCTTCAAGTTTCAATGTGGAACAACCCATATAAGGAAACCCACATTTAATTCTTGAATTTGTTCAATAACACGAACCCGAAAATGACGTCAAGTTCCCATTCACTCAAAAATGGTTTTGACGAACCGTCTTCACCGTGTGACTTGCCACACGACAAGGAACACGTCACCTCTTCGGACCTACCCCAAAAGATGTTTGGGGCCCACTCCATTTTGGGCTCAAAGTTGGCCCAAAATAAGCCTTATAAACCAAATTTTCCAACAAGAAATACAAACAACAACCAATATATATATATATTTGAACATATCTAAATAATTAAATAATTAAACAAAAAAAAGGACTAAATGGATTTTCTCTAAACAAATCAAACACACCCCAACATACAACTTTTCGTCATCATCGTCTTCTTCCATAACCAAAACTGAGATTATACAAACCAGACTTGAGACTATACAAAACATGTATATAAAGTAAGCGGAGGAGAGTGAGACATAAAGAGAGAGAGAGAGAGAGAGAGAGAGAGAGAGGAGAGAGAAGGAGAGAGAGAGGTTTGTTGAAATGGGGTTGAATAAGGGAAGAGAAGTGTATATGTAGATTGGGTATTTTGGTCATTTTATGAGAATTTATTCTTATGGACAAAGAAAATCAACGTCTGGACCTTTTGACAAAGAAAATCTAATTTTTGACTTTTGGGCCAAACACACGAATTTTAACTATACATATTACAATATTTATTATTTTTTTGTAAATATTTTTTTGGCAACCACTGATGTATAATTCCCTCTTATTATAACCAATATCCACAA
Organism: Camellia granthamiana; assembly: GCA_036172215.1. NCBI lineage: Eukaryota > Viridiplantae > Streptophyta > Magnoliopsida > Ericales > Theaceae > Camellia > Camellia granthamiana. The sequence goes on along the minus strand of CM069906.1, from coordinate 59,896,557 downwards.
TGGATACAACTCACTTTCTTACGTCAAACAGGAAAAGAATTTGACCTTTAACATTGGAAAACTTATGCTTATGCCTCTTTTGGGAAGACCAAAAAAAGCCAAAAGCTAGCTTTTAACTTATTTTGGGTCAAATCACTCTCTCTATTTTTGTACACGTTTTTTCAAAAAAAGTCAAAAAAAAAAAAAAACCAAAAAGTCAGTTTTTAACCAACTTTCCAAAATAATTAATTAGGTTTTCATTAACTCGTTTTTTTGAAACTTTTTTTTAAAAAATTAGAAATTAGTTGGACATGAAATAAATAGCATTTTTTTTTGTTTTTTGAGTTTTAAAATATTTCCTTCTCAAAAAATAAAAGAAAGAAAAAGAAATCATATAAAAATAAGTGTTGACTACACTTTTCGTGGCTAAAGTTTGATCTAAATTTCACTTTAGTCTTTATTGTTTCAATTTTAACTGTGGGTATTAATTTTTGACCTCACAACCAAACAGGAAATTTAGCTAGAGAGCATGCAGAAGAATAGATTAAACCAAGCACTTGCCAACAACAAGACAAGAATACCATGGTGGCTCGTCCACCCGGGGGCACTTCAGCGATCAAGTCAATCAATATTATCTCTTAAAGATATCAAACAAGTACTCAATGCACAAGTAAAACCATACCTTAGACCCACAAGGGTGCCTCACTTTTATAGTTCATAAGACTCAAGCACAATGCTTATCTCAGACTCTTAGTTAGATATGGATGAACTACTCAACATCCTCATCCTTATCTAAACTAAGAGCATCACTTATCTAGGACTCTTGTCCTCTATCAAAATATCTCAGATTTTGGTATTACCACACTATATCTCAGCAAACTAGCTCATCCACATGGCACCTCGGCCAACATCTCTACGACACCTTGACCATGTGGCATGACCCTAAAAATACATCCCTACAACTACCCCCAAAAATACATCCTCACAACTACCCCTTAGGTTTTATTACCTCGGCTACCCGAGGTGATAGAACCTACATCGTCTACTCTCCCAACATGTCGGATAAACCACATGATGAAGGGTGTTCCTCTGACCGAGATCATGACTCGTCGGCATCAAGAAATAGGGGCTCAAATGTCCACTCATCAAGAATCAAGAACAAACATGTTCTTTAATCCAAAATGAACATCTCAACCGAGATCCTACTACTAGCCGAGATCATGATTCACCGGTTCAAGAATGTCAAGAATCTTAACTGCACATGAGCTGTCACGCATAGCTATCCTAACCATTTCAACCATGTGTCACCACTTGACTGGCTCGTACTCGTCACCCATCAAATACGTCGCTTTGTCTCTAACATATGCCACCTGACGTCACTTGACGTCAGCTAGGCATGTCGTCTAAGGGTTTGAAATAATGACCTTTGCCACCCTTTCACTTTTGAACAAAACACTTTTTCCCTCTCTCTCTGTCTCTACATTCGGCATTTATCATTTTCCCTCTCTTCTCAGAGCTTCTCTCTCTTGAATTCTCTTAAACTGCCATTAATAACCTTTGAAGCTTTCTGCAACTACTCCTGCTCGTCACCTCCGTCAAGCACTTAACCAATGCGTTTCGATTAAAAGCATTGTCTGACCCCGGCGAACACGATTCCGGCATTCAATCTTTTACTTACAATCTGTAAGTCTCTCAGTCCCTTTATTTTCAATCTATTTATCCTTGTTCTTTCATGTTCTTAAGCATACTTCTATGATTTCTATGTATGTATAAGCCCCTTGCACTTTTCTCATTCTTGCACACTAGAACTGGATTACCATGAATCACCATCCCTGATCCCTTGTATTCCTTGCACATTGGCACTAGATTACCATGAATCACCATCCCCGATCCCTTGTATTCCTTATACTAGTGTTCATTTATGTCTTGAATGTGTTCTTGCTCTCTTTATCTTCTGAATCTGTGTTATCTTTGCCTCTATTTCTTTCTCTATTTCCAGATTCTTCCATCTAACTCTTTGTTCACCTTTGTAGATTTATGATTGGGATTTTTTAACTGTAGGAAAACTGAAACATCAACCTCATAGAACCTTCACAGGATCACCAGAGTCTTCAAACCAGAATTTCCTAGGGTCCAAACCTCAAACCCTTGGTCTTCACACACTTAGCCAAGGTAATGGGGATGTTCAAGTAGAGGGTAGACTCTCCTAAAAAACTATAGTATTTTTGCCAAGAGTTCGACATTCTTGCCGACGTCCAGATTAGACTAGCCAGTGAGAATGACTCAATTATGCCTGGAGAAAATTACATGCCTTTTCTCGTAGTATCAATCATTGAGGGTGGGATCAGATTCCCCCTTAACATCCTCTTTAGAGAAGTGATGCATTTCTTCAAACTCAACCTCATGTAACTAGCCATAAGCACATTTAGGGTCCTTAACAACATAGCCTAGTTATGTCGCCGACATAATGCTAGGATCACCCTTCCTGACATTCGGTATTGTTACACCATTCGACATTGCTGCTTATTCTTAGTCTCATTCTAATGTCTTCTCTTTTTTATTCTTTTAGCAGTGTTTCCTCAACCAAGCAAATCCTTCTACAAGTCGTACATCCAAAGTCAAGACCTTACCCGACTTTTGGACTTACCAATTCAAGACCACAAGGCGCAATTCTACTCAACTACGTACCGATGTACCGGTCTCCGCTGCCCGACATCCCATCCAAGAGTAGAACTTCACTATCTGCATCAACTCCACTAGCAACGTCTTCTATACGTACTAATCAAGCTTCCATCTCTGATCTAATAAACTAGTCATCAACCTCGGTTCCATCCTTGCACATTCCACTAGCTCAACACCAGTGTCGTCGCTGACCTACAAACGCTTCAGCTAGAAGGACACGTAGCAAAAGCGTCGAGGTGTCGATACATCAGCATACAATCTTGCCAACCCAGCTTTTGCTCTCCCTGCATTCAAATTTGGCACTGGACTGACCATCACCGCTACCTTAGAGGAGATGGATCATAAACTAACAGTCGCCAAGGACCATCGCCGAATTACCTGACATTGTTATTGTCCAATCTACCCATTTTCCTCAATCAGTTAAAAAACCAAGGAGGGTGAAAAAGGCCAAAGTCACAGTCATCCCTTCTAATGAGGATAAGAATCTTGAAGACTCCATGTCAATCTCCAAGCCGGTTGAAGCCGAGAAGAAGCTAACCTTAACCAAATCCACCGACGCCCCACCTGCAAAGAAGCCAAGGTCAGTCAGACCTGGGGAAAAGAGGGACATTCTTCTCGAGGATGCCTGGCTCTCTGAGATCCGTGTGGGTGATCGACTTCTAAAATTCGGTGACAACGCCATCAAGGATATTGAAGTTGGTGCCGCATTGACCACGTGCCTTCTTCTACCAACTGACTTGAAGCATTTCCTTAATGATAAGGCATTATGTTCTGGTAACTTCGCTTACTCTTCTTTTTAAATTCAGTCTTCCATACTTAGTAAAATATTATTAATTAAATTCTTTCCATTGTAGGCCATCCAACATGCCCACTCCCATGCGGTCAAGGCCGAGTTGATAAAGAAAGGCTTGACAAAAAAGACTGCAAGCTTCATCTCTTAACTCAACAAGGCTGAGGCTAGGATCAAAAATCTGATGGATAAGGTCAGCGCAGCCAAGACTGTTGAAAACAAGGCCGAGGCCGCTGCCAAAGCTGCTACCAAGGTTGCTGAAGAAACGGCTACCGAGGCCGAGATTACACTGAAGGAGGCCCTTGAAACTAAAGAAGCGAAGATCAAGGACGCCAATGAAAAAGCCTATTCAGAGGGACAGGCTGACTGTAAACACCCAACTTTTGACCGCCTTCAAGACTTGGTGCTTCATTCCAAGCACTCGATGATGAAAGTTACATTATGCAAATTGTTCAAATCTTCAGCAAAAGAATTTGGTTTTGAGCTCTAAACCCAAATCTTACGCCCCATTTTGGCCAAACTATTTTAGACCTTAAAACTCTTTTTTTTAAATGTTTCTACGATATTCCGAGGCTCGCATTTCAATTAAAATATTACACTTTTTACTAAATCATGTAAGGACAAAGTAGAAATAAATGGAAGAGAGGTAAACTCTTTGAAAAATCTTTAAAAACATTTTATTTATAGGTTTGAAGTTGAAGGAAATATGAGGGGACGAAAGAAAACTAGTTGGGGAAAAGGTGGAACATCAAACCATTAAGAAAGAAATGAACAACCTTCACTAAATTAGGCATATTTCTTTGTACACTTAGAATTTACATGTGAGGTTACCACCATTGGAAAGTAGACTTCTGGGGCTTCAATTTCGACTTAGGAATCACTTAAATCAAGTCCGGATGAGGGAGATATACTCATTTGAAGTTGGTTTTGAAAATAGTTTTTTTTTGCAAGTAGCTGGTCGGCTAATTAAAGTGGTTGGCCGGCCAATTGATGAGAAATCCGGCCAATTAAAGTGGACAACTAGCCTTGTTTATCACATGAAGATATTTTTCAGTTGCCAGCTGTCTTCATGCATTAGATGTTGGCCATTTATCTTTTTCTTGATATTTCTGACTGGAGAAGCTCATTTTCTATAAATAGAGGGCCTTTCCTTTGGTTTTAAGGTTGCAAAATCAATTTCCAAGAGCTTTTGAAAAAAACCAAAAATCCTCTCTACCCTCCCAAATATAGATACAAGTTAGATACACCATTGGAGCTAAAACTTGACTCTTTTGTTGAGATTTCAACTTCATTTGAGAGGCTTGAGGGTGCTTTGAATCAAGTTTTCTTAACCAAGAACATCCTCTCTTCAAGAGGTATAACCTTTACCATCATTCTCTTTGTTTACACCACTATTTTCTTCATTTTTTTCTTGCTATTTGTACACTGTTTTGGACTAGTTCTAAGTGTTGGAACTTGTGATTTAAGAGCTAACAAAGGTGAAGGGGTTAACCACCTTTGCTTGAACCTTATCCCATAGCTCATATCTTTATCCATCCCACTTATTTCTCTGATTTTGGCCACTATTTTGGGGCTATTTTTGGACTGTTTTTGGACTATTTTCATAGGCTAAAATATGTGATTTGAAGTTGTAAAAAGTGGAGGGGTTAGCCACCCTTCCTTAGGCTTGCTTACTAGCTTTGTTCTCTTTCATTTTTGCTTACTTTTTCTAGCCTTTCAAAATGAATTCACATTGTTTTCTTAGTTTTTGGGGTTGTTTTAATTGTTTGTTTAGTTTATGCTTTGAATATTATACTTGTGATGTTGTAAGTCCTCATGGATTTGTGTGTTTAGGCCATAGACACCAATCCATTTGAGTCAATAGTTTTATTTACCTAGTTTTCAAGTAAAGAGTCTCACTTTAATCACCTTCGCATAATCATCTCTGCAACCTTCCTCCTTTCTTTCTTTCTTTCTTTTGTTTTTTGTTTTTTTTTTTCCTTTGATTAAGCGTTGTTTCAAACAATTGATTATTGTTTAAGGCATGAGATTCCATGCTTAATGGTTTAATCTCTTCAGAAGTTCATTACCAGGGCATTACATCTCTCTCATACTAAGCACAACTTCTTGTTTGACATTTCTCTTCATTAGTGGACGTAATTATCACTTTTGGAAAAAATGAATAAAGAATGGCAAGGTAATGTAAAAATGGTTAAAATTGGACTAAAAGTGGTAAACAAAAGTAATAAAATTGGTTTGGGTTCAATCGGACGTTATATTGAACCTAGTGTGTCTCGAGTCATTACATACTCTTTAGTGATGTTAATGATTTGAGAAGCAATGTCAACCACTTCCCTTGAGGTTCCATGATATGGGGGTGGTTTTGTTGGTCTTTAATTTCCATTTATTGAGCCTTTGTCCTATCGGTTCATAGATCATCATGTAACAACTTTGCAATAATTGATGGTCTATGAATCAAGTCTACACCTCCCTTGATCAGTTTCATAATAAGAAGAGGTAGAAAAGACAAACATCCCCTAGAAATACTCTGTTTTTGCTCTGTTTCATTTATGTAGCAGTAGGGCAGTACCCAAAAATAGTGGCAGGCCAGCCAACTTTCTGCCTAATCGGCCACCCTATTTTATACAAGCAGTGTCATTTTCATGGCAAAATAGAGCAGAAGTTGAGGCAAAAACATATTCATTTTTTGACTGCAAGCAGAACAGTTTCTAGCAGCAAAACAAAGAGGTTTTCGGGAAGACGTTCTCACTTGCGTGCGTGTGAATCTTCGATTCCCGGAGTCCTTTAAATTAATGCTTTAATAGTAATATGTTGTGCTTAATTAGTAGCTTCATTCAAAACTTGTAATAGCTAGTTTAATTAGCATTAATTAGTTAATTTGGTATTGTAATAATTAGTTTACATTCGAACATTTGGACCCTCTTGTATGAAGGCACAGTTGTAATATTGTGTATGTCTTCCAACCCCCATTCTTTCTCTCTTTTATTTACTTGCTTATGATGGTTACATGTAGTATCATATTTTGGTTTCATATCATTACCATGTGTAAATATTCATTTTTGCATACATCGGGTTCGGTTCATCATTCTAACATTGTTGTCATTTCCTACTTACCTGAATACGTACGTTGCCACGTGTCTTGAATTGATTCATATGACATGTTCAAAATAGAACCATTTAGTTACATTTTGTATGTGTTGCATTAGTCACTTCGCATATTAGAACATGCATTTTTCTAATTATTTTATTTTCTTTGGCTTGCCTCGGAGTACTAGGTGAGTATTTTTTACTTTAGCATATTGCATGTATGTTAGTGTTGCCATATCAAGCATATTTACTATGAGGCTAAGTGTTTATTTGTTATATCCCTTGAATGCTGGTGGATGATGGCTATTTTGCTTAAGTTGGGATGATTTGATAAATGTACATATGAGCTCACTTTTTCAAGTGGCACATATTCAAACTCTTTTCAAACAAAACATCAAATCAAAGCATTCGAAAGTGAGTGACTTAGTCTATACTTGTATGCCTCACGTAGTCAGTTAGCATTAATAATTGGAATAAGAGCTTATAATGTAAATAAAAATCACATCATGATTAGTAGAAGCAGATCTTTGATGGGTGAGTGGGGTGCTCAATTCATGACCCTCCCCTCTCATACCTAAGTTTCCGAGCCGAGACACTTTGGTGATGACGGACAAGTGGCCTTTGGCATGAGTCACGAGTTTCCTAAATTTTTCAAAAATACTTAGGTGGCAACTCTGAAATCTGACAATGTAGTCCATTTTCGGTATCTTTGATGATAAATGAATTTTCTAAAGATTTGTCGGATTTGGACTCATTTGTGTTCTTTCTGTATCACATTGCACTTGTGAAACCAGATTTAGAACCATGGGAGTCCGAACTATAGGGCTATCGTATCCGAGGAGACTAAACCCCTCTGAGGAGCATGAAAAGCGAGCTACACCGACGTACAGGACCAATACAACAAGGGTTACTACCTTGGCTGGGTTGTTGCACTGAAGAAACTCTCTATCCCTGAGGACTTCCCCCTTCGGGACATCAACCAACTAGACGTTCCCTCACTCTCCTATCTAATCTGAGGATATGGAAGAGGAGGAAGAAAAAGAAGAAAAGGTTACTACTATTGCTACTGAGGCAAAGTCCCCATCTCTGAATGATCAAGTCCTGGACCTGACTGAAGATGATGGAGATGAGGTCTTCAAAAGCACATCCCCAAAGAAGGTTGACTCCTCTAAGGCTGAAATCACTGCTACCAAAAAGAGCCTTGATGAGACTCTCAAGGAAATTAATGACGAAATAGCAGCTGACGCTAAGGCTAGGAAGGTTATGGAGTAAATTGAGAACACTGCTCCAGAATCTAGCACTTAGGATTCCTTTTTCTTTTCTTTTTTCCTTCTTCTCTTTCAGTTGCAACTTTTCTCTTCTTTGAACACTTTTGTTTTTGTCAGGCCGAAGTGTCTTCCGATGTACTCAAACAAGTTTTTCTTTTATGAATGCAAGTTCGTTTTGTGTTGGATGTTGTAGAAACCCCATTTTTGACTTCCTTTAAGATGTGGGCGCCGCCCGATTGATCACCCAATGATGAATTTATATGCTTGTCCAAATGCTTGATTTCCTAAGTAGGAAACCTCAGTTTTGAACCTCAAAAACCTACAAACCTTGTACCTTGTTTTTGGACCAAAATAGTCGTTTTTTAAGCCTGACCATCTAGGGACTTGCAGACCCACTAGTGGCCTACCGTCCACTACTAGTGGCCTACTAGCCACTTGTGTTACAATTCAAATCTTTTTGCTAACTATACCAGCTGTCTCCACAGATGCATGCACTGCACCAGTGTAGACATCCCCGAACGTCCTGGGAGGGAATCCTGTTTTGTTCATTTGGGCTCACTACAGTTCGGACTCAAATGTCACGGTTCTGAATCTAATCTCGCAAAGTGCAATGCGAGACCGATAAATCACCAAAGAGTCCAAATTCGGCTAATCGTTTTGAAAAATAGATTTTTAGAAAGAAGTGTCAAACATGGACTGCTTTGCCAGATATAGAGTCGCCACCTAAATATTTTGTTTTGGGGGAATTTAGGAAACCCTGACTCGTTGCCTATGGCTACGTGTCCGTCATCACCAAAGTTGCCTCGGCTCGGGAACTTGGGTACGATTGGGGAAGGTCAGCTATGAGCACTTCCGCTCGCCCCGATCAAAGATCGGCCTCTACTAACCATGATATCTAGTTTTGAAAATATTATGTGTTCTTATTCCGATTAATTAGCTAATCTTACTATGTTATGCGCACAGCAAACAAGTATAGACTTAGATCGCCTAATTTGGAACAAAGCATCGCATATTCGTTTGTTTGGAAAACGGTTTGAAGTTTGCTACTCGCAAGTAGGCTAAAATACGGATTTCAATGAATTGTCCCAATTCAAGTAATCCAACCTTCACCCACAGACATTCAGGCAGTTATATCACATAAGCAATTAGCCTCATGGCAAGCATGCTGTCATGTTAACACTCACATAAATGCAAGATGCTAAAACATAAACACTCATAGTGTACTCCAAGCCAAAACAAAGAACTAGTTAGTAATCACTGCATGATCCTAATTCATTTTAAGATGGCTAATGCAACACAAGCAAAATGCGGCTAGAATAGGCTCGGCTAATCTAAGAATGGCATATGAGATGCGGCAATTGATACACGTATTCAACTTGGAATTGCAATACAATGTAGTTAGCATGATGCGCCGAGTCCGGTGCATGCAATACAAATGAATGAATGCAAACATGCATAGCATAAGTGTGCTAATTGAAACGTGCCCCAGAACTAACCATCGTAAGAGGTTAAATAAAAAGGAGAAAGAAATGGAGGTTGGAAGACATGCATCACACACATGCACGCTTATTACACAATTGCGCCCTCTGGACGGAGGGACCGAAAGAATAATACAAATTACATAATTAACTAACTAACAAGCTAATTAATTATTACACAACACTTAACTAATTAAACAAATTAATTAAGCTACTAAAGTAGTAAAACAGCCTCGGGAAGAGGGAGGAATGCATGCACGCTCGGCTTCGCTCGAAAATCCGTCACCATACTCATGCTGCCTTTGTTTATACTGCTCTGCACCTCTGAATACTTTGCAAGTCTCAAGGATGCTTCTGAACTACTCTCTGAGGGTTGTGGGAGGTCACCGACCAAGAGGTGAGGCCACCGGCCATGGAAATATAGTCACCGACCAAAAGTGAGGCGATCGGCCAACAATACACAGCCGACCGGCACTGAAGATGGCCAACCGGCCATCTATTCCTGCAGAACCCGGTTTTGCTCTAGCAGAGGACAGACAAGGCATGGCAATGCATTTTCAAAGCAATGTGTGCACCACCACCCTCCTTATCATGTTTGAGACTCAAAGGAGTATGATTCTTAACCCTCGGGTCATCAATCACGCATTTCAATGCATGATGGCCCAAGATGCCAAGTGTGCAATTTTGATATCAAGTGAAATGCACACAAACACACAATGATCCTAACCTCCATCATAATTGATCAAGAGGCAAGGGATGCAAATACGCAAGATGCTATGCAACCTAAACATGCAAACAAGCTAGTGCAACACAAGCATGTACGCAACAATGCTAATGATGAACATGTAACAACATGTGGGGGGGCAAACATGTGACAACATGTTAAGTACCTAAAAGGGAGAATGCATGTCAAATACATTACAACTTAAACATGTGACAACATGTCATGGATTAAGTACACAATGAGGCACAATTAAACTCGCATGTTACAACATGCAATTTACCAAATATGCAACAAGTATGTGACAACATACAAGGCAAGCATGCAACAACATGCGGGAATGGACTTACACCAAGATGGACAGCTCTCTAATAGGTCCAAAACAGTGGCCAAAATGCTATGGACATGAGGGCAAATGCACATACAAACATGCATGCTAATGGACCCAACACTCAAGTATCAAAGGGTAACTTTTAAGAACACTTAAAAGGGATGGAAAGTATGCAAATGTAACAACATTACATGCTCTGAAATGGTGCTAAGAGTGATACCAAATCACATAAACAAGCCAAGCATGCATGATTAAGGCTTAAGGCTTAAAACTAGGCAAGGGAATTGAACCAATGCTACACAAAACAAAGAGCATATGGCAAGCATAACCCAAAACAGTTCTAAATTATGGCAAAGTAAGACTAAAACATGCAATGACCAAAGCTAGAACAAGCCGAAACAAAGGGGCAAAAACATGAAGCATACAAGGCCATCAAAGAGGTGTTACACTACACCTAATACAACGAAACATGGTATGATTTAAGTGACCCAAAAAAGAGTTATGGCATACCAAAATGAGCCCAAAAAACCCGCTTAGATGGCATCCTAATGACCTAAGCATGATGGCATACGCAATGACACATTCATGAGACATAAAACACAAACTATCCAAGGCATGGAATAGGTGATAAATGCAAGTATTCAAGCATACTATATGGACTGAAATGACATTCTAGGTGATGCCAAACCACTGAAATGATGCAAGTAGAGCATGCTAGACGATTCAACACTCAAAGCCTACAAGCTAGATTACATGGTAGCTATACAAAGCAAGTCATGGATGACCCAAACAACCAAAATCAGACCTCAAGCATACCAAAACATGGATAAAAGTTTCTTGAAGTCGAGCCAAAATCATGCTAGAAAGACATGTTACAACATGATACATGTTAAGGCCAAAACATTGGATTACAAGACAAGTGTATGAAGCATACATGGCACGTCTAAACCAACTCAAAATAGAGTTGTATCACGGCAAAACAACCACAAATACCAGCTAAGACATGGTCAACATGAACTTAACAAAGGTGCTCACCTATGAGGCAAATATGGCAAGTATTGAAGACAATAAGGAGAGGGGATGGCCCTCTCCTTTTTAGGACCACAAAACACCATCTCCACCACTGAAATCCCTCTGGATTTCAGTGGTGAGAAGGCCAATACAAGGTGGTCCCGAAGCTCACAAACAAGGGCACAAAAAGAGGCCACACAAGGCCTAAGAGGGGGTAAACAACCCCAAACACCAAAGTGATCTTAAACAACTATTTTAAGAACTTAAAAATAGAACTTGTATCAGTTATAAGTTAAGCTTAAAAACAGATGCAAGATAGACTAAAAGCTTGTGCAAAAATGGGAAATAAAGAGGGTAGTTTCTCACCTTTGAAGAACCTCTTCAAGAACACCACTCTAGCACCTTCCTTGGATCAAAACCAACTCAAAAACTCTGAAAACAACTCCTTAGCACCTCAGCAACTAAGGGATAGTGTAATACTAGGTGTTTAAGGGCAAAAGTAAGACAAAAACTCACTATAGAACACTATTACACACACAAATCAAAAGAGAGGGAGATATAGACATAGATAGATATATAATTCCTAACCCTAAATTCCAGAACCTCTGGAAAGGGAGGGGAGGTCCTTCTCTTATAGGAATTCAATTCCTAAGCTTCTTGGAGAAGCCAACATAAGGGAGTAAATCCCTCCATACACGTGTATGGAGGGGGGTGTAATGTGGATGCCAGCTGTGACAGCTGGCATAAAATATCTGCCAAAAGCAGATAGAAACGGGTCGGCTAGAAAATTTGGCCAATTGACCAACACAAATGGCCGGCCAACCAAAACCATTGCCGATCGGCCAACACTTTTGGCCAGTAGCAAGAAAACAGGGCCGGTGGCCTCAAGCCAAGGCCGATGAGGTGTGGGGATGGCCAACAAGCCATTCCCTGCCCTTAGAAGCAAAAACACAAGTGTTTGGTGCATAACCAAGCACAAAGCAAACAAGTCGAGAGGTCTTGAGGCAAGGCGCCGCGACCGAAACCTCCGAGAACTCAAGACGAACACGAACATGGATGATCACCGAGTGTTCAAACGGTGACGTCCAAGTCTTGAGGACGGTCAAAAATGGGGTGTCTACAGTTGCCCCTCTTTGACAAAACTCGAAAGTCATAACAATGACGGGAGTGAGTGTCAAAGCCCAGAGACGACCCGTTTTTTGACAAGGCCGAAGACTTAGACAAAGCATACAAGCTAACAAGATATGTGCCCGTGAGCAGGGGCAAGATGCAAGACAATGCACGATGCCTAACATAACTTATGATCATGCAAAGAAAGCTGTAACGAAGCATTAACATGCAACAGTTTTAAGCAAGCTAAAAACCAAACTACATTACAATGCAGAAAGGATGTAAGAGAATTATTTAATTCTTGCTACATCTCACGCGGAGAATACAATACCTATGCGGTTCGTCTGGTCGTGCCAGCTTCAAATGAACCGTACATACAATATCGTGCCTGAAAATGAAAGAAAACTTAACAGGTACAACATCGTTAAAAATATGCATAGCAATGCAAGTGAGAAGTGCGCGACAACGCAAGTGAAGTGTGCATAACAATGCAATGCACCAACAAGTGCGACTGAGGTGCGCAAGATAGCGCGATGCGGGAAATAACGCGAATGACATGTAATGTACAAAACAGTGCGAATGATGTGCGCAAAATAGCGCGATTGAAATGCATACAAAATGCAAGTGGAATGCACAAAACAGTGCGATGTGAAACAAGCATAACAATGCTAGGCAAACACAAACACATATAAGTAAAGTACACGCGACAACATGTACAATGCGTAGAGGAACTTGAACACATATAAGTAAAGCACATGCGACAACATGTATAATGTGTATAGGAGCTTGAACACATATAAGTAAAGCACATGTGACAACGTGTACAATGTGTATAGCAGGAATGAACACATGTAAGTAAAGCTAGCGCGCTAACGCAAGCAATGTGTAACCTCCTAAAAGATGCATGAACACATATAAGTAAAGCACACGTGGAAACGCATGCAATGTGTAAAGCAAGCAAGGTGTGAACACATGTAAGTAAAGCACGCGCAGAAACGTGTACAATGTGTAACCACCTGGAAATATATATATACACATGTAAGTAAAGCACACGCGAAAACGTATGCAATGTGTATAGCAGGAATGAACACAAGTAAAGCAAGCGTGCTAACGCAAGCAATGTGTAACCCTCCTGAAAATATATATATACACATGTAAGTAAAGCATGCGCAATTAACGCAAGCAATGTGTATAATAAAAGGAACTTGAACACATGTAAGTAAAATACACGCGACAACATGTACAATGTGTATAATAAAAGGAACTTGAACACATATAAGTAAAGTACACGCGACAACGTGTACAATGTGTATAGGAACAATGTAAATGAGAAGTACATAACAATGTAAGATGATATGCAATATTACAAAACAATGTAATAATATATAATGTATTGAAACAATGCAAATGATATGCAATGTATTTGAGATGATCAAACCACAAGCAGTACAAAATCTCACAAATATCATAAAGGGATGGAGATGCAAAATCAAACTACGTCCACCACAGAAAAGATGCCGACACCCTCAAACCACAATCCCTTTAGTGGAATAGGCACGTACACATGCAGAACTATGTACTTGTAGATGGAACACAAAACACGAGTAATTGGGTGGCATGATCTAAGTGAGGAATGATCTGCTAAGGAAAGATCATGATCCTAAATGCTGGATGCAACACACTACAGTGCAATGGATGCAATGGATGAATTGAATAAGGCACGTGGCCAAACCATAACTTGCCTAGAAAAGGCATGGACACAAACAAACCACGTTTAACACAGAAATGGTGCCGTCACCCTCAACATTAGGTGCGTACACATAATAACATAACCATGTTTTAACGTGAAAAGTATGGGCACATACCAGACCAAGCTCAATAGGGAAAGGCGAAAACCATAGATGGATAATGCAGTGAATGCATGCAAACTACAATGCAATATATATTCTATATGCAATAAATGGAGCGGATAAGGCGCACGTCTAAACCGTATCTTGCCTAGGAAAGGCATGGACACAAACAAACCACGTCTAACACGGAAATGGTGTCGTCACCCTCAACACTAGGTGCGTACACATAATAACATAACCATGCTTCAACGTGAAAAGTATGGGCACATACCAGACCAAGCTCAACATGGAAAGGCGCAAACCATAGATGGATGATACAGTGAATGCATGCAAACTACAATGCAATATATATTCTATATGCAATGAATGCAAATGAGAAACATGCATGACAATACACGATAGAGAGATGTATGACAATGCGAAATGAGAAACATGCATGACAATGCATGATAAGGGAACGTATAACAATGCAAATTGAAACGTGCATGATAATGCACAGTACTGAAATGCATGACAATGCAAATGAGGAAATGCATGACAATGCAAATGAGCTCAAACGCGTGACGACGCACGTGAACAGTGCATAACAATGCAACCTATGCATGTTTATCATAAGCAAGACAAAACATGCAATGCAACGCATTTAAAGTGGTTATTGAACCTTACAAGATACCAAAGGATACGAAAAGGATACACCTTGTGCGTATTGAGCATCGCATACTAGAAACACGGTTCGAGGTCCACACGAAGGCCGATCGAGGTTCAAAAGTGCATTTCCTTGCACTGCCTTGAGAAATGAAGGTTCCAAACCCCATAAATGACCCAACCAAGGGTGTGGGAGGCTCACCGGCCTCAAGGAAAGACCACCGGTCATCCACCGGCCAAGAAATAAGGTCACCGGCCAAATATTTAGCTGACCAGCTAACAATTTGGCCGACCGGCCAAAAATTGCTGTGTCGAGGCAGTTTTGTCAATTGGCCACGAGTCTTTAAATATAGGGCCTCAAACCCTATCTTTCCACTTCTCTCTTGGTCGAAAATCTCTCCCCTCAATCTCTCTAGGTTATTTTCCAACCCTCGATCCATACTTTTCTCTTGTTTTCGTCACTTTTTCGTCGTTCAATTCGCGAAAACCTCCCCGTTTCGCGCGTTTTGAACCGAACAAATCTTAGTTTCGGTGTCTCTTTCTCGATTTCCACCACTCGGGGTTTGTTTCCCCCGAGTTTATCTCGATTCTCGTGCCTTTTTCGGACTTCGGCCCTTCCGCCCATTTTTCACCCTCTCGGGGTTGACCTCAGGGTTGACTTTTCACATTCTTACTCGATTTTCGCATTTTCTGCTATTTTTACACTCTTTCTGAGATGGCAGACGACATACCACAGGGTGGGGCTCCCTCGGAGTTAGACATGGACCCTGAGGCCGAGCTTCTGCCTCTTCACATCAGGCCGTTCGATCCGGCGACCTACAAGCCGGCGATACATGTGCTTCCCCCTGACAGCCTCCGTCACTTCAGGAGCTATAAGCAACGCGTGCCACTGGAGCTTCTACTACGCGAGCCAGAGTCAAATCTGTCCTATGGCGCTTCTGAGGTACACTATTCCCTGTTTCATTTTTCGCAAAGTAGAATACATAACTGCAATAGTCGATTCTGTTCTTTAAACTGTTTGGCCCGGATACACTGATATACCACATGCTGTAGTTCACTGTGAGCACACCTACAACCCATTATTTGTTTAAACACAATACACGCACATTGCATTTTCATCAATTCTGAGCATATTCAAATACAGGTACACACACTGCATTTTCCCAAATTCCGAAGGCATTCAGACACATGCACACACACTGTATTTTTCTCCGAATTCTGAAGGCATTCAAACACATGCACACACATTGTATTTTCTTTGAATTCTGAAGGCATTCCAACATATGCACACATGCTGTATTTTCTCCAAAATTCTGGACGTTTTCACACACAGTGTATTTCTAACATTGCTTTGTAATTGCTTGTTTGTTGTTGCTTTTTTATCACAGAGAGATTCCTATGCCTTTCGAGGGTATGGGAACATTGCGGCCCGAGGATGGTATATGGAGCTACTCGACGCAGTCCGCCGGATCGTTGACCAAGCTGGTTTTGGGCGCTTCTGCATGGGGCTCTCGCGCCTCACTGCGAGTAGGCCTCTTCTTGCTGCCTTGGTGGAGAGGTGGTGGGACACCACCAACTCCTTCCACCTTTCTGCCACTGGGGAGATGACGATGACTCCCTTTGATTTCTCGATGTTCATTGGCATCGGGGTGGGGGGTGATCCGATCCCCTTCGATACTGATATGGAAGAGTGGGACGCCGCTCAGATGTACCTGCTCGGCACTCGGCCACCTCTTGCCCGACCAGGGTTTGTGAGGTATTCGTGGTTCAAGGACCACTTCCGGATCCAGGCGCCTACTACCCGGGAGGAGGAGGAGCAGTATGCCTGCGGTTTTATTATGTTTCTGCTAGGGACCACACTTTTCACCGACTGGGCAAATACGATCGCCCTCAATCTGCCAAGCGCGCTTATGGACGTGACGCGGATCCGCCATTATGACTGGGGTGGCGCCGGCTTGGCCACTCTTTATGGTTACATGAGCTCATCGTCTCGCCGCAGCAGGCAGTTGCTTGGAGGCTATTGGCGAGCCTGGGAGGTACACATTCCTTTTCTGTCTTTTCAATTCTGCTTTTCATTATCTGTACACCATACACACTACGCACACGCAATTTGTTTTACACTGACTGTACATTGCACACACTGCACAACACACTACACACATTGCACAATACACTGCACACTGTTCTCTGATTTCTATTTTTTATCTGTATACTACTTTATCTGATAAGCCTGCTCATGTCTACTTTGTTACGTTCTGTAGTTGTGGGTGTATGCCTATTTCCCGAGGCTTGCCCCAGTACCAGATGAGGAGATGCCCCCCATGATCCCATTTTCCCATCGCTTTGACGTGAGGTGCGAGCGGAGGCCGAGGGAGCCCTTTATGTTCTTCCGCCGCTATTTTGACACCATCACCGCAGCCGAGGTATGTCAAACATTTCAGTTTATTGTCCTTACTTTGCAATGTACTTTAAATAGTAGATAACATACTGTATTTCCTGCCATTTGCAGATCACCTAACAGCCGTGGGGCTCGTTGCCCATCGCAGTTCGGGAGCGATATGCCGGCGCTCAGGAGACAGGAGACTGCCAGATTCAGAGTCTTGTTAGAGGGCCCGGTTTGCCGCGCCTGGTACTTTGGGGAGTGTTTCTTGCGGCAGACCTTAGGCACGCCGAAGCAGCCAGTTCCAGCGCCTCCTCCTACCCATGCAAGGGACACAGAGAGGTATACCTTAGCGGAGATGGCAGATTACACTATCAGCTGGAGCTATGAGCGCTTTGTAGACGAGGGCGACTACGCGGAGTTCGTCCAGACCTATATCATGCAGCCTCTGACCGGTGCCGGCCGAGTTGAGAGAGAGAGACCAGCGACGCCAGCTGCGAGAGCAGGAGCATCGCGGGCACCTCAAGCCCGAGGTAGGAGTGGGCCCCGGAGAGGGGAGAGAGCTGGGTGGCCCGAGTTGCCTACTATGATGACATGCCGAGGGCAGAGTGGGGAGACTTACCAGATCCCCATCGCTCCCCCTCCGGTTGATCACGAGCTAGTCGGATTCCACAGTTTGCCTCCGGTATGTACTACTGCACTTTGCATCCTGTACAGTCATTTCATTTCATTTCTCTTGATATTTCGCAGAATACTGATGCTTCTAACACTTTTGTAGGCTTCTGCTAAGTATACTCATCAGTCTTTGGAGTTGACTGCTTCCGTGATGGGGATACTACAACGGAGCCTCGACCTGCTGGCTATTTACGGTATCCCGGTGAGCTCTTTCAACCACAATCTCAAACTGTGCATGATCTATTTCACACATAATCTGATGCATCGCACTGTCCACATGGCACTTGATACGCGGCCCTCACGGCTTTGATACACTGTAACCCATAGATTGTTCACAGCATTGCTCACGGGCATTCATACACTACACTCAGTCACTGCATTCTGTATTGACACACTGCTCACAGCATTCATATCCTGTACTCATATACTACATTCTATTCTGATACACTGCTTACAGCATTCACACTCTGTACTCATACACGGCATTCTGTATTTATACTCTGCTTTGCGTAGTATAACTGATGCATTTACCATTCGTCCTTTTCAGGCCCTATTCCAGATATCAGCTACAGGGGATGCTGTAGGAGGACCGTCTGCATTTGCCTGAGGAGGAGGGAGAGTAGGGCGAGGGACCACAGTACCCCCCCCCCCCCGGGCACCAAAACAGGGCACACTCATGCTAGGAGCAGCTCACGAGTGCCGATTCCAGATGATGACGAGTCCGAGACAGAGGCAGAGGCAGAGTCATCTGAGGATGAGACTGGAGATGACTCGGGCTCGGGCTCAGATGGTGGAGCTGACAACAATGCTCCTGGACCTTCGTCCAGGAAAAGGATGAGAACAAACTCTCATGCCTGAGACCAGTTGACATTGATCTAGATTTTTGCTACCTTTTGTCTTTTTCTTGCTTTGCTTTTCTTTGGGCACACTGTACTGCTTCAGGCAGATTTTGCTTTCTCAAAACTATATACCTGAAAAGATGATGGAATGAAATAGGCTTTTTGCTAAAAAAATGTTGCATTTGTACATCGCATCGCATCGCATCATATTACATCGTATCACATTACATCGTATCGTATTACATAACAATGTAATCGAATGGAAATTGAACATGCATGTATTACCAGGTTAGGTAGACCATCATAACAAATAAACTCAACAAGCAATAATAAAACCTTGACAAGTTTACAACTCGATAAACAAAGAGCAACAACTCGATAAACAAAATTGCGACAACTTGGTAAACGAATGAGCAATAACTTAATAAGCAAATGAGTAACAACTCGATAAGCAAATGGGTAATAACTTGATAAGCAAACGAGCAACAACTTGATAAGCAAATGAGCAACAACTCAAAACAGAGTTGTATCATGGAAAAACAACCACAAATACCAGCTAAGACATGGTCAACATGAACTTAACAAAGGTGCTCACTTATGAGGCAAATATGGCAAGTATTGAAGACAATAAGGAGAGGGGATGACCCTCTCCTTCTTAGGACCTCAAAACACCATCCCCACCACTGAAATCCCTCTGGATTTCAGTGGTGAGAAGGCCAATACAAGGTGGTCCCGAAGCTCACAAACAAGGGCACAAAAAGAGGCCACACAAGGCCTAAGAGGGGGTAAACAACCCCAAACACCAAAGTGATCTTAAACAACTATTTTAAGAACTTAAAAACATAACTTTTATCAGTTATAAGTTAAGCTTAAAAACAGATGCAAGATAGACTAAAAGCTTGTGCAAAAATGGGAAATAAAGAGGGTAATTTCTCACATTTGAAGAACCTCTTCAAGAACACCACTCCAGCACCTTCCTTGGATCAAAACCAACTCAAAAACTTTGAAAACAACTCCTTAGCACCTCAGTAACTAAGGGATAGTGTAATACTAGGTGTTTAAGGGCAAAAGTAAGACAAAAACTCACTTTAGAACACTATTACACACACAAATCAAAAGAGAGGAAGATATAGAGATAGATAGATATATAATTCCTAACCCTAAATTCCAGAACCTCTGGAAAGGGAGGGGAGGTCCTCCTCTTATAGGAATTCAATTCCTAAGCTTCTTGGAGAAGTTAACATAAGGGAGCAAATCCCTCCATACACGTGTATGGAGGGGGTGTAATGTGGATGCCAGCTGTCACAGCTGGCATAAAATATCTGCCAAAAGCAGATGGAAAGGGGTCGGCTGGAAAATTTGGCCGATTGACCAACACAAATGGCCGGCCGACCAAAACCATTGCCGACCGGCCAACACTTTTGGCCGGTAGCAAGAAAACAGGGCCGATGGCCTCAAGCCAAGGCCGGTGAGGTGTGGGGATGGCCAACAAGCCATTTCCTACCCGCAGAAACAAAAACACATGCATAACCAAGCACAAAGCAAACAAGTCAAGAGGTCTTGAGGCAAGGCATGCGGCCGAAACCTCCGAGAACTCAAGACGAACACGAACATGGATGATCACCGAGTGTTCAAACGGTGACGTCCAAGTCTTGAGGACGGTCAAAAATGGGGTGTCTACAACCAGTTTTGTCTATATGGATATTTTCGAGATAGTCTCATATATTTCTATATATAGATGACTTTGTCTAAAAAATTAGGGTTAGAAAAACTTGTGAAGCAAAGTTTTGGAAAATATTTATCTCTCTCCTTTGTAACTACTATATCTTTTGCCTAGAGACTCTAAACCAAACCTTGAAGGTTCTTTGCTGAGGTGTTTGAGCTTGCATTTTCGCTCTTGAGGGTGTGAAATTAGTGGTTTCTAATTCAAAGGATCACTCCTCTTCAAGCGGTATACATCCTAGCTCTTTTGGACTACTTCTTTCCTATCTTTTCTTATTGTTTTTGGACTGTTTTTCACCTGTGTTTATGGGCTAAAACTTATGGTTTAAGGCCATTAAAGGTAGAGGGGTTGATCACCCTTCTTTGAACCTTGCTTCCTAGGCCCATACCCTTGTGTTTCCTACCTTTTCATTACCTCTTTTTGAGCTTTTTGTCACTAAATTTTAGAGGTTTTTTAGAGGCTAAAATGTGGTTTTGAAGTACCAAAAATGGAGGGGTTAGCCTCCCCTTGTTTAGCTTGTTTACTAGCTTAATTGCTCCATTATTTTAGCTTGCCTTTGTAGGTGTTTTTACCTTAATTTTAGTACTATTTTAGCCTATTTTAGGACTGTTTTAAGTTGTTCATGTCATTTATGCTTTGTATTGCATGCTTGTAGTGTAATGGTCCTCATAGGTTTGGTGTTTTAGGCATTAGACACCAACCTATTTGAGTTGATAGCATTTATTTCAAGCTTTTCATACTTGTGTTCATCTCTAATCATCTATGCACTTCTCTCATTTCTTGGCTTCTTCCTTGCTTTGAGAGTCATTTCAAACCGATTGTTTGTTTAAGCTTGAAATAGAGATCGTTGTGCTTAATGGTTTAATCTTTTCAAAGGTTCATTACCAACGACATGACATCTCTCTCATGCCCAAAACAACTCTTTGTTTGACACTTCTTTCCATTAGTGGACTTATGCTCATTTTGGACTAAAATGACTAATGAATGGAAAGGTAATTAAAAGAGGTGTTAAAATTGGGATAAAATGAAGCAAGATAATAAAATGGTTTGGGGTTCAATTAGACATTAATTGAACCCATTAAGTCTTGAGTCGTTTCATACTTGTTAGTGATGAAAACAGTTCAAGAGTCGATGTCAACCGCTTCCCTTGATCAATATCATGATAGGGATGAGGTTCATGAGTCTTTCATTGTGCATTTATTGAAATTGTATCCCTTGGTTCATAAGTCATCACGCAATGAATTTGTGCCGATTGATGGCTTGCGAATTGAGCCTACCCTTCATTTGATCTGTCTGATGATAAGGAGAGGCAGTGTAGACAAACATCCCTTGAGAATGCTCTGTTTGTGCTCTATTTTTTTTCTGTTACAACAGGAGAAACCCAACATTAGTGGCCGACAGGCCACCCTTGCCGTACGGCAGGCCACTATTAGTGGGCGGCTGGCCACCATTTATGGCCTGCTGGCCACCTTTTTCAGCTAGGCAGTACCACTCTTTTTTTTTTTTCCACAGAGCAGAGCAGAGGCTGAGGTGCAAAACAGTGTAGAGGCATTCTCGGGGGAGAAATTCATGTGCATGCATAAGCTATTTCCATGCTTCTCAAGACCCGTCAGATTTATTTTATTAATAGCAGTATGTTGTTAGTGAACTTGTAATTAATTACTTAGTTAATTAATTCTGTAATGTAACTAATTAGTTAGTTTAATTAGTTAGAGTGTGTTGTAATTATTTAATTAGCTAAAATAGTTAGTTAAATTCATTTTTGTAATAATTAGTTAAGTAGCTTAGCTAATTCATTTATTCGGACCCTCTTGTGCAAGGGCCAATTTGTAATAATTAGCTAGTGTAGTTAATTTATTTCATTTGGTTTGTAATAGATAGTTAATTCGTAGTAAATAACTAGGACATTCATTTGGACCCTCTTGTGCGAGGGCAAACTTGTAATAATGTGTATGTCTTACAACCCCACGTCTTTCTCCCTTTTATTTACCCACTTATGTTGGATAGTATAGAGAATCATGTTTACTTAGCATTTCTCATGATTTGCATCCATTGTCTTGCATGCATTAGGCTCGGTGCATCATTCTAACTCACATTGTTATTTATTACATCTTTGAAAACGTGCTTAAACCGCATGCTATCAAATCGATTCATATGCCATGTTAGTAGCCGAGCCAATTAATTGCATACTGTATATGTTGCATTAGTTATTATAGTTAGAGCATGCATTTTTCTAACTCTTTTCTTTTGGCTCGCCTTGGAGTACTAGATGAGCATTTCTTGCTTTAACATATCGCATATGTGTGATTGTTGCCATGTCAAAGCATGATACCATGAGGCTAAGTTCTTAAGTGATATACCTGTTTGAATGCCTGTGGATGAAGGCTAATTGCTTAAATTGGGATAATTTGAGTAATATGTATATGCGATCACTTTTTCAAGTGGTATATATTCGAAACAATTTTCAAACATACATAAAATCAAAACGTTCCAATTTTTGTAAAATAGTCTATACTTGTGTGCGTCACATCATAAAAATAGCCTAATAATCATAACAAGAGCATATAATATAAATAAGAATCACATCATGATTAGTAGAGACCGATCTTTGATCGAGCGAGTGGGGTGCTCAATTCATGACCTTTCCCTTTCGAACCTAAGTTCTTGAGCCGAAACACTTTGGTGATGACAGACACATGGCCTTTGGCACAAGTCATAAGTTTCCTAAATTTTCCAAAAACATTTAGGTGGCGACTCTAAAATTTGGCAAAACAATCCATTTTTGGCATCTTGATTCAAAATCGATTTTTCAAAAGAATTGCCGTATTTAGACTCATTTGTATTTATCTATTTCACATTGCACTTGTGAAATCAGATTCAGAACCACAGGAGTCCGAACTGAAGGGCTATCGTATCCGAAAGGAACAGGAAAAGCAAGCTATAGTTTCTAGCGACTCTGTTGTGGAAAGTAGAGAACTTGACTTGGACTTCATGATATGAAATTTTATTTACGCTTATATGTTCTTTGCATTTGCATCTGCATTGGTGTGCTTAAGTCACTGTGTTTGCCATCTGTTATTCCTGGACTGTTTGCCGGAGGCTTACCCAAAAGCTTACCAAAAGGCTGACCGGTCATGGGCTCTACCATGTTGGGAAACAACCCTTGGATCTGGACTACCGCTATACCGTTTGATCCTCCTTTCACTTCTCAGTGTTAGGTGTGATAGGTATATTAGGTAGTCTTGTTGGGTACCCTTTTTGACCATTTGGCTTAGTTACATATAGAAAAGCTATAGAGACTATTGCAAACTAGGACAGGATGCTCACCTGAATGCAGGAATGCGTGAAACCGCTTGATTGAAATAGTGAAACCCTAGTTCATGACAAAACTAGGACAGGGTAACCCTACTCCCTCATAGGGGTGTTTTGGTTCTCTCTTAACTGGTATGTACTTTACAGTGAAACTATACGGGAATGTGCATATTAGTTGCAAGATTGGTATCTGTTTTGGGAAAAAATTCAGTGTGGAGTATAGTCTTACATCTTTGATCATGTCTGTGTTGATAACATCTTAGCTGAAGTGCTGTGCGATTTCTGATTGCTGCTCTTTTGCTTTATTTCTTTTGCTAGATAGTTTAAAGCCATAGCTTCAGAAAGTTCAGATATCCCCCAAGTACTCTGGACTCGAGTCGGAAGACTTTGCAAGGCCGGGGATCTTGTTCGGGGATAAACCGTGTTTACCTCGCTCTCACCAGTTACAAGATGGAGGAGAATCAGATAGAGTTCGCCAGTCCAATTCTTACAGCAATCATCTCTCAGCTCACCTGTGTCCAGTCTAGTCCAAGAACAGTCAGCTACTTCCAGTTCAGCTCAAGAAAGGTCACCCATTCCAATGGCATAGTATCCCCCGGCAAATATGGAGGAATTGATACTCCACCTACAACAAATAGTTAAGACCCTACAACAGGATGCGGTCCATCAAGCCAAGGTCATAACCAGGCTACAGCAATAGCCACCACAGCCGGCCGTGTCCTCCACATCCCGTGTACCCACCACAGCTATCCTAGCACCCGGAACCACTGCTAATGCTGTCAATGTTCAAGAAAACCAGGGCAATCCAGCAGAACCTATCTCGGCACAAGCTTCCAGAGCCCCGATTTATCAGACCGAGGCACCATTCAAGTTCGAGGTTGACCCAACTGAACTCAGGGTCACTAAATTGAAGAAACCATTCGAAAGAGTGCAAGGGGTTAAATCTATCCCAAACATAGAGGATGGATACACTGATTTTGCAGTTACATTACCAGATCAGTTTAAGATGCCACACATTGATCGTTTTGACGGTTCCAGGGATCCGATGGTTCACTTGCGACTATTTTCAGATATCTTGCAGCCGATGGGCTTAACTAGACTACAAAAGCTGTCTCTCTTTGGTTGCACCATGTTAGGTATAGTGATCATTTGGTATGCTAAGTTGGAAGATTCCGTTAAATAGAATTGGGAGGAGATGGCCGAAGCCTTCATTGCTTAGTACTCTTACAATACGCAGATTAAGGTCACAACTTGTGATCTTGAGGCAACCCGTCAAGAGCCGAATGAGGGTTTCTCTGAGTTTGTGACAAGATGGAGGGTTAAAGCCTCGATGATGATCACTCGACCTTTAGAAAAGGATCAGATAAGAATGGTTGTCCAGAATTTGCATGGCAAGTTGTTGCAGAAGATGATTGTTCTACCTCTATTTACCTTCACAGAGCCATGAAACAAGGACTTATTACTGAGGATAAGGAGTCAGCCAAGAGGCCATTTGTTCGCAGTTCTAATGCTGCCAATGGCAGCACAGCTGTGAGGCCATCGAACGTAAGTGTTGTCACCACAACAAAAACCACCGACCCCATCACCAATATAGGCCCACAAACATCATCCAACCCTACCTGACCTCAGGGTAGGACTTTTAACCAACTATACATGACCCGGTCCAAAGCCATGCAGGTGCTAGTAAAAAAAGGGCACCTAAAACCCTTAGAACCTCGCCTACTTCTCGATCCTCTTCCACCCGAACACAACCTCGCAAAATACTGTGCTTTTCACCAGTAGCACAGTCATGACACCGACCAGTGCTTCTGGTTATGTCATGAGATTCAGGATCTCATTGACAACAAGGTGATGGCTCTACCTCATAAACCAAATGTAACCACAAACCTGCTCTCAGCCCATAATCAAGTCCCCTACCTCGAAACCTTAACCTTATCCATACACTGGCCACCTCTTATGACCCCTGCATATACATTACCCCATCCCACCTACCAAAACCAACATTGTTCATTCCTGAGGGCACATACTTTTGCATGATGGACATGTCTAATCCACAACCTGAGCTTTCTAGATCAGTGGTGACAACATCCACTGTAAAGGAGGTTTTGACCTCCGAGGAAGGTACTAGTCTGCTGCCAGAGTGTCCCAGGGACTTATCTGAGAAGGTGTATGACTCGAGTTGCTATATTGTGCCAACCAGTCAAACCAAGCCTGAAATGGTGCTACCAACCTCAGAAGATATCAATGTGGTCAGGGAGGATAGCCCGACCCAAGGGTTAGATGATTTGGCAGACTTCGAAGAGGATTTGGACAACTTACAGTTGTTTGATGAGCATGATCAGGGAGATGTATAGATCGGGTGGCTTGACGTAAATAGATCGACTGATAACACCGGATGACTGAGTGATGAGCCAGACAAAGAAGAAAAAACTGGGTTAAATCCAAAAAGAAAGGAAGTAGAGGCAGCTGCACTGGCTGGAAAGGCTTATGAGAAAGGAAAATTACCAGAGGGCACATAGGCGGAAAACCCAGCCTAAGAAGTGGGTGTTGTCAATACTGTAGATACTGAACAAAAAGTTACATTGAGGCAGTTTGAAAGAGAAAGAAATGAAGACTGTCGAAAAATTGTAATTGTGTGGCACCCTATGGAGGACACTTATGATGTGAAAATGATTCAAGTGGAGCTTGACAACTGCTTGTCGGCAGCTGACGGCGAGTGGTAAGATGACAATGATTTGTGTCTGGCCCATACCGACGAAAATTAGGGAGGCTGCCTCCCGAATAATACTTGGTATGTTGAGGAGATAGACCATCTTACCCACAGTGGAAGGTATTTTAAGTCAGCGCACCTGGATCAAGCAGAGGCGTATGGAAAGGACAAAGAGGCCGAGAAACAAAAGGAGAAGCAACTAGAAAAAGAGTCAGTGCTGAAGAAGCTCAAGAAAATCCAAGCTGATATCTCAATCTGGGGGCTCCTTATGGCTTCATGGGTGCACTAGCAGGCAGTATTGTCGACAATGGACAAGGCTAAATTGTCCATTGATACTACGCCCGAGCAACTTGTGGGCTTCGGTCTTTCCAGGTAGTGCTAAGCCAACCCTCACTTTCTTGGATAAAGAGCTGCCATCGGAAGGCTAGGCTCACAACAAGCCATTATATATATCTGTGGAACGTAGGAAGAAACGGGTGCTAGTGGTGTTGGTAGATATTGGTTCTGCCATTAATGTATGTCCGTCTCGTACCGCCTATGCAATTGGCCTTAAACTGGAGGACTTTGTTCCCATAGCCCAGGTGATGCGGGCATATGATAACACAAGCTGAGAGGTCATGGACATGGTGAAAGTGCGAGTCCAGGTGGGCCCAGCGGAGCAAGAGATCGAGTTTTACGTCTTGGATGTACCGGCTACCTTTAACATACTGTTAGGGAGGCCTTGGTTACATCACGTGAAGGCTAAGTCCTCCACCCTCCATCAAATATTGAAGTATCCTCATGGGGAAAGGATAACAATTGTTTTTAGGAACTCATCCATCCATCCACCTCTGGAGGTGACTACGCCAGTGCTAGAGATCAATCATGGCAACGAAGATGTGTTCCTCTTAGGATTCACTCTGGCTGAAGCCCGAGTAGTGCAAACAATTCTAGCCGCGGACAAAGGCATGTATGTCAGTGCCCAGTCCATTTACTTCATGAACAAGCTATGGCATGTTCCAGGAATGGGGCTCGAAAAGAGTGGGCAGAAGGGTGTCACAGTATTAGCAGAGGTGCCACACAACCCGCATGCCTTTGGTCTAGGCTATGTGCCCACCAAAGAGGACTGGATAAGAAAGGGGGAAGAAATGAGGGGCAGAGCCAAAGCCAAGAGAGCTGGAAAGCATTATGAGCTTGTTCACAGGCCAATTTGGGGGACATTGAATGGCCATTTTGTTCGAGAATGAGAAGATTTTCCTTTTTGCGGCTTTCTCAAGCCTTGGGTAAATTCCTCGAACAAGCGTGTCCCGAGATTCGAGATCTTCTTTGACTATCAACTATAGGACAGTGATGAGGAAAGGGTTGAACCAAGCATCAAAGTTAGCCAAAGCATGAAAGATGACTCAGATAGCATCGAGGCTAAAGTACGGCAGCACTAGCCAATCTCCTTACAGATCCCGCGACTAACCTAGAGAACTTGGGGGATAACTTTATTGTCTCCATGATCAGGGAAGAACCGGGTGTGGACCCAACCAGTGGTATTTTGGGTGCATCAAAGGCACCGTGTCTTACTTGGCAGCTGGAGAAGGGCTTTCTTTCCAGTTCTAAATCGGGTAATGAGCTAGAATCTGATTCCACTGAGTCTGTGTAGTCGGGATCAGATTCAAGTTCTTCTGGGTCTGAGTCTAGCATTCCCGAGGTGGTTACCCAGATGCCAAAGTCCTGTCTAGGTCTTCATTTAACTTTTCTTTTAAGTCTATAACCGAAGATCTAGACCTTTTGAATGAAAACAGTACAGATTCTGTCTACTTCTCTGTGCTGCTGGTTTATTGTATTGACCAAGATTTTCAAAATTTTAACAAAAACTGTAGACACCCCATTTTTTACCGCCCGCAAGACTTGGATGCTTTGTCCAGTGCAAGAATGAGCCAACTGTCCATTTTTGAAGATATTTATGACCTATTTTTCTCAAATTCTATAAATATGAGCATATATATCTCAGTGTTAGAGGTTGGAAAAAATTTCAAAGAAGAAAAATAAACTTTGAGAGCTCCTTCTTCTTGTACAAGCCAAATTTGAGATATTTAATCATCCTTATATTATATCTATATACCATACACAACCTTGGAGCCATAACTTAGAACCTTGGTTGAGCTTTGTGAATCACAATTCAAGCTTGAAAGTGTGCTTGGACCAGGTTTGGTTTACAAACAAGAGCTTACCTTCTTCAAGAGGTATAAGCTTACCACCTTTGTATTGCTTTCATTTCTGTCTTTCTTTGGCTATTTCTTGTGTTTTTGTATTGTTTTGATCTTATTTTAGGTGTTATAACTTGGGTTTGAATAGCTACCAAAGGGTAGAGAAGGTTAACACCCTTTCTTGCACTCTACTTAATAGCTCACACCCTTGTTTTACACTCTTTTCTTTGCCTTTTAAACTGATTTTCAGAGTTTAAAAAAGGCTAAAAAAACATGGTTTGAGGTCTCAAAAAATTGAGAGGTTAGCCACCTCTCCTTGCTTTTGTTCACTAGCCTTGCTTTGCCTTGTTTTTTCCTACCTTTTTATGCTCTTTTACATGATTTTTAGCCACTGTTTTTAGCATATTAGGGACTATTTTAGAGCTATTGTAATTTATATAATTAGTGTATGCTTTGAATATCTAGCTTGTTGCATTGTAAGTCTTCATATCGAGCTTGTTGTGTTGTGTTATACATGCTTTGATAGCTTTTCTTTGTTTAATTTTCATGTTGAAGAGTCTCATTCTAATAATTGATCCCGCAATCATTTCTACCACCTCTCTCTTTTCTTTTCTTTTTCTTTCTTTCATTTGAGAGTTATTTCAAATGATTGACGGTTTTCAAAGCATGAGAAAGAAACCTATGCTCAATGGCTTAATTTCTACGGAGGTTCATCATCAAGGCATAGGCTCTCTTTCATGCCAAGAATTACTTCTCGTTTGACGATTCTTCTCATTTAATGGACTTAAACATCTCCTTGGACAAATTGATTAAGGAATGGAAAGGACTAATAAAATCGGGTTAAAATGAACAAAACCGACATAAAGAAAATGTTTAGAGTTGCTTGGATTTGGCCGGACGTTATGTTAAGTCCATCGTTCCAAGAATTATCACGTATCAATCCATGATATGTTGATGAGACTTAAAGCGAGCCTACTTTCCTCTTTGAATCTTCATGATAATAATGAAGGGTGTTTTTTCATCACATTTATCAAATTTTGTCCAAACATGCTCAAGATCATCAAGCCATCAACTTGTGCTAATTGATGGTTTCGAATGTGAATTTGTTCTTCTCTTGGGTTTCACATGACAGAAAAGAGCAGAAGGGACAAACAGGGCCTAGAAGGCTCTATCTGCACTGTTCTCACCTCAGAGCACAAAAATAGTTTTGACATAAAATTAGGAGTCAGACGGCTCGTTCTGGACTTAGCCAGATCTCATTTGGGGCCGACGGCTCCAAATATTTGGCAAGCAGTAAGCTTTTTGCAAAAACAGATGGCAGTGGTTGAAGGTAAGGCAAAGCAATCTGGGCAGACAGAATAGCTTCTGGGCACTGTGCATGTGATCGTTATGCATTCTTATGGTTGCTTGGATTAATATTCTTATTAGCATTGATGTGATTATTAGAAAGCCCCTGTTGTAATAACTTAGATATCTAGTTAGCAGTTAATTACCTTAGCCAGTTAGTTATTTAACTCATTCATTCGAATTTGTAATAGTTAGTTTAATTCAAACATTTGGACACTCATTCGGACCTTCTTACATAAGGGCAAAAATATGTAATAAGCGTGTATGTCTTCCAACCCCAATTCTTTCTCTCTTTTATTTACCCGCTTATGATGGTAACATAGAGTATCATATTTACTTAGCATTCCCATATTCGCATACACTTATTTCATGTACATTTGGGTTTGGCTCATTATACTAACCAACGTCGATTTCAATTTCATTGCTTGAAAACGTGATTTATCACATGTCTTGAATTGGATCATATACCGTGCTCATAGTAGAGCCTATAAAATTCCATAAATGTGTGCGCTGCATTAGTCACATCGTATTGTTTAGGAACATGCATATTTTCTAATCATTTTTCTTTGTTTGGCTTGCCTTGGAGTACTAGGTGAGCGTTTATTGCTTTAGCATCTTGCATTGCGTGTGATTGTTGTCATATCGAGCATGCTTTCCATGAGGCTATTTGATTAAGTGATATACCTGTTTGAATGCTGGTGGATGAAGGCTAATTGCTAAAATTGGGATAAATTGATTAATGTACAAACCCACATTTTCAAGTGACAAGTATCAAAAACAATTTTCAAACAAACATGAAATCAAGGGTTGCAACTTTTGCAAATTAGTCTATACTTGCGTGCATCACCTAGTAAGGTTAGTCTATTAAATCGGAACACAAACATATAATGTAAATAAAAATCACATCATGATTAGTAGAGGCCGATCTTTAATCAGGTGAGTGTACCTTCCCCTCTCATACCTAAGTTCCCGAGCGAAGAGACTTTGGTGATGACGGATAAGTGGGCTTTGGCACGAGTCATGGGTTTCCTAAATTTCCAAAAACATTTAGGTGGCGACCCTGTATCTGGCAAAGCAATTCATTTTTGGCATTTGATTCAAACATCGATTTTCCAAAATTGCCAGATTTGGACTCTTTTTGTGTTTTCACTGTTTCACATTGCACTTGTGAAATCAGATTCAGGATCACGGGAGTCCAAACTATAGGGCTAATCGTATCCGAAAGGAGTTCGAAAAGTAAGCTACAGTTTCTGGCAACTCTACTGAGGATTTAGAGAACTTCACTTGAAATTAATGATGTGAAATTTTATCTTCATCTATATGTTCTTTGTATAGCATTTGCGTTGTTACTATAAGTCACTGTGTTTTCTATCTACTATTGCTGGATGGTTTGCCGACGGCTTGCCCAAAAGCTTACCAAAAGGCTGGCCAGTCATGGGCTTTACCATGTTCGAAACACAACCTTGGATTTGTATTACCGCTGTCTCAGTTGACCCTCCTTTCACTTCTCGGTGTTAGGTATGAGAGGTATTATAGTAAGCCATAGCGACTATCCCAAAATTAGGACAGGATGCCACCATATGCAGGATGTTGTGAGACTCATTGATCGAAGTAATGCAGCCTGAATCATGTCAAAAATCTAGGACATGGTAACCGTACTCCCCTTATAGAGGTGTTTTGGTTCTTTTACTTGGTATGTGCTTTTACAGTGAGACTGTACAGGATGGTTCATATCAGTATTAGTCTGAGAACAAAGTTCAGTGGGGATTGTCATTCTTCAGATGTGTTTTTATCTGTTGTAAATTGAGCCGAAGTGTCGTCCGATTTTGATCAATGGTTTTTCTTTTCTGGCTTTTACTAGGTAGTTTACCATCATAGCTTCCAAAAGATGCAATATTCCCTAAGTTGTGTGGACTCACTCCGGTAGGCTTTGCAAAGCTCAAGAGCTTGTTGTGGTCAACTAGTGTTAGTCTTGTTTCCGCCAGTGGTTCGACCAAGACGGAACAGACAGTCAGCAATACCAGTAGAA
The DNA here is from genome assembly GCA_036172215.1 of Camellia granthamiana. Taxonomy (NCBI): domain Eukaryota; kingdom Viridiplantae; phylum Streptophyta; class Magnoliopsida; order Ericales; family Theaceae; genus Camellia; species Camellia granthamiana. The sequence goes on along the minus strand of CM069906.1, from coordinate 59,864,413 downwards.
AGCATTTAGTAAACACCTATCTGTTCTCACCTAAGCAATTTACCAGTATCTTACTCACCTAGCCCAGTAATGTCACAGAATGCACAAGAATTTGCTACCATGATGGCAACTTTCTAGAGAACCATGGATACCGTGAACCAAAGGATGGCTGCACAAAATGAAATCATCCCTGATCTACGACGCACGTCTGGGGCATCCGCGTCAACTGTACATCCAATCCCTACTGCTCGGTCGAACCCAAATCCATTCCTACCAGCGGAAAATCCCTAAATCCCAGATCCTTAGGAAATGTTTCCTCTGGCCCCGGCTTATAGGCCTTTGGCTCAATCCCCTACGGGAATCCTTCCCTTTGATATTAATGAAATTGATCCGGCCCTGATCAAGATTGCCAGGCTAGAGAAAGCGCTGAAAAAGTCCCAGCGCTTCAATTCCATTTCAGATATTGAAGACAGGTACACTGAGGCCTCAATTAGATTACCAGAGAAATTTAAGATACCCCGCATCAACAGATTCAATGAAAGTGGGGATCCAATTGTACATGTCCGCTTGTTCTCAGATATGTTAAGACTAATGGGCCTGTCTCAGGCTCAAAAACTATCGTTGTTCGGGAGAACTCTGTCTGATGCGGCGGCCATCTGGTACGCAAAACTGGAGAATTCTATAAAGCAGAATTGAGAGGAGTTATCTGAGGCGTTTGTCAATCAGTACTCTTATAACACTCAGATAGAGATAACCATCAGTGAGCTGAGCTGGAGGCTACTACCCAAAACCCCAAAGAATCATTCATTGATTTTGTCGCCCGGTGGAGAGTTAAGGCAGCCCGAATAACAAATAGACCTTCCGAAAGAGAGCAAGTCCGGCTAGTGGTCCAGAATCTTGAACCAAATATGTTGCAGAGAATGATAGTGGCACCGTTATCTACCGTTGCTTCCCTACACGAGTTGGGGGTCCAGATTAAGAGTGCATTCAAAAAGGGCATTATTCACAGAACAAGCGAACATACAAGAAGGCCATTCTCCGAGGGTACAAATGCTAGTAGTAGCATTATTCCATGGCCTACAGATGTCAGTATAGTTGTTACAACGTCCAAAATGGCCGATCCCTTCGCTACCGCAATCCCGCAACCTTCACAAACCTCCGGCCCACCCCAAAATTGAAGGACCTTTACCCCCTCTATATAAGTCTAGCCTGCGCCCTCAAATTGTTAATGGAAAAGGGGCAACTCAAGCCCGTCGATCCTCAACCACTTCCTGACCCATTACCACCCAGACATGACCTCACTCACTATTGCTTCTTCCACCAACAACATGGTCATTCCACAAACCTATGCTACTGCCTAGGTTATGAGATCTAGGATCTAATTGACAACAAAGTCATCGCCCCACCCTCCAAACCAAACGTAACTACCAACCACACTTCCTACACATAACCAAGTCCCCCTGCCCAGAAACATTAACCAAATCCATACACTACAACTCACATTTAACCCCAGCATATACATTGCCCCATCTCATCTACCCAAGCCAGAGGCGATCATTCCAGAAGGCACGGACATGTGCATGATGGACTTAACACCACAAACATAACCCGAGTCCGTAGCAATAGAGGTGGAGAAGAAAGAGAGTGTATTAGAAAAGGGTTTTTCTAATGCCCAAGTCATAGAGAAAAGGGCCTCACTCGCAGAGGAGTACGACCCCAGCTTATACATTGTGGCTGTCGATCAGCCAAAGCTAGTAGTCATATTACCGGACTTCCTCATCATTAACACTATTGGGGAGGACCAGTTAGGGCAAAATCATAATGATTGGCTGGAACAGGACCTAAATGACTTGGCTGAATTGGAAGAAGGCCTGGCTAAGCTAGAAGAGGATCTAGACAACCTCTATTTCTTTGAAAAAGATGATACAAGCAGTGTACAACTGGGGTGATGGGACCCCAGCCAACCAGAAATAAGCAACGGGTGGTTGAGTGAGGAGGAGTCAGATGTTGAGGAACAGATAAAAGAGACTGGGAAAGAAGAGGAAGTTGGTGCTAGCAGCAAGGCTAAGGCTGCACCTCTGACCTAGAAAGAATAGGCGTTGGAACAATTTCAAAGGGAAAGGATAGAAGAGATCCAAAGGGAGATAGCCCTAGAGCAAGGAAAAGGGAAAAAAATAGCAGAGATTGAGCCTACAATGGTAGTTGATGTCCAAGCTACCAAAAAGATCGAATGGGAGCTCAGTGACAGGAAAAGGATGTTAAGGAAACTCAAAAAATATCGGAATGCAGAAACCAAAGGTGTGGTGGAAGAGGAATGGTATGATGATGGGGGGTGTGATGTGAACATGCTCCAAGTAAGATCCGATGATGGCCCAACTATGGCTATAGGAGAGTGGTGGGAAGACAGCGACCTGAGTCATGCATACACTGACGAAGGGTGGAAAGCTGAAACCCTTAATGACACCTGGTATAATGACGAGATCAACCACATGACTCGAAGCGGTTGGTACTTTAAACCCGCAACATTAGATTAGCCAGAGACCTCTAGGAAGAAGGTTGAGAGAGCAAAAGAAAAGAATGTTGAAGAAAACCTGGTCTTGAAACAACTCAAGAAGATTCAGGCCAACATATCAATCTAGGGGCTAATCATGGCTTTTCAGGAGCATAGGCAAGCACTACTAGAGGCAATGAATCGAACAAAACTACCTATTGATACCACCGTTGACCAATTGGTGTCGTTAGTTGCATCCAGGGACGTTACACCAGTGATCTCTTTTATGGATAAAAAGTTGCCACCCGAGGGTGCAAACCACAATAGACCCCTGTACGTAACCCTAGAAAGTAAAAAAAAAAAAAAAAAAAGAGTGGATTCCGATAGTGTTAGTAGATACTGGATCGGCGATTAATTTATGGCTAGTGAGGACTGCCTATGCCATCGGTTTAAGGTCGGCTGACTTTTCACCCACGACTCAAGCCGTCCGGGCTTATGACAATACTAGCTGGGATGTTATAGGAACGTTCAAGAGCCATATCCTAATCGGCCCGTCCGAACATAAGGTAGAATTCCATGTCATGGACGTTCCAGCTATGTTCAATCTGCTACTAGGAAGGCCTTAGCTGTCATGACCCGAACCCGCCCCTATGGATTAGGGTCATAACCGGCCAATAATCAAGGGATTACCTGCGGCCTCAAACCAAATAAAACATATTATATCAGAGTTAAGGGGCCAAAACAGAAGCAAACTTATGAATTGTCCATAGAGTTGTGCTTACATGGCTTAACCAAACATTCTTATATACACATAATAACTCACACCATAAGCATATTCACAAAAAGTATGTCATACATACATCCAGGATTATTCAACTAGTGTTAACAAAAATTCAGATTATATACACGCTCGGCCAAGGTTGTACTATATGACTACAAAAAGGCTCTAAGAGTAATAAAACAAAAGCAAAGCCTCTACATGAGGCGACCTTGGATGACCTCACAAAACTTGGTTTCTCAATGCTCACTGGGACTGTGGTTGGACATCCCGCTATTCACCTACATACATATAAATACAGAGTGAGCTGATGCCCAGTGAATAATACCAAAGTAAAGAGGTTAATGAATGAGATTCGTTCATGACTAAGTCATACGTATAATTTAAACATTTGAACTACTAGTTCCACTTGTATCAAATGCATAGACAGTAACGTACGGAACGACCTCGGGTCCAACATATCATATCCATGTACAAAACGACCTCAAGTCCATTGTACTCAAAACGACCTTGGGTCCACCTGTACAAAACGACCTCGGGTCCAATACTCATTCATAGAGCAACTTTAGGTCTAATTGATCCATGTGCCAAGGACCACCGGTCCTCCTTATCACATTACAAAATGACCTCGGGTCCAATATTCTCATATTCATAGTGATGCACATTTAATCATGGTCGCATCCGTATTCACACTCAAAACAACCTTTGGTCCAATCAGTTCTTTATTCAAAACGACCTTTAGTCCATTTATCAATTATGCAAAACGGCCTTCGGCCCAATCTACATCTTTGTCAAATATACTGAACGGCCTTACGCCCATTTTCCATTTTCACAACATTTATTTTACAGGTACAAACGGATAGAATACTTATTCATAGTACAATTTCACAAATTTAGAAATTACCACTTTGGCAACATTTAGGAAGTAATGCGCATACAAAAATATCTTTACTAAGATATTACTCATAGTGATCCGGTGCTTGATTCGCCCTTGCACTCGACCCTACATAATTCATAGCACAATGGGTCATAAGTTATTCAATCCGTTCTTAACTTATTATTTCTCTTAGGCTTCTTTCTTATCCTTTTTAACTCATTTATAATGTTCAATGCATGCCTAAGAGTTCTTAGAAATGAAAGAGAACGGACAACAAAACTTAAGTCAACTTTACAAAATTTCTGAAACAGGGCTCCCCGCTCGAGCGCGATTTCTACCGCTTGAGCGGACCCGTTAGGTCTGCAAAAGTACTGGTTGCCTCATTTTTACGCTCGAGCATGACTTCAGATGCTCTAGCTGAAAGCCAAACCACACGACTTGGCGCTCGAGCGGATATCCATGTCTGCAAAAGTTCTAGGAGCTAGCATTTCACGCTCGAGCGGCCATTACCCCGCTCGAGCAAACATGCTGAATTTCTGGGTTTTCCAGCAAGCTGCTTGAGCTTCAAACTCAATGTCCAAGGGTTCAAAACTCAAGTTTTTGGACACAAAAACATATAAACACATGAAATACTACGAGAACATAACCAATATGAAGTCAATTATTCAATATCATGATCTAATTCCCAAATCAATCAACATTTCTCTTGTATAATCAAAATCCATGCATTCAAACTTCACATAAGCTTTAGATCTTCATTAATCAAGCATGCAAGTTAATTTTTTATTCCAATTCCATTTCAAATGGCTCAAGTGATGCTTACACACATGAAACTCATCATAACCACGCTTGCATGTATGATCCAACACTCATTTTTTCATAATTAACAAACTATATGCTAGATTATACCAATTCATGGCAATTCATGGTAATTCTATGCATACATGTGCATTCCAACTTCATATTCAACTCAACTCACACTTTTGATTACAATCTAACATCAAATTCTCAAAGTTACAACCTCAACTTATGAACCAATGCTCAAACACTCACCTTGGAGTCCCAAGCTCCCAATTTCTAGCTAATTCCTGGAGTTAAGCTTCCAAATTCACAACCTTTGAGCCAAGATACACAATTCTCCCTCTTTCTCTCTCTAGAACCGGTCCTCTCTCTCTCTAAAGTGTGACTTCAAATTTTGAGTTCACAAAAATAATGGGTTTAAGTGAAATAAGGCCCTTATATATAAACTTGTCTAATCAAATTGATTAGGCCAAATAATGGAGCTTAAATTAATCGTTTTGAATCTAATTATTTTGATCCAAATCAATTTCTAATTAAATTTCACCATAAACTCTAAAAATTATGCCAATCACGATGGCGTAGTCAATTTCGATTTCTGTGGCCGATAAGGCCTTCATATTTCAGTTTCTAACAATAAGTTAAACAGATTTTCCTACGATGAATAGATAGAAATGCAAAATCACATATAATCATATAAATGACACTCAAAATCATATTAAAGACATAATCGTAATCATAATTAAGATTAATTAGCATAATACGGAACAGGGTTATCACATTAGCTGTATTAGATGAAAGCAGTGTCATCAATAGCCCACCAGTTAGTGAAGTACGCTTTTAAAGATAGGATTGCTGCTATGTATGGCAATTCTGCAATCTATCCTCCTCAAAGAACTATCGCGCTTGTGCTAGAAATTATACATAGGGAAGAAGATGTGTTCCTCTCTAGCTTCTCTCTGGCAGAGGCCTGGTTGGTCCAAACCATCATAGCAGAAGACAATGGAAATTACATGAGCACTCAGTCCATCTATGGGATGAACAAACAGGGGCACATTCTAGATCAGGACTGGGCAGAAGTGGCAAGCAGAAAGGTACTGTTACGAAGGAGATGAGTCACATCCCCCACGCTTTTGGGCTGGGATATAAACTTACCGTTGCAGATTGGCAAAGAAAAGAGGAGGAGTTGCGAGGAAGGCTAAAAGCAAAGAGGACTGAGAGGCAGTACAAGTTAGTTAACAAACCAATATAGGGAACCTTGAATGGACGTTTCGTCTACCAAGGGGAAAACTTCCCTTTCTGTGGATTTCCAGAGCCTAGGTATGATTAGAAGACAAAAACTAGATATTCGGGGTTCGAGATCTTCTTCGGACACCAGTTACCAGAAGAGGAGGATAAGCAAATAGACTTGAGCCCTAACACAGATCAAGACAGGACAGTAAGCCTGGATATTGAAGAAAAGAGTTGTTGGGAAAAGCACTGGTTGATCTAATGGCAAGTTCTCCTGCTTGAGCCAAGTCTGTCAACTTGGGGGATAGTTTTACAATCTCAATGATCGGGGATAAACCAGCAACGAATTTCTCTAATCTTATCGTGGACGCCTCTGAGGCTCCACGCCTGGTTTCGAAGTTTAAGAAAGGTGTCATCAGCAGTTCTGAATCGAATAGTGAGTCTGAATCTGATTCCACTGAGTCTGTGCGGTTGGAGTCAGATTCTAGTTCGTTTGAGTCTAGTATTTCGGAGAGTGGTAACCCGGATACCAAGGTCATGTCCCGGTCGTCTTTCAGTTTTTCTTTTGAGTCAGCAGTAACTAAGGATCCGGACTATTTGAATAGAAATGCAGTAGACTTTGCCTATTTCTCTGTGCCTTTGGTTTGTTGTATTGATCTTGATTTTCAAAATTTTGACTTAAACGAAGAGGAAGAAATTCCTCGGATTTTGAAAATTTTGGATGACCAAGAGGCGGAGAGGCATGTTAAGCCTGTACTGATGAAATCATTGCCATTAATGTGGGTACCAAGAAGGATCCCCATTTGGTCTTGATTAGGTCCACGTTGTCTTCGAAGGAACACGAGCATTTAATAGTTTTATTAAAAGATTTCGAAGATGTTTTATCGTGGTCCTACGAAGACGTGCCTGGAATCAATCCTGAGATTGTACAGCACCAGATTCCTTTTGACCTTGAGGCCCGACTAGTTAAGTAAAAGCTGTATAGAGTCCGCCCGGACTGGATGTTGAAGATCAAAGAGGAGATCACCAAACAGATTGAGGCAAGGTTCTTACTTGTATTTGAGTATCCGACGTGGTTGGCCAATATTATTCTAGTTCCGAAGAATGATGGCAGAATCAGAGTTTGTGTCGACTTCAGGGATCTGAATAAGGCTAGTCCAAAGGATGACTTCCCTTTGCCATACATAGATGAGTTGGTAAACTTCATCGCTGACCACGCGCTGTTATCATTCATGGATGGATTTTCCGGGTATAATCAGATTATGATGGCACCCGAGGATAGGGAGAAAACTGCTTTAACTACTCTATGGGCCACCTACTGCTACCGAGTCATGCCATTTGGGTTGAAGAATGTTGGGGCTACTTACCAAAGGGCTGCAACCACCATTCTACACAACATGATCCACAAAAAAGTTGAGGTATACGCAGACGACATGATTGTTAAGTCCAAAGGGCGAGAAGGCCACTACACCGCACTGGAGAAATTCTTTCAACGGATCAAAGAGTATAAATTGAGGCTCAACCCCCAAAAGTGCACCTTTGGGGTGACGACGGGGAAGATGCTAGGTTTCCTAATCACATTGTACCAACCCTGGCCTGTGATTAGCTGATTAACCATGATTAATTATGCCTAATAAGTAATTAAGGTGAAATCCTAAGTTAATTACATGTGCATTGCATTATTTGTGTTTATATCTACTTGTGGCAGGAATATCTATTTCTGTTTCTGATTTGTTCTCCGAATTGAAGGCCTTATTGGCATCCGATCACAAATCGACTTAGTATATGTATTTGTTGGAATTTTTAAAACATTGTGGTAGGTTTAATTGAAATTCGATTCAGAGCGAAATAATTAGAATAATTAATGCTCAATTAAACCTAATTGATGAATTTCTTAATCCAAGCCAATATAAGGCAAAAATAGCCTATAGAAGTCATTTTTGATCATCTTTGTACTCACTAAGCGTGGAAGAGAGAGAGAGAGAGAGAGAGAGAGAGAGAGAGAGAAGAGGAGTTTGAGCTCAAATTAAGAGGATTGCTAGAGAACTTAGAGATTTTGGCTTGCAACTTCCAGCAATTGATCATCTAGAGCATCATTGAAAAGCCAAGGTAAGAATTCAACCTTTAGATTGTACAATTATGATGTGTAGGACATGAACTCTAGAGAATTAAGTTGGATGCTACAAGAATTGAGTTAGAAATGAAGAGAATTGAACCATATCATGTATGCATGCTCATTCCATCACAATTTGAGGTTATTTTCAAAGAATTTCCCTCTTGCATGTCTTTATTTTGATCTTATTCAACGAATTCCTCATGTCCTTGAGTTGAACATCTTATTTGATCTTGTTTTAAAGGCCTTGAAGTCAAGAATTACTTGCATGTTAAGTTCATGTGACATTTTAACTATTCAAGTTTGATTTCATACAATTGACAGGCCTTTGGGCCTTAATTTTTGCAAAATGGTTTTGAATTCATGATGTTTTCCAAGTGTACATATGTTCCCTCAAGTTTTGGGGCCAAAAGGATGTAAATTGTAGCTTTGAAGTTGAGTTTTGGACTTAGGAGTGCAATCTAGAAATTCGAGAATTCGACCTCTCTACTCGAGCGATAGATCCTGCGCTCAAGCAACCACCTTTATTTTTGCACTTCTGCTCGAGCGACCAAAAGTTAGCTTGAGCGTAAAATGCATGCTCCCAGAAGTTCAAATGTTTTGCAGACCGCTTGAGCGACAAGAGTTGCACTCGAGCGAGGACCTAAGTCTCATGCTCGAGCGACAGTCGAGCTTGAAAATCACACAACCAGTACTTTTACAAACCACTCGAGTGAAAGAAGGTGCGCTCGAGCGACCACTCACATTTTGCATGTCCGCTCGAGCGAAGGAAGTTGCGCTCGAGCGGGACCCCTATTTTTAGCAAGTTTTGTTAAATGTTTTCAAGTGCATTTTAGCATCCTCATTGCATCCTCGGCATTCCTAGGCCAACATTAAGACAAAATAATGAGGACAAATGTTAGAAACACACCAAGATAAGAAAGAACTAAGTTAATGATTTCGGGTGTGCAATTCAATACGTATCTGTTCTGTGTCTGTGTAGGTCACGTGACACAAGACATCTGATTTGCCTATGCTGTCTGTTTTCTTTCGAGCCAACTGTGAGTAATAACTTAGTAAATCTATCTTCAACTTTATTTATTTTCTGTATATGGAATAAGACCTGTTTTATGAAATGTTATGTTCTATACAATGAATGATTGTCCAGTTTCTGACAAATACTCGTGGCAACAATTTCATTCTTCAAGTATGTTATTCGTTTCCAGTACTGGAGGTTCCTTTATGGAACTACCAAGTTATCTGTTCCCAATACTGGAGGTTCCTTTATGGAACTGACAAGTTATCCGTTCCCAGTACCAAAGGTTCCTTATGGAACTGACAAGTATGACCTGTAATGCTCTGTATATAATCTGTTAGCACTATTGAATGTACCAAGTTTACTCAAGCATGAAGAATGTGAATATGAATCTGTATTTGATCTGATTTCTGTTATGCTTTGAACAAGAATATAAATATGAATCTATTTTCCGAATCTGGTAAGGGATATCATTCATTTAAACCCTTTACTTTGTTATTATTTGCTAGGCTTTCGCTCACTATTTATATTATGTATGTAGGTAAGCAAGCGCATGACCAGGCCTAAGTTGCTGCCTAGAAAGTTTGGGGTCAGCCAGCCGCTATGCCTCCCAGGAAGGTTCCCATTTATAGAAGTCAAGTTTTATGGACCATGCTATGAGTTATTTAGTGTATCATAACGTTTATGTTTTGTCTTGTTTTTATTTATCTGCACACTGGGCTAAGTCCCTTTTGATAATACTTGTATGATGTTGCAAGACTTATATGAATATGACATCTTACATGTATATTGTATATAAAGTTTCAAATTTCTATCCCATGTATGTCAACGCAGCTCAATGGACTACATTATTTTGTATATTTGCTTCCGTAGCCCCTAACTATATGTTATTCTGTTAAAAGGTCTTCGGTAATCTGAGGATTACTGGTCGGTTACGATGCTTAACCTATAGGGGCGGGTTTAGGTCGTGACAGAGTGGTATTAGAGCACATGTTATGAAGCACACACGAGTCCATATGAGCTATATGATGTCCTAGAAAATAGATAGGGACATTTCATCTAATTGTGTGAGTGTGTGATAATCTTTATAAATGTGAAAACTGAATTTGAACCTGAACAAATGAAATTGAAAGAAATGAACAAGATTATTCCTATGTTTATTATTACCTTGTCTCTCTATAGCATCATGGAAAATGCAAGAAGTAATGATACAAGTGAATCCTCGGAGGCTCGCATGAGTCGTATGGAACAAATGCTCGCAGCTCTGACTGAAACACTAACACAACAACAGAGGCAACAACCTTTGCCCCATCTGCCTCCACCAGCATAATACGAGCCAGGTAACAATGATATAATCAACCTGACTCAGAAGTTCATGAAAATGAAGCGCAACTTTCTTGGGTGGCATTGAACCCTTAAAGGCATAAACTTGGTTGCTCAAAATGAAGAAACTATTTAATGTGTTTCCATGCTCTGAAACACAAAGAATCCTTTTGGCCACTTACACGTTAAAAGATGAAGCTCGAATGTGGTGGTTATTGGTCCAAGCTAATAATAGGAACATGACGTGAACTCGATTTAATGAGATTTTCTACAACAAGTATTTTCCCCAATGCTTCAGAGATCGAAAAGTGTCAGAATTTCAAGAACTTAAGCAGGAAAGAATGTCTGTAGACGAGTATGAAGCTAAATTCACTGAATTGGCTTGGTTTGCCCCACACATGGTGGATACTGATTACAAGAAGGCATGAAAATTTGAAGGCGGTTTGGATTTGGAGGTGTTTGACTGAGTTGGCGTGTTGAAGTTACCGACATATATAGAAGTACTTGATAAAGCATTGATGGCAGAGGCCATTTTGGCAGCAAAGAAACAAGCTCTCGCTCCAACAACTGAATAGAAGGGTAAACAATCTGGATTCAATTTCAAGAAGGGCCAGTTATTTTCAAAAAGACAAAATACGGGGTCCTCCAGTAGCTTTAGCCAGAGTAGTGGCTCTATTCCAAATTGTCCCGATTGTGGAAGGAAGCATAAAGGCATGTGTTACCGTAACTCGGGTGCGTGTTTTTGGTATGGCAAGACTGGCCACATGATTAGAGATTGTCCGCTGAGATTTGACAATGCTAACCATCCTATAACAAGTTCAGCCGAATCTGCTCTTGTAACGAGGACCAGCCGAATCTATTTTCCGAATCTTGCAGGGGATATCATTCATTTAAACCCTTTACTCTGTTATTATTTACTGGGCTTTCGCTTACTATTTATATTATGTATGTAGGTGAGCAAGCGCGTGACCAGGCCTAAGCTGCTGCCTAGAAAGTTTGGGGTCAGCCAACCACCGTGCCTCCCGGGGAGGTTCCCATGTATAGAAGTTAAGTTTTATGGACCATGCTAAGAGTTATTTAGTTTATCATGACGTTTATGTTTTGTCTTGTTTTTGTTTATCTGCACACTGGGCTAAGTCCCTTTTGATGATGCTTGTACGGTATTGCAAGACTTATGTGAATATGACATCTTACATGTATATTTTATATAAAGTTTCAAATTTCTGTCCCATGTATGTCAACATAGCCCAATGGACTACGTTATTTTGTATATTTGCTTCCCCAGCCCCTAACTATATGTTATTCTATTAAGAGGCCTTTGGTAATCCGAGGATTACTGGCCGGTTATGACGCTTAACCCATAGGGGCAAGTTTGGGTCGTGACACATACAGAGGGGAATTGAGGTGGATCCGTCCAAAATCAAAGCTATCTTAAAAATGCCACCACCAAGGACTGAAAATGAGGTGCAAGGCTTTCTTGGAAAAGTGCAATTCATAAGAAGGTTTATTTCAAAACTAACTTTGACTTGTGAACCACTATTTGGTCTCCTGAAGAAGAGAAAGAAGTTCCAATGGGACACTTGTTGTCAATTTGCCTTTGAACAAGTCAAGCAGTATTTGCAAAATCCACCCGTGTTGTCACCACCAGAACTGGGGAAACCATTGATCTTATACTTGTCAATGACGAATTCAATTATGCGGTGCATGCTAGCTCAATAATCTGAAGCCAATATAGAGAAGGCCATCTAACACTTGAGCAAAAAGATGCTAGACTGCGAGACCCACTACACTCCCCTGGAGAAAGCTTGCCTAGCCCTGGTATGGGCTACTAAGAAGTTGAGGCACTACTAGTTAGCTCATTATGTAATCTTGGTTTCGAGATTAGATTTCGTTAAATATCTCTTCGAGAAACCAACACTTACAGGTAAGCTAGCTCATTGGTTGCTTCTTCTCTTTAAATTTGATCTCAAATATGTCACGCGCAAATCTATTAAAGGAAGAGCTATGGCAGAATTCCTGGCAGACCATCTGGTAGAAGGAGATGAAGTAGTGGAATATCTGTTCCCAGATGAAGACATTTTACATGTAGAAGAGGAAACGTAGACGATGTACTTTGACGGGGCGGTTAATCAATACGGTTATGGGATAAGTGTGTTACTCATAGCACCCGATGATTCCCATATACCCTTATCGTTCAAACTTGGTTTAGAGTGTCCAACAATGTAGCAAAATATGAGGCATGCATTGTTGGTTTGGAAGTTGCCCTAGAACTAGGGGCAAAAAGGTTAGACGTCAAAGGATATTCAAATTTGGTTGTCTCTCAAGCTAACGAGGATTGGAAGGTCAAAGAAGAGAACATGAAGATGTATCATCAGGCCTTGGATATTCTGATTCGTAGGTTTGAAAAATTGACATTTACACATTTGTTGAGAGAGGGCAATCGGTTCACTAATGCATTAGCAATTCTATCTTCCATGGTAGACATCCCGCTGGGAGTAAAGATACGTCCAATCATCATTAAACGGAAGTACACGCCTGCTTACTAGACCATCGCCGCAATAGATGAGGTTCGAGATAAAAACCCTTGGTATTACGACATTTGGAATTTCCTAGAAAAAGAGACGTATCCACCAGGGACAAGTGCCAAAGATAAGCGGGGAATACAGCGTCTGGCCGTCCAATTTATCATCTGCGGGCATAAGCTATACAAGAGAGGTCATCTGGGGATGCGTAAGTTATATGTTGAGGAAGAGGAATCGAAGCGTCTTATGGAGGCTATCTACGGAGGAGAGTGTGGGGCACACATGAATGGTGTGATGCTGGCCCGAAAGATTCCCAGACAGGGCTATTACTGGTCAACCATGGAGGAAGATTGTATTGGTTTTGTTCAGCGATACCACAAATGTCAAGTCCATGCTAATCACATGAACAATTCTCCATCAAAGCTCTATAACATGACTTCACCGTGGCCTTTTTTCGTTTGGGAAATTGACGTTATCAGTGCCATCTCGCCAAAGGGGTTAACTGGGCATAAGTTTAGACTGGTGGCGATTGACTACTTCATGAAATGGGTGGAGGCCCAGTCTTACCCTGTATTGAAGGCATCGCATGTGGCTAAGTTTATCAAGAACAATATCATCTACCGCTACGGCGTTCCGAACGAGATCATCTCCGATAACGGTTCGCACTTCAAGAAAGAGGTGGTGGATCTGCTTGAGAAATTCAACGTGGCTTTTCATAAGTCATCGACGTATAGACCACAGACCAATGGAGCTATTGAGGCCACGAACAAGAATATCAAGAACATCTTGCAGAAGATGGTTGAAACATATAGGGACTAGCCAGATAAACTGCCATTTGCACTCTGGGGCTACAGAACCTTAATCCGAGCATCTACATGAGCAACCCCGTATTCTCTCATCTATAGGATGGAGGTTGTTCTGCCAATTGAAATTGAAGTGTCGTCGTTGCGAGTTATGGCCGAGTGTCAAATAGCAGAGGCAGATTGGCAACAGAGTAGATTTGAGGAACTGATGCTATTTAACGAAAGAAGACTAAGGGCATTGTATCATGTCCAGGGCTACCAACACGGAATTACTAGGGCTTTTAACAAGAAAGTTAAGTCTAAGAATCTTAAGGAAGGGGACATGGTACTTAAAGACAATAGGGCTCTCATTCATGACCCTAGAGGCAAGTTCAGACCCAATTAGACTGGTCCTTATATTATCAAGTCAATCTGGTCAGAAAGGGCGATTATTCTCATGGATTTGAATGGCTTGGAGTTTTCACAGCTGATCAACATGGACAAGTTGAAGAAATATTACCCTTGAGAGGCTTGCTAGGCCGAAAACCCAAAAGGACGATCTAGGCAAAAGTTAGAGCATGAAAAATTAGAAATAAAGAAAAACTGAGCTCGCAAGGTTGAAAACCCTAAAGGGCGACTTTGGCAAAAGTTAGAGCGCAAAATGAGAGATTTAATACTCAAGTGAACCTAAACCGAATTACATAAGGCCTGATTCCCAGCTTTGGGATACGTAGGCAACTTCATCCTAAAGTTCGGCTATAACCGTCTCCAACTCAACTGTCCTATTCGCTTATTTGATCAGGCCATCTTTCTCTATTATCAGTTAGCTCAGTTGGGTGATTTTCATTTTGGCAGAAGAGCTGGTATGGCGGATGCAGTTATGGGCAGTTCCGGTCTATTGATTCGGGGCTGTACATTTTGAAGGTTGATTCCATGCGTGTCAAGCAGTGATCATTCCCAAAAACGATTTTGAAAAGCTTTAATAAAAGTTGATTTTGTTAAAAATTTTACCTTTTTACAACTTAGGCCGTTTTGGGACCAAAAAGAAAGTTTTCAGTACTTGCAACTTTAATTACATTGATTTCAACACAAGTACATTCTCCAACTCTCTAATTTAAATCAAAATGGCTTCTACATCATAAAAACTTGAAAAGAAAGATCAAAGCAGTAAAACTAGGGGCACAGCCAAGTTAGGTAGCTCTATGTCTTCTTGTGGAGGCCGAATAAAATTAGTTAGGAAGAGACCAAGGCATTTGATTAATATCCGGCCAAAGTAATTCGGCCCTAACCGAGGGTTGATAAAACCAAATAAGTGAATCGGTCGTACAAAGAGCTGAACAAGAGCCAACACTCAACAGGAAGGTTGACTAGGTAACTACGTGCGAGATCAAGAGTAGGCCCGACCCTCGGGCTTAGAGGTAATATAAAAAGGGAGGAATGTCAACTAAAGTAGGTATATGAGAATAGAGGAAGTAACTTGAAACAGAAGTAAACTAGAGAGGATTCTAACTTGTCCGTCGGAGTGTTAATTCTAGCACCCCCGACCAAAGTGTTCATCCCTTTTTCAGGTAGCAATTAGAGGATCAAAGACGTCTGACTGGATACTGGAGTATTTCCAAACCACTTCTCCACAATTGGCGCTGTCTGTGGGAATACTCAAGTGCATCCATGGTGAGCGTAACAAATGATCCTTCGGTAGTTGCTAATGACGTTACGCTAAGAGATGATATCACTCCAAGAAACATGCTTGGACCGGAGAATATCACCACGCGACGAGCCCTGAACTTTGACCTAGTAGCTCAGACCTCACCCTCAACTTCTGTGCAAGAGACTATGCAGACAATCATGGATCAAGCAAAGTGAAATGAACAGCGTCTAGAAGATATGATGGCTGAAAATGAGTGCCTGCACCAGGAACTAGCCCTAGAGCTAGCCAAATCTCAGCAGGCCACATGCAATGACCGAGGTCGATCCCTCGGAAAGAAGAATGATCGACGACGTCAACTTCGGAAACATGATAATGGCAGTGATTCTGACTCACCATCCCAAGAACCTAGAAAGAAGGGACGAGTCGATATATCCAACTCATCTGAAGGAAGTCCGTACATATAGCACAAGTGAGGGAAAAGAAGTGATGATTCGGATGAAGAAGACAAGTATAACCCTTTCGTGCGACACATCGCAAGGGCTGTGCTACCCAAAAAGTTCAAAGCACCGGAGTTCACCCTATATGATGGAAAATCAGATCCCACTGACCATATTCGTCATTATAAACAAGCGATGACATTGCATGCTGATAATAAAGCCCTCATGTGTTGAATGTTTCCAAGTAGCCTGGGACCAAAGGCCGTTAATGGTACTATAAACTGGAGTCGGTGTCAATAAAAAGCTT
Source organism: Camellia granthamiana (assembly GCA_036172215.1). Lineage (NCBI taxonomy): Eukaryota > Viridiplantae > Streptophyta > Magnoliopsida > Ericales > Theaceae > Camellia > Camellia granthamiana. The sequence goes on along the minus strand of CM069906.1, from coordinate 59,848,113 downwards.
TCATCAACTCCAAAAATCCTTCAGAGCAAGATTCATCACCAACGAAGTTTAGCCAAAGCAAGCTGACTCTCTCTAAGCCATGCAAATTAAACCAAAAGAGACCCTCCGTGAGTATTTGGCCTGCTATTGGGAATGTTTCAACTTGGTGGATGACGCCTGCAATGATTCCATGGCCATTACCGCCTTTAAGATGGGATTACATCCTGATAGTCCTCTTCGCAGTTCATTGACCAGACAGCCCCCCAAAACAGTTTGGTCACTAATGAAGAAAGTTGAAGAATATTGTAAGATGGAAGACAATGCCCTTCGAGTCAAGGCCGGACAAAAAGTTGTTAAGTCGGCTCCATCTGGTCTAGTTCTACCGATAAGCGTTGTGCCATCAAGGAGTGCCGAACCTCGAACTCGAGCTAAACGAGACAAAAGGCGTGATTCGCGCCGATCAAGTGATCAGTGTTCAGACCGATCAAACGAACAAATATCAAGTGGATAGTAGCGCACAAGACATTCAAACAAAAAGTATATGGAATTGGCAGAGCCGATCAGTAAGATCTTATCCAAAGTCCAACATCATTCGTTCTTTAAATGGCCATCCAAAATGATGGGGCCTCCTGATACAAGGAGAAGGGATAAGCGGTGCAAATATCACAAGGACCATGGCCACGATACCAACAGCTGTTATGCACTGAAGGACCACCTGGAAGAATTAGTACAAGATGGCCGGTTGGCGCAATACATCCGAAAGAATAATCCATCGAACACGGTAGCCCTACGGCCGGATTCACCTCCACTCAGCGTAATTCACATGATATACAGCCTACCGTCGTCAACCGAGGTACATACAGTTCAGTTGCAACCTAGCCTGCTCAAGCCGATCACACTAGCCAAACAGCCCTATAAAACTGAGAGGATTAATTCGATGACACTGACCTAGATGGAATAACTCTCCCCTACGCCGATCCCCTTGTCATCAAGCTACACATGAACAGATTCACAGTTAAGCGTGTTCTCATCGATCAGGGAAGCACTTCGAAAATAATGTATTACAAGACATTTGTTAAACTCGGCTTCACTCATTCAGATTTGTTGCCATCCGATTACCCATTGTTCGGTTTCAACACCAACCCTGAGTATCTCTTGGGTAAGATCACACTACCAATACTGGCAGGTACCAGATCAATAAACGTAGAATTTCTGGTCGTCAAACTCCCGTCACCATACAATCTCATCATGGGAAGGACTTGGTTGCATGCCATGTAGACTATGCTGAGCAGCTACCATCAACTACTCCGCTTTCCAACTGAGTATGGAATTGAGCAAATTCGAGGTTCTCAAAAATTGGCACAAGCATGCTATCTTATTGTTGCTACAAATAGGCCAAAGGAACTGGAAGTAAACTCGATTAAAGTACCGAATCAAGAGAGCCTCAAGGACATTGGGAAAATCCCCAGCAAAAAAGCAACTAAAGACCTTGATCGGATCGAAATCAATAGGAGTCCTGATACTTCATGATCGGTACCTCTTTGGGCAAAGTTGACAGAAGCGAGCTTGTATCCTTTTTACTCGACAACCTTGATGTGTTTGCGTGGACACCGTACAAGATGCCGGGGGTGGATCCAATCATGGCCCAACATTGTTTAAATGTTGATCTAAAAGTCAAACCAATCATTCAAAAAAATCGACGATTAGCCGCAGAGCATGCATCTGTCGTTGTTGATGAAGTTGACAGATTGCTTGATGTCACGGCAATTCATGAAGTCACTTATCCCACATGGCTGTCCAATACCATGGTTGTAAAGAAGAAAAATAGATCTTGCCGCGTTTGCGTCGATTTCATGGATTTGAACAGGGCTTGTCCAGAGGATTGTTTTCCTCTTTCCAGAATCGACTAGTTTGTGGACGCAATGGCACATCATCAGTGCATAAGCTTCTTGGATGCCTACAGGGGTTATCACAAAATTGCCATACATCCAAAGGATCAAGAAAAGACCGCATTCCTCACCCTAAGGGGAACCTATTGCTACAAGCTCATGCTCTTCAGACTGAAAAATGCAGGGGCAACATACCAGAGACTGGTTACCACTATGTTCAAGGAACAACTCAGCCGCACTATGGAAGTATACATCGATGACATGGTGGTGAAGTCCAAGGAAAAGAACACCCATCTAGCCGGTTTAGCAGAGACCTTTGGCATTCTTCGAAAGTACAAGATGAAACTGAACGCCTCAAAATGTGCATTTGGCATCGGATCCGGCAAATTTCTCGGCTATATTGTCAACCATCGTGGAATAGAGGCCAACCTGAGGCAGATCACAGCAATTCTAGAACTCGGCTCCCCTCGGTTAGTCAAAGAAGTTCAGAAGTTGATGGGGATGGCCGCTGCCCTAAATAGGTTTATCAGTCGTTCCTCTGATCGCTACCGACAATTTTTTCATACACTTTGGTAAGGCAAAGCATTTGAATGGACCCCCGAGTGCCAAGCTGCACTGGATGGCTTGAAAACTTATCTCCAATCAGTACCACTCTTGGCAACTCCATCGGCAGGCGATCCGCTCATCTTGTATCTGGCGGTATCTGACCGGGCAATCAGCGTCGTGCTACTAAAATAAGAACTCAGGGAACAGTGGCCAATTTACTATGCAAGCAAGGCCATGGTTGACACCGAAACACGATATCTACCACTGGAAAAGCTCATCCTTGCTCTCGTGGTGGCTGCAAGAAAATTGATGCACTACTTTCAAGCTCACACCATAGGGGTATTAACGAACTATCCCCTCCAGTCAGCGCTCCACAGCGCGGAAGCATCAGGGCGAGTCTCGAAATGAGCCTTGGAACTCGGCCAATATGATATCTAGTTTTTGACTAGGGCTGCCATAAAGGGGCAAATGCTAGCCGACTTTGTAGCCGAGTTCACGAGATGCTATGCTGACCTCAAGTCCAATCAAGTGCAACCTGAACCCAACTGGCGAATGTATGTTGGAGACATTTGGCAGATGTACTGTGATGGATCATCCAACCAACGTGGCATCGGGGCAGGCGTAGTAATCATGACCCCCAAAGGGGTAATAATCGAGCAAGCGGTAAAATTGGGCTTTGATGCATCAATTAATGAGGCCAAATACGAAGCATTGCTAACCGGCCTTTGTAACGCACTTCACCTTGGTGCATGACAGTTGCTTGTTTTCTATGACTAGAAATTTGTCATCAACCAGTTGAAAGGGGAGTGTGCAGCTAAAAATGACTACATGGCCGCCTACATGAAAACGGCAAATTCCTTGCTCACAAGATTCAACCACCATGAGTTAAATCAGATAACGCGGGATTAGAACACACATGCGGATGCCCTTGCCTGCCTAGCCTCCACCATTAACTCAGAAGTTAAATGAACAATCGAGCTAGGGTTCATCCCAGAGCCAAGCATCACCTCTTCGGAACTAGCTCAGATTAACATCATTGAACAAGGACCAAGTTGGATGGACCCTATCGCTGCATTCCTTTCCTCAGAACAGCTCCCAATAGACAAGAAGGAAGCCCACAAGCTACGAAATGAAAGCCCTGCAATACTATCTGGACCCGTAGGGAAAGCTTTACAAAAAATCTCTCTAGGTCGTGCCTGGAATGTGTCCACCCAAATAAAGTTGAGGAACTCTTAACCAAAATACATGAAAGTAGCTGGGGTGCCTATTCTAGAGGGCGCTCATTGGCCCACCGAGCCGCAACGCAGGGGTACTATTGGCCGACCATGCGAACAGATGCCGAGAACTACGTAAAGAAGTGCGAACAATGCCAAAAGTTTTCCCCTTTAACTCATCTGCCATCCGAAGAATTAAACTCCATTACAAGTCCTTGGCTATTCGCTCAATGGGGACTCGATATCATCGGACCATTACCGCAGGCTCCAGGGAACAAGCATTTCCTAATCGTCGCAACTGATTATTTTACAAAGTGGGTCAACGCAGAGGCATTAACACATATTCGAGATGTTGATGTTAAACGTTTTGTATGGAAAAACATCATAACCCGATTCAGCATACCGAGAGCACTTGTTTCCGACAACGGCACCCAATTCGATTGTGGCATCTATCGGGAATTATGCAACACATATGGTATCCGGTCCTACTTTTCCTCACCGGCATACCCACAACGCAACGGTCAGGCTAAGGACTCCAATAAGGTGATCCTGGACGGCATCAAGAAACGATTGGAAAAAGCCAAAGGCAGGTGGGTAGAAGAGTTGTCGAGTGTATTCTGGGCTCAATGCACTACTCCGAGGCGATCTATTGGGGAAACACCATTCGCTTTGTGCTTTGGGACACAAGCAATCATCCCTCTTGAAATCGGCCTGCCCACGCTGAAATCTAAGGTTTTTGACATGGGTCGTAATGACATGATGTTGGCCCTAGATCTGACTTTGATTGAAGAACGCCGAGATTGTGCTTTTACATGCATGGCGCACTATCAGCAGTAGCTCGCCAAGTCATACAACCAGCACGTGCAGTTGCGTCGTTATACACGTGGAGAATTGGTCCTTAAGAAAGTGCTTCCTTCTACTAAGAATCCGACAAAAGGTAAATTAGGCCCCAACTAGGACGACCATTATCAGATTGATTCAATTGCCGAAACAGGGGCGTATAGGCTTTCGGACATGGCTAGCAGAAGTTTACCACAACCTTGGAATTCCACACATTTGTGTAAATTTTATCATTAAGACAACCTGTACGGCGTGTTAGTTTGTTTCTAATTTTCGTTGTTATACTAACATGTAGCCATTTACGAATTTTGTAATGCATTCCCCTTTTATTGTTGTCTCGTTAATAATGGTTGAATAATGAAAAAGCCTCCGAATTCGGAGAAGCCTCTAAATTTGAAGCGCCCTTCGTGGATATCATGATTGGCTGACAAAAAGACTCCGAATTCAGAGTGCCCTTTGTGGATATCACGTTTGGGCCGAATAAGCCTCCGAATTTGAAGTGTCCTTCATGGATATCACGATTGGCCAACAAAAAGACTCCGAATTCGGAGCGCTCTTCGTGGATATCATATTTGGGCCAAATAAGCCTTCGAATTCAGAGTGCCCTTCGTGGATATCACGATTAGCCAACAAAAAGACTTCGAATTCGGAGTGCCCTTCGTGGATATCACGTTTAGGCCAAATAAGCCTCCAAATTCAGAGCACCCTTCGTGGATATTACGTTTAGGCCGAATAAGCCTTCGAATTCGGAGCATCCTTCGTGGATATCATGATTGGCCAACAAAAAGACTCTGAATTCAGAGCGCCCTTCGTGGATATCACACTTGAGCTGAATACTCCTCCGAATTCGAAGCGCCCTTCGTGGATATCACGATTGGCCAACAAAAACCTTCCGAATTCGGACCGCCCTTCATACATGACCATGAACGGCCAAGTATTTGGCAATACAACGACATAGGGCCTACATATGCACTTATCACATGAATTGATACAAATATTAAACAAACCAGTGTAACAAATATTTATTTATTTCACCAAAAAGGTACAAATACATAGTTTGGACAAATTCAAAAGTACAATAATATGTTTCTTAATGTCTAAGTCTTTTTCGACTCGGCATCCTCTTCGTCGTCGATTTTTTCGGCGTCGTAAGCTTCGAAAGGAAACTTGTAATTCTGAAATAATGATGACACCGAATCGACACCTGTGGCTCGTAAGGCCCCAACACAACCATGCTTGAAACCATGGTTCTCGCATCAACAGACGTCTTCAGGAAATTTTTTCTTAGTCTTTTCAATGCCGATTTTTCAGCCATCAAAAAAGCCCTTTTCATAGGCCCAAGTCCTTCTAGCCTCTTCAGAAAAAATATTTCCCATCTCTCTATTGACCATAGCATCATCCAGCAGCCACTGGTTGACTCTGTCCATGATAACCAGGTTTGCGACGCACACCGACTACGTTTCAGCCGCCTTAGCCTGTTTTAGCTCATTCTCGGCTTTTTTTGCACAGCGCTCCAAATCTCAAATGCGCCCCTCCTTTTGCTCGAGCTCTCTTTTCTCTGCGCGCAGGCACATGTCGATTTCATAAGCACTGTAAAGTCCTTGGATCGACCCCTTGTATACCTTCCCTGAAAATTTCGTAATCACCCCGACCAACGAGCGATTGCTGCACCTCTAGCGGAAATATTTGTCATGTGAATTCCACCGCCACATTGGGTCACAGACTATTGAGTCCACTTCGATCATTGGTTTGTTCCCAATAAAGACCGAAAAGCTCAACGGGCACGGCGATCTGCTCAGCTCACCTCGCGAAGTGGTATGCCCACTCGTGGTCTTTGAGCTCCCTCGTTGCTGAGCCCCATCTCTAAGGGACCGCACTACATCACCTCTTCTGGGAGACCTACTCCGATGTCTAGGCGACTGACGTCTCTCTCTTCCCTCCGTTGTCATATTTCCTGTTCTCTGAGCTTCTCCCCCAACAGTGCGATGTATCTCAGTGTCCAACTCTGCCAACCTCCTTTCTTCTCCTTTACTGTTGAAGAATAACCTCTGAGACATCTATGGCCCCGCTCACGACCACAGTCGACACTCGAGTTTCTACTCGCTCTCAAATTATTGACTACCTCTTTCGTCATTTATGCTAGATCAGCTCCACGACTTATAGGACCTCTTAAATAATAGATACCTCAATCATTAATTGCGAAGGTGGCATTTTCGATGTGCCCCACAGCTAATCCTGCGTCTGTAGTCGGGTTTAGAACGACATCCAAATGGGGCAAAGGCAAATATATGATTATTCGATATATTATGTCTTAGTCGAATCACGTCACACTACCCCACCTGGTTTGACAAGCTTAGCAGTGAGCCGTATATTTTATTCGGTAGATCATGTTAACGTTGCAAACCATATGCGTTATTTGGCTCTAAAAGGACACCCAAATGGAGCAATGGGAAATATGTGAATATTCGGTAGATTATGTTGCCGTATATTTTATTCGACAGATTATGTTATCATTGCAAACCATATGTGTTATTTGGCTCTAAAAGGACATCCAAATGGAGTAAGGCCAAATGTGAATATTCGGCAGATTATGTTGCCGTATATTTTATTCGGCAGATTAAGTTAACGTTGCAAGCCACATGTTTTATTCGGCTCTAGAACGATTTGTCCAACTAGGGCAAGGGCAAATGGACGATGTTACTCAGCATCTTTATGCTAAAGCTAAATCACGATATACTGCCCCACTTGGCCAAACGAGCTTAGCACCGAGCCGTATATTTAATTCAGCAGATTATGTTATAGCCAAATGTTGCATTAACCATTAATCTAATGCTGAATTATAGTACATTGTCTTGGCCATGAATTTAAATTATTTATTGTCGAATTATGCTACATTATCCTACTTAGCCGTCAATTGAAATTAGCTTAGCAATTCAGAATTAACAATTCAAAATAGAGACAAAAAGGCAATTTTCATTCATAAATAGAATACAAAAGACAAACAGTCACTTTATACATGAAAACTACCCTATGAAAAACTTACAAACAAAATGAACAAAAACCTACAAAAAAACTACATACAAAAGATGCTTAACACAAAGCAAAATTACACTAGCACTATTTATTCTTCGAGGTCAGACTCCAGCGGCTCCACATCCAGCTACTCAAACAGACTCAGTTGCTCTAATTTCAAGTTAGCGGCCGCCAGGGCTTTGAGCCAGACATGTTTGCAGCCCCGATTTTCAAACTTCGGCACCTCCTCTACATACTTTTCCATGGCCACGTTCTCTCTAGCATTAAATTCCTTGGAAATCTCAGAGCCGAAATTTTTTTTTGCCTTCTTTGATTCCTCCAAGTCGGCCTCTAGCTTCGAGATCGCCTCCTTGGCCAACTTAAGCGCATAGTCACTTGCGTTCACCCTCTCCTCGGCAGCCACCCCAAGTAGATCGGCGCGTTTAGCCTTTTCTTCCTCAGTATTGGCCCCCGCATACTCCTCCTCTGCTTTCTTCACTTCAGAGTCAGCTTTAAGAGACACCACTGCCAATTCGGCCAACGCCTCTTTAGCCTTCCCCTTTTCAGTTTCAATTTCGACTTTAAGTAAGCCGATTTGCTCGACGGGATCATAATGACGACAGCCAATATCTGCGATTCTGCGTGCCGCCTGAAACAAAACATGGGTAAGTTAGTCGGCTTACAAAAGAAATGAAGTATTGTAAGTTTGCGAACTATGTACCAATATCACCGACTAAGCAGCTAGTGCTATCGAAACCACGTTCGGTTCTGCACAGAATGCGGCCTTATCCATTGGCAAAGAAATCGACGAGGCCACGCTTAGGACCACGACAGGGTCCTTCAGAGCCGACGTATCGGCAAAAACCGATGCGTTCTTAATTCTGCACTGGATAACAAACGGCGCCGCTAAGTCTTGGGACTCTTCTATGCAAGGCCGTTTATTGGTCAAGTCTTCAGAAGAGTTGGCCTCAATCTTGGCGGGGCGTTTCTCCCCCATTTGTTCGGCAACTGGATCGTCTGGTTGTTCAATGACCAATTCGGCCAAAACAATTTGCTCCATTTCCATAACAAGAGCAGGTGGTGAAGGTTCAGCCTCAATAGGAGCAGATGGTGGAGGTTCAGATTTGGCGGCTTCGGCCCTTCTTCGGGCTGCCATCTTTTTGGCATTCTTCATTCTCACCATCTAAGCGAGCGATTCCCCAACCATGTTTTCGGGATCTGTGCCAAGTAGGTCTCCTAGATCGATGAAAATATCCTCTTCTAAGGATGTGTCAACTTGGCTTGAAGTGGATGGGAGGTCGAAGCTGACTTCTTCAAAAGCTAAGTTAAGAGCCACGTCGACTTCCTCTCCCAAATGACCCTCAGACCTATCTGAGCTGGATTGACCCAGCTGCTCAGCGGCATGATCGCCGGCTTCACCACCTGCATCTAAATCCGAATCTTTAAGGCCGATGTCCCTAAGGCTCTTAAAGTTTGAAAAGATGAGTGTTGTGAGATGCTGCTCACCCCTTGGAATTGGGATGTGATCTACAGCCGAAAAGGTCGAATACATCGGATCGTATCGAAGTAGCACGTGGGTGGCCCACCCTTGCTTTTGAAAGTTCAGACGACCAAAGAATTTGAGCGTGGTCTTGACTTGCTCAAGGCCGGCGTCGTCGGCCGAAGTGAGTGCTTTCTTCAGATCATTACCTACACAAGCGAAACAATTAAGTTCGTGGAATCAAAGCTGAATAGACGTATAAGAAATACGCCAAAAAAGAAAAATAAATATAAAAAAAAAGGGTCCATGCGGCCACCTGGTTTGCCTTTTTGCCTAGGCACAGGATCCAAGCGATCTTCACCTTCGCTGAATTCCCAGTTACCTTGGACAACGACCATGACATTGTCAACACGCTTACCAAAGCTGGCAAACATAGTCACCAAGTGGTGATTAGTGTCCTTGGCCCTAAGGAAGTAGCATCCCTGCCGACCAGAAGATTTCGCCAGGGCTTAACAATGCCGAATAGCAGGGATTCCTAGGTTAATCCTAAGCCAACGGTTTAATTCCACTATGCCCATTATGATTCAGAAAAAATTTATGTTTGGCTGAGAAGGGAGTAGACCCCAGTAATGAAGAACGGCCCTTAGAAATTGATGAAGGGGAAAACGGACTCTGCCCTCAGTGATTGACAGGAGAGAAAAAATGATCGTACTTGCATCAGCCCTCTCCATATCAACTAAGTTGTGTGCCACGAGTGACAGATGGACATCATCTGGAATGGAGAAATGGCGTCAAAAGGCGGAAATACGGTCTGCAAAAAGGAGGTCTTTCAGGTGTTTCGCCATTTAAATCAGAATAGTAAACACGCAAACTAAAAAAAGAAGAAGAACATGGGAGCTGGAAAGAGGAAGAAATACAAGGAAGAGAAGAACTTACAGTTCAGAGAGAGAAGGACAATGGCGAACAGGCAGAAGTCGCAGAGGTCTTGGATGAGTGATACTGTGAATGAACCAAAAAGCCTTGCACATTCAAAAATATTTGAAAAGACAGCGTGATTTTGTATCGCATTAAATGAGCAACGTGTACGAAGGGTTGGGAAGTTATAATCATTTCTCAAACTGTGTTCATTCTGACACTTCGGTATTGGAAGATGTACGAGTGCCGTATTTTTGACTTTCTATACGCAAAACCAAACATGCCGGCTAATTGGTATTAGTCGGATGTTCGGGGAGAAATTGTGGAGGCTGAATAAAATTAGTTACGAAGAGGCCAAGGCATTTGATCGATATCCGGCCAAAGTAATTCGACCCTGACCGAGGGCTGATAAAGCTGAATAAACGAATCGGCCATACAAAGAGCCGAACAGGAGCCAACACTCAACAGGAAGGCCAGCTAGGTAACTACGGACGAGATCAAGGGTGGGCCCGACCCTCGGGCACGGAGGTAATATAAAAAGGGAGGAATATCAACTAAAGTAGGTATGTGAGAATAGAGGAAGTAACTTGAAATAGAAGTAAACTAGAGAAGATTCTAACTTGTCCGTCGGAGTGCTAATTCTGGCACCCCCGACCGGAGTGTTCATCCCTTTTCAGGTAGCAATTAGAGGATCAAAGACGTCTGACTGGATACTGGAGTATTTTGAAACCACTTCTCCACACTTCTGCTTGCACTCGTGGAAGTTTTTATAGCTAAAGATGGCCCAACTTGTTCTTCGTCCTCAAGCCAAGCTAAGCACTCACCAGAAAGGGCGTAACTAAAGCTAGGGGCAGGGGCCAGAAGCTCTCTTGTCCTCCAAGCAGTGAGATACCGAATCAAGTGTGAACCATGAATGAGAAATGAAGCCAGGTATTCCACCTCCTCATCAGGACGTGTCTGATCATGCCCAAACTGGCGTCTGAACCAGAAGGGGAAATAGAACATGCAGCACGTGAGGCCAATCATCTGTATACTCGGCTGATGGGACATACTGTAACTCATTTCAGTCAAATTAAGCCAGGGGCAACGCCAAGTTATGTCAGCTGCAGATCTGCTACACATCCAGTCACACCAGAACGCCTTTGAAAGGAAATCCACAAGCCGTTGGTGAAAGAAGTAAGCTCGAGCTAAGCACTCGGGACAAGGGTCCACCATTTTCAGCTTATCCATCAACTATACCTAGGAAGGGATGAAAAATAAGAGAGATTAAAGAATAGAGAGATAAACGTTGAGAAAAAAGTAAGGAAAGGGCTAGAGAGGAAAACAGAGAATGAGTGTTAAGTGGCGTGAGGATTATAAATAAGAAAGGTGGGAAACAATACTTGAAGAAGCAGTGGACTCCTTGCAAACAGAGTAGTTTCTCGCCGACGGAAAGCATTAAGACCTATCAAAGTTTCGGCCAGTGCCAAGCCCGTGCAGCTTTTGCCCTCTTTTAGACACTGGGCCACTTCAATCAACTGGATGTTGGCCACGCTGACACTAGAGGCAAGAAGGAATTGCGAAAATAGGCACAAGCAGAGAGCATATTACCGGTAGCTCCGCTAGAGAAGGTCACTTATGTCTCCAATGGCAGAAAATCAATGCACTAAACTAGGAATGTCTAATTTCCCATCATGAGCCAAGGACCGAGCCTCGTGCAATGAAATCCCACACATTCGTCCCAAAGCCTGCGCATGGCCAAAATGGGGCTGCGGCATAATTTCTTCGTCATGCCAGGATTTCATCAATGCTTGAAATTCTTCGAGTGTTGGACACATTTCTTGTGATCCGAAGTGGAACACATACGTAATCGGACCTCCGCATGGAGGAACGGAAAACAAAGCGAGGTGCGGCTCAAAGAAAAAAGAGTTTTAGGCCAAAACTGTGAAAGTTCACTTTTTCCGAGCCATCTAAAGTGGCAATCTAGTCTCGGAGTATATTGTTGAGAAGAATCTCCATCTTCGGAGCAAAATATCAAATTTTGTTATTCTGCCAAGAAAACAGCTTGGGATCACTTTTTATGGACTTTGAGAAAGAGTAGTGTATAACAACTGGACTGCATTGACCGCCATCATTTTTAGAGCCAGCCGACTCTCATTGGAGCTCGGTCGTACCTATTAGGAGCCGACCGGCTCTCAATGACTGCCCAAATCAAAGCAATTGCAGAGAGGGTAGGTTCTCACCTTGGCGTATCGGAGTTGTGTTTCAAGTTTTGTCTTGTTTGCATCAAGTGTTGTTTAGTGTTTTTAGATTGTTTCTAGTTATTTTCCTTGTTTTAAATTTGTATTTTTTATTTTGTCCAGTTGTAAGTTATCATCCAATTCAATAATCAATTCAAGGGGAAGTTTCCACGGTTCTAACGCCTTGTACAAGATTATCATGCAACGGTTGTGCCATATAATCATCACATGCTATGCAATACAAGAGCAGTCATCCAAAATTTTCTTTTCATAACTTTCGGGTCCTAACCCGATCATTGTCTTACAAAAAAAAAAAAAAAAGTCTTTAAAAATAAAATATAAGGGTCTATTTGAAGCTAGTTCCTAACTACAAAGAAAAAGAAAAGAAAAGAAAAGAAAAGTAAATTATCAACCCATCATCGCCCCTTTCCTTCTTAGCTGCAAAGGAGGTGCGTCACTATCATCACTGGGGGTACTAGGCTGCATATCGACCTCATCCCCCTCATCCTCAGGGGTCGTATACCCATCAAAAGACTCCTCAGAAGGTGAGTGTTGCCTCACTCAGTGTCTCCCTCGATCAGCTTATCCTCGGCCTCTCACTAGACCCGTCTCCCTCTCCTCCCAACTAGAAGAGGTACTGCGAATACTGCTGGCGCCGACTCAAGTTGAAAAGAGTACAGGTATTAGTATGAACTAACAGGAGTATAGACAGTATGGCAACAACAGTGAACTAATGATAAAGTATACCTTAATCCTGTGAGTAGCCAGAGCAGTCTGTCTCCTCCGCACCATAAGGAGTAGTCGGTCAATTATCCAGAGGAGATCATTAACATACGCCATGGGTACCTGCAAAAGGAAGAGAACTTGAGAACAGTGGATAGAAATAGCAGGGTATAGTAGACAGAAATAACAGAGAACATGAAAAAATGAAGTGCAATGGGCAGAAGTTTAAAATAGTGTGTACTTGCTCGATGCCACAAGCGATCACTAGCCTACGGTCCCTCTCCTCGATATGCTCAAGCGAAATCTATTCCATCACTCCATCCGGTCACATGTACATGACCTAAGTAGCAATCGTAGAAAGCCAAGGAATAGGAGCTGCAGCAAGAGTACCTCCGGCAACAGCGGTAACAGCCTCAGGAAGTACACGGGCTACATTCCTAGTAAGAGGCACCATCACCAAGGTCTGTAAGAATGTGTCTGTAAGAATGTAGTGAAATCGCCGACTTCGTGGTATCTATCATCATTCTCTTCCTACATTAGGTGATCGATCAGAGGTCCATCATGAAGATTATTGGCAATCCTCATACCGGGATGAGGAGGATGTGGAACATTGGGATCAGCCTGGCCGCAAGTCTAGCAGATGAACCGCTCTCCCAAGTAGTATGCCCTGCCGAAAGGGCCCTCAAAAAGGATCTACATGGTGGGGACCTCCCATGCAGCAGCATAAATCACCCTCGAAGCCTGGGGGATGCCCGCCCAGGGGTCCCAGTCAACTTGTGAACAAAATATGCAAAGCAAGTGGCCGATGTCAAGTATAAACAGTATGGCAATAGTGCAGTAAGGGACAACAATATGGCAACAGTGTAGTATGGGACAGCATTATGGCAACAGTGCAGTATGTGACAACAATATGGAAATAGTGTAGTATAGGACAACAGTATGGCAATAGTGGAATATGGGATAACAGTATGAGAATGATGGTGCAGTATGGAGAATAGTATGTGAAGAGCAGTGTAGTATGCACACAATATGTAAAAGTTAAAAGGCTAGTGTTGTTACCCTATCCGCGGTGACTGTGTCGAAGAAATGACAGAAATAAGAGAAGTCTCGATCCACGCACCGACGCCGCTCGAACTGAAAGTTATAGTACTGAAAGCGAGGTACTGATAACTCAAGTGGCCGTATTGGGACCAGAGCAAGAGAGGTAAAATATGTGTAAACCTATAGTTATAACAAAGTAGATAAGCAGTTATGGACAGAGTAGATAAACAGATATAAACAAGAACTGTAGAGCCAAATAGAAAGAAGAAGTGTGAGGTATACCTCCAAAACTCGCCAATAGCTGCCGAGCAAATCCGCCTTTCAATGGGCAGCGGAGCTCATATAACAGTACAGGGTGGCCAAGCCGACATCACCCCAGTCATACTCCCCCACCCGCTGTAGATGCACCAGTGCTCCCAAGAGATATAGCCCCACAGTATTTTCCCTATTCGTAAACAGGGTAGTACCGAGGAGATATATAAGAAATCCGCAAGAACCAACAGAGTAGCTGGCTGAAGGTCAGAGAAATGCTCTAAGAACCAACTGTATCCCACGATCCCAGGACTAACAACGTCTGGGATCACCCCCAGAAGATGGAGCTGAGCAGCCCTCCACTGTGCCATATCAGGATCGAAGGGGATCGGGCCGCCAACTCCGACCCACAGGCCGGTGAGCATCGCAAAATCATACGGGGTCAAAGTCAGCTCCCCAATCGACGAGAAGTGGAACGAGTCTGTGGTGTCCCACCATCACTCCACCAGGGCCCCGTGTAGAAATGAGTCAGCCCTCATCTGCACCAGTCCTAAGCAGAAAGGCCCGAAGCCAGCCGCGTCGACTATGCACAAACCTCCGCATGGAGCCTCTCATACCAATGCCTGGGACCAGACATAGACCCGTAACCTCTAATCCTCCTGGCCATCACATGTAGTATGGGAATGTTGTCAGTATCAGTGCTTACCGTGGAGGCATCAGCAAATAAGTGCTTCGCAGGCTCTCATAGTAGAATGTCCTCATCAATCCTAGAGATAAGGCCCTCAAATTGTAGGATACCGCCCGAGATCAAAGCGTGTGTACGTGGCTGGTAAGTGGCCACATCAAATGGTCTAGCAGTAAGGAGAGGCAATGTCGGCTCAGGAATGGGAGAGAGGACATCCTCGGCCTCTATGTCCCCGCCTAGGACGGCTCCAATATCAATAACGAGGTCGGGGATGGAAAGTTCACCACTAGCCATGGAAGGAAAGTGAGGAAAGTAAGGAAAAAATGAAGAAAAATGTGTGGGTGAGTGAGATTAGGCGAAAAACCCCAAATCCAAGCCCTAGGAGAGAGAAAATGAAGAAGAAGTTGAAAATGAAGAGGGGGTGGAGGAAATCGCAAGGAAAAGCGTGAAAATGAGCCAAAAAACCAAGAGAGACCCAAAAATCAACCAAATCAAATTCTAATCGGTCCAAAATGTAGAGGATCAAAAGGGTTTTCAAAGGAAATTTTGCAAGAACCGTTGGGTAATGCGAATGGAGGGAAAATCTAAAGAGAGAGGGAGAAGATTTTCGATATGGGTGTGTGTAAAATGAAGGTTGGAATGGGGTTAAATCAACCACAGTCGTGGTTTTCGCTGAATCTGCCGCTGCCGCAATCGCGAGCTAGCCAGCACTATTTGAGCCCAATTGTACTTCATTGAGTGCCGGCCAACTACAAATGCAAACCCAGTTCTGTTTTTTTTTTTTTTTTAATCTCAGTATGTTTCAGTGTTGGGTTCAATTTGGTTTGTAAAAAAGGGGGGGGAGAAGAGTGAAAAAGCTAAAATAAAATAGGTGAAGAAAAAGAAAATAAGAGAAAAAGAGAAGAGAGTATCAAGAAAAAGAAAAAAAACAGAGCAAGAAAAGGAAAAAAGGAAGAGAGTTTTGTTTTATTTGTTTAAATTCGTAATTTGCTTAATTCATCTTTATTTAAATTCATATTTTGTTAAGTCATAGTTGGTTTTAATTAATTTGTTTGATCCATAGGTGTTTAAAATTCGTAATTTGTTTAATTCAAATATTGTTAATTCATAGTTGGGTAATTTCTTTGAGCTTGTAATTTGTTTTGTTTGAAGTTATTCCGAAGTCATAATTATTTTGTTACTTGCTTTCTTGATTCATGCTTTGGTCCATTATCTCGTTGTTTCAAGAATTTGTTATGTGGTCCATTATTCAAGCTAAGTCTATTTTCAAAATTGGCGAACTTGCTCTTAAACTTTGCTAATTCGAGCCCGGTTTTGGATTTGTGTGTTTCTTTTTGAATTGTAGAAACTCGTGTTTATGCTTTGTATTGCTTTCTCCGTGGAGTTCATGGCTTCGTTTTCCAAGGCCTTCCTAGAGATGAGATAGTGTTGCTCCATTTTGAAGTTGTTTGCTTCTTCATTGAATTAACCTCTCATCCTCTCATATCAGACGCGTTAGGATTGTTTCCCTCGGTTAAAAACAGTAGGTGCAGCTGTTTGTTCACACCATCCTTTCCTCCTCTCGTGTAAGACGCGTTAGGATTGTTTTCCTCGGTTAAAAATAACAGGTGCGCCAGTTTGTTCACACCATCCTTTCCTCCTCTCACGTGAGACGCGTTAGGATTGTTTTCCTTGGTTAAAAAAAGCAGGTGCGCCTGTTTGTTCACACCATCATTTCCTTCTCTCGCGTAAGATGCGTTAGGATTGTTTTCCTCAGTTAAAAACAGCAAGTGTGCCTATTTGTTCACACCATTCTTTCCTCCTCTCGCGTGACACATGTTAGGATTGTTTTTCTCAGTTAAAAACAGCAGGTGTGCCTTTGTTCACACCATCTTTTCCTCCTCTCGCGTGAGATGCGTTGGATTGTTTTCCTCTGTTAAAAACAGTAGGTGCACCTGTTTGTTCACACCATCATTTCCTCCTCTCGCATGAGACGCGTTAGGATTGTTCAACTTGGTTAAAAACAGCAGGTGCGCTTGTTTGTTCACAACATCTTTTTCTCCTCTCACGTGAGATGCGTTAGGATTGTTTCAACCGATTAAAAGCAGCAGGTGCACTTGTTTGTTCACACCATCTTCCCTCATTTCTCATGAGACAGGTTAAGATTGTTCAACTTGGTTAAAAACAGCCGGTGCGCCTGTTTGTTCACACCATCCTTTCCTCCTCTTGCGTGAGAGGCGTTAGGATTGTTTCACTCGGTTAAAAATAGCAAGTGCGCCTGTTTGTTCACACCATCTTGCCTCCTCTCGTGTGAGACGTGTTAGGATTGTTCAACTCGGTTAAAAACAGCAGGTGCGCCTGTTTGTTCACACCATTTTTTCCTCCTCTCGCGTGAGACGCATTAGGATTGTTTCATTCGGTTAAAAATGACAAGTCTGCCTGTTTGTTCACACCATCTTCCCTCCTCTCGCATGAGACGTGTTAGGATTATTCAACTCGGTTGAAAACCGCAAGTGCGACTATTTATTCACCTCTTTCCCTTCTTTCGCGTGAGACGCGTTAGGATCTCGAGTTCCTCGGTTAAACTTGGGTGCACCCGATGTTCGCATTGCCCTCCACCTTCCCTGCGTGAGACGTAGTTAGGCTGGCATCCTTTCTATGTGGGACATGGTTTGGTTCGCACTCTCTTTGTCCCTGTGTTTTGTTTACTTACCTCTTTCCGTATGAGACGCGACTTGAGTTGTTTTGCTTCCATTCAGATGTTGCATTCCTGCTTTTGCTTATAGCATTGTTTCGTTGCTTGTTATTTACACTCTCGTTTCATTGCATGGTTATAAGTTATGTTTCCTACATATTACTTTGCATTCTGCCCTTAAACTACACAGGTTTGATTCCTCGTAAAAGGGGATACGTAGGCAACCTTCGAGTTCAACCTTTGGCATTTGTATTTTGATTTTTTTTCTTACCCAAGTCTTACAGCCTCGTCAAATGGGTCATCTCTAGGCTTTGACATTCACTCACGTCATTCCATGACTTCGAGTTCTATCAAGGAGGGACAATTGTAGACACCCCATTTTTGACCGTTCGCAAGACTTGGACGCTTTGTCCTGTGCACTCGATGATGAAGTTGCGTTGTGTGTGATTCGAATTCTCAACGAAGGGACATAAGCTCGCGCTCCAAAACCAATTCCAAACCTTCCATATTCATATTATTCTTACCTCAAAAATTCATTTTTGAACATTGTGCCACCCTACATTGAGTTTGAAATAGAAGAATAGAGGAACACGTTGGGAGCTGACTGTACCACATTGGGAGCCGGCTGTAACTATTGACAGCCGGCCGGCTCTCGATAGCAAGAAATACTGTTCTGGGCGGGAATGAGCCAGCTGTCCATTTTTGAAGATATTTATGACCTATTTTGCTCAAATTCTATAAATACGAGCATATATCTCAGTGTTAGAGGTTGGAAAATTTTCAAAGAAGCAAAATAACCTTTGAGAGCTACTTCTTTTTGTGCAAGCCAACTTTGAGATATTTGATCATCCTTATACTATATCTATATACCATACACAACCTTGGAGCCATAACTTAGAACCTTCTTTGAGCTTTATGAATAACAATTCAAGCTTGAGAGTGTGCTTGGACCAAGTTTGGTTTACAAACAAGAGCTTACCTTCTTCAAGAGGTATAAGCTTACCACCTTTGTATTGCTTTCATTTATGTCTTTCTTTCGCTATTTCCTGTGTTTTTGTATTGTTTTGATCTTATTTTAAGTGTTAGAACTTGGGTTTGAATTAGTTACCAAAGGGTAGACATGGTTAACACCCTTTCTTGCACTTTACTTCATAGCTCACACCCTTGTTTTACACTCTATTCTTTGCCTTTTAAACTAATTTTTAGAGTTTAAAAAAGGCTAAAAAACATGGTTTGAGGTCTCAAAAAATGAAGAGATTAGCCACCTCTCATTGCTTTTGTTCACTAGCCTTGCTTTGCCTTGTTCTTTCCTACCTTTTATGCTCTTTTACATGATTTTTAGCCACTATTTTTAGCATATTAGGGGTTGTTTTAGGGTTGTTGTAATTTATTCAATTAGTGTATGCTTTGAATATCTAGCTTGTTGCATTGTAACTCTTTATATCTAGCTTGTTGTGTTGTGTTATACATGCTTTGATAGCTTTTCTTTGTTTAATTTTCATATTAAAGAGTCTCATTCTAATAATTGATCCCGCAATCATTTTTTCCACCTCTCCCTTTTCTTCTTTTTCTTTCTTTCATTTGAGAGTTATTTCAAACAATTGACGGTTGTTCAAAGCATGAGAAAGAAACCTATGCTCAATGGCTTAATCTCTACGGAGGTTCATCGTCAAGGCATAGGCTCTCTTTCATGCCAAGAATCACTTCTCATTTGACGTTTCTTCTCATTTAGTGGACTTAAACATCACCTTGGACAAATTGATTAAAGAATGGAAAAGACTAATAAAATTGGGTTAAAATGAACTAAACTGACATAAAGAAAATGTTTAGAATTGGTCGGATTTGGCCAGACGTTATGTCAAGTCCATCATTCCGAGAATGATCACGTATCAATCCATGATATGTTGATGAGACTTAGAGCAAGTCTACTTTCCTCTTTGAGTCTTCATGATAGGAGGGAAGGGTGTTTTTTCATCACATTTATCAAATTTTCTTCAAACATGCTCGGGATCATCAAGCCATCAACTTGTGCTAATTGATGGTTTCGAATGTGAATTTGTTCTTCTCTTGGGTTTCACATGACAGAGAAGAGCAAGAGGGACAAACAGGGCCTAGAAAGGCTCTGTCTGCATTGTTCTCACCTCATAGCACAAAAACAATTTTGACATAAAATTAGGAGCCGACCGAATCGTTAGGAGCCGGCCGGATCTCATTGGGGGCCAGCCGGCTCCCAATGTTTGGCAAGCAGTAAGCTTTTTGCAGAAATAGAGGGCAGTGGCTGAAGGTCAGGCAAAGCAATCTGGGCAGACAGAACATCTTTTGGGCACTGTGCATGTGATCGTTGTGCATTCTTATAGTTGCTTGGATTAATATTCTTATTAGCATTATTGAAATTATCATTGTTGTAACAATTCTTATTGATGTAATTATTAGAAAGCCCTTGTTGTAATAACTTAGATATCTAGTTAGCAGTTAATTACCTTAGGCAGTTAGTTATTTAATTCATTAAGTCGAATTTGTTATAGTTAGTTTAATTCAGACATTTGGACACTCATTCAAACCCTCCTGCATGAGGGAAAAAATATGTAATAAGCGTATATGTCTTCCAACCTCATTTCTTTCTCCCTTTTATTTACCTGCTTATGATGGTAGCATAGAGCATCATATTTACTTAGCATTCCCATGTTCACATACACTTGTTTCATGTACATTTGGGTTCAGCTCATCATACTAACCAATGTCGATTTTAATTTCATTGCTTGAAAACGTGATTTATCACATGTCTTGAATTGGATCATATACCATGCTCATAGCCGAGCCTATAAAATTGCATAAATGTGTGCACTATATTAGTCATATCGTATTGTTTAGGAACATGCATATTTTCTAATCATTTTTCTTTGTTTGGCTTGCCTTGGAGTACTAGGTGAGCATTTATTGCTTTAGCATCCTGCATTGCATGTGATTGTTGTCATATCAAGCATGCTTTCCATGAGGCTATTTGCTTAAGTGATATACATGTTTGAATGCCGGTAGATGAAGGCTAATTGCTAAAATTGGGATAAATTGATTCATGTAGAAACTCACCTTTTTAAGTGACAAGTATCAAAAAAAATTTCAAACAAACATGAAGTCAAGCGTTCCAACTTTTGCAAATTAGTCTATACTTCCGTGCATCACCTAGCAAGGTTAGTATAATAAATCGGAATAACAACATATAATGTAAATAAAAATCACATCATGATTCGTAGAGGCTGATCTTTGATCGGGTGAGGGGGGTGCTCAATTCATGACCTTCCCCTCTCATACCTAAGTTCCCGAGCCGAGACACTTTGGTGATAATAGATAAGTGGCCTTTGGCACGAGTCATGGATTTCCTAAATTTCCCAAAAACATTTAGGTGGCAACTCTGTATTTAGCAAAGCTGTCCATTTTTGGCATTTGATTCAACAATCGATTTTCCAAAATTGCCAGATTTGGACTCTTTTTGTGTTTTCACTCTTTCGCATTACACTTATGAAATCAGATTCTGGACGATAGAAGTCCAAACTATAGGGCTAATCATATCCGAAAGGAGCACGAAAAGCAAGCTACAAAAACGAAGGGGAAGAAATTCTTCTGGCTTTGAAAAACTTGATTAATCGAGAAGATGAGAGACATGCTAAGCTGTGTATTGATGAAATCATTGCCATTAATGTGGGCACTAAGAAGGATCCACACTTGGTCCAGATCAGGTTCATGTTGTCTTCAGAGGAACAGAAGCATTTAATCGCTTTGTCAAAAGATTTCAAAGATGTTTTCGCATGGTCCTACGAAGACATACCTGGAATCGATCCTGAGATCGTACAGCACCGGATCCCTCTTGACCCTAAGACCCGACCAATCAAGCAGAAACTACCCAGAATCTGTCCGGATTGGGCATTGAAAATCAAGGAAAAGGTCACTAAGCAGATTAATGTAGGATGCTTGTTAATATCCAAGTATCTAACTTGGTTGGCCGATATCGTCCCAGTACCGAAGAAGGATGGTAGAATTCGGGTTTGTGTTGACTTCTGAGACCTGAACAAAGCAAGTCAGAATGAGGACTTTCCACTGCCACACATAGATGAGTTGATGGACTTTGCTACTGGTCATGCCTTGCTTTCCTTTATGGATGGGTTTCCAAGATATAACCAGATTCTGATGGCACTGGAAGACCTGGAAAAGACTACTTTCACTATGCCATGGGGTACGTACTACTACCGAGTCATGCCATTTGGGTTGAAGAATGCTGAAGCTACCTATCAGAGGGTTGTAACCACCATTTTGCATGACATGATCCACAAAGAGGTTAACGTGTATGTGGACAACATGATTGTCAAATCCAAAGAGCGAGAAGGCCACTACACCGCCCTAGAAAAAAAAAAATCAATGGATCAGGGAATACAGATTGAGGTTAAACCCGCAGAAATGCACCTTCGACGTAACAACAGGGAAAATGCTGGGTTTTCTAATCATGTAGAGGGGAATTGAAGTAGATCCTTCCAAAATCAAGGCCATTTTAGAAATACCACCACCAATGACTGAAAAGGAGGTGCGCGGCTTTCTGGGTAAAGTTCAATTCATAAGATGGTTTATTTCAAAATTAACCTTGACTTGTGAACCACTATTTGGTCTCCTGAATAAAGGAAAGAAGTTCTAATGGAACGATCGATGTCAGTTTTCCTTTGAGCAGGTTAAGCAATACCTACAGAATCCGCCTGTGTTGTCGCCACCATAGCCGAGGAAGCCTCTGATTCTGTATCTGTCTGTAACGAAGTCGAGCATGTGGTGCATGCTAGCTCAAGAATCTGAAGATAGGGTAGAGAAGGCCATCTATTACTTAAGCAAGAAGATGTTAGACTATGAGACCCGCTACACTCCCTTGGGAAAAGCTTACTTAGCCTTGGTATGGGCTACCAGGAAGTTAAGGCACTACTTGTTAGCTCACTCTATAATCCTGGTTTCGAGATTAGATCCCATCAAATATCTCTTTGAGAAACCAGCACTTGCAGGTAGGCTAGCTCGTTGGCTGCTTCTTCTCTCCAAATTTGATCTCAAATATGTTACACGCAAGTCAGTTAAAGGAAGAGCTGTAACGGGATTCCTGGCCAACCACGCAATAAAGGGCAATAAGGCGGTGGAATATTTGTTCCCAGATGAAGACATTCTACAAGTCAAAGAGAAAACTTGGACGATGTACTTTGATGGAGTGTCCAAATAGTACGGTTATGGGATAAGTGTGTTACTGATAGCACCCAATGATTCCCATATACCTTTAACCTTCAAACTCCAGTTCAAGGTGTCCAACAACGAAGCAGAATATGAAGCGTGCATTGCTGGTTAAAAGCTGCCCTAGGACTATGGGCAATAAGGTTGGATGTCATTGGGGACTCAAATTTGGTTATCTCTCAAGCAAACGGAGACTGGAAAGTCAAAGAGGAGAAAATGAAAGTTTACCATCAGGCCCTGGATATGCTGATTTTGAGGTTTGAAAAGCTAACATTTATGCATCTCTTAAAAGAGAACAACAAGCTTACTAATGCTTTAGCAGCTCTATCTTCTATGGTAGACATCTCGCTAGGAGTGAAGATGCGTCCAATCATTATCGAACAGAAATACACGCCGGCCTATAAGACTATTGCCACAATAGATGAAGTTCAAGATAAAAACCTATGGTATTACGATATTTGGAACTTTATGGAAAAGTAGATGTATCCACCAAGGGCAAATGCCAAGGATAATCGGGGAATACAGCGTCTGGCTGTCTAATATATCATCTGCAGAAATAAGTTGTATAAAAGGGGTCATCTAGGAATGCACAAGTTGTGTGTGAAGGAATATGAATTGAAGCGTCTTATGGAGGCTATCCATGGAGGGGAGTGCGTCGCACATGAATGGTGTGATGCTAGCCCGGAAGATCCTTAAACAAGGTTATTACTGATCAACCATGGAGGAAGATTGCATTGGTTTGTACGGCAATGCCATAAATACCAAATCCATGCCAATCACATGAACATACCGCTGTCTAAGCTTTACAACGTGACTTCACCATGGCCTTTTTCAGTCTGGAGAATCGACGTTATCGCTGTAGTCTCGCCAAAGAGGTCAAATGAGCACGAGTTCATTCTGGTGGCGATTGACTACTTCACGAAGTGGGTAGAAGCTCAGTCCTATGCAGTGCTAAAAGCGTCACATGTAGCCAAATTTATTAGAAATAACATCATCTGCCGGTATGGAGATCCGAATGAGATCATATCAAATAACGGCGCACACTTCAAGAAAGAGGTGGTGGATCTGCTTTAGAAATATAACGTGGCTTTTCATAAGTAATCAACATATAGACCACAGACCAATGGGGCTGTTAAGGCCGCCAACAAGAACATCAAGAACATCTTGCGGAAGATGGTGGAAACATACAGAGACTGGCCAGATAAACTACCATTCGCGCTCTGGGGCTACAGAACCTCAATCCGAACATCTACAGCCTATTCTCTTATTTATGGGATGGAGCTTGTTCTGCCAATTGAAATTGAAATGCCGTCACTGCGAGTTATTGCCTAATGTCAGATAGCAGAGGCGGACTGACAGCAGAGTAAATTTGAGGAGTTAATGTTGTTTGATGAGAGAAGACTGAGGGCATTGTACGATGTCCAGGGTTACCAACGCAGAATTGCTAGGGTTTTTAACAAGAAAGTTAAGTCTAGGAAGCTCAAGAAGGGAGACATGGTATTGAAAGACAATCGGGCTCCCATCCATGACCCTAGGGGCAAGTTCAGACCTAATTGGACTAGTCCTTACATCATCAAGTCTATCTGGTCAGGAGCAGCAATTATTCTCATGGACCTAGATGGCTTAGAGTTTTCACAGCCGATCAATATGGACAAGTTGAAGAAATACTATCCTTGAGAGGCTCGCTAGGCCGAAAACACAAAAGGGCGACCTAGGCAAAAGTTAGAGCATGAAAAATTAGAAATAGAGAAAAACTAAGACCGCAAGGTTGAAAACACTAAAGGGCTACTTTGGCAAAAGTTAGAACGCCACGTAAGGCCTGATTCCCATCTTTGGGATACGTAGGCAACTTCATCCTGAAGTTCAGCTGTAACTATCTCCAATTCAACTGTCCTCTTTGTTTATTTGATCAGGCCATCTTTTTCCATCATCAGTTAGCTCGGGTGTGTGATCTTTATGTTAGTAGAAGGGCCAGTATAAATGCAGTTATGGGCAGTTGCGATCTGTTGATTCGGGGCTATACATCTTAAGGGTTGATTCTATGCGTGTCAGGCAATGATCATTCCCAAAAACAGTTTTGAAAAGTTTTAATAAAAGTTGATTTTGTTCAAAATTTACCTTTTACAATTTAGACCATTTGGGGACTCAAAAGAAAATTTTTAGTGCTCACAACTTTAATTCCATTGATTTCAACACAAAAGTACATTCTCCAAACTCTCTGATTTAAATCAAAGTTTCTTCTACATCATAAAACTTGAAAAGAAAGGTCAAAGCAATAAACTACGGGCATAGGTGAGATCAAGTGTTCCTACGTCCTCTGCTCATGCCTGCGGAAGTCTGTGCTGCCAAAGTTGGTACAATCTGTGCCTCGTCCTCAAGCCAAGAGAAGCACTCACCAGAAAGGGCATAACTGAAGCTAAGAGCAGGGGCCAGAAGCTCTCTCGTTCTCCAAGCAGTGAGGTACCGAGTCAAGTGTGAACCACGAACTGGGAATGAAGTTGGTATTCTACCCCCTCGTCTGGACAGGTTTGATCATGTCCAAACTGGTGTCTAAACCGGAAGGGGAAATAAAACACGCAGTGTGTAAGGCCAATCAAATAAATACCCGACTGTCGAGACGTGTTGTAGCTCATTTCAGCCAAGTCAAGCCAGGGGCAACTCCAAGCTATGTCAGCTGCAGATCTGCTGCACATCCAGTTACACCACCATCCCTCATTAGGAAAGTCCACTAGTCGATAGCAGAAGAAGTAAGCTCGGGCTAAATATTCGGGGCAAGGGTCCACCACTTTCATCTTGTTCATGAGCCATACCTGGGAAAGGATGAAAAAGAAAATAGATATAAAAATAGAGAGATATACATTGAGAGAAATGGAAAGAAAGGGTTTTGAGACAAAATAGAGTGTGAGTCCTGAGTGATGTGAGAATCACGTATATAAGAAAGGATGGGAAACAATACCTGAAGCAGTAGTGGGCTCCCCACAAACCTGGTGGTCTCTCGCCAATGAAAAACATCTAAACCCATCAAGGTCTTGGCTAGTGCCAAACCAATGCAACTCTTACCCTCTTTTAGATACTGGGCTACTTCGATTAATTTAATGCAGGCTCTACCACAACTAGGGGCAAGAAGAAAATGCACAAGCATACATGATAGAGGGCATGTTGCCAAAAACCTCTCCAGATGAGGTCACCTCTGTCTCCGATGTTAGAAAATCGGTGAATCAACCCGAGTATATCTAGCTCCCGTCATGAGCCAAAGATCAAGCTTTATGCAAAGTAAGCCCACACATTCGTCCCAAAGCCAGGGCATGGCCAAAACGAGGCTGAGGCATGATTTCCTCATCGCGTCAGGATTCCAACAAGGTTTGAAACTCTTCAAAAGTCAGACACATTTCTTGTGCTTCGAAGCGAAATACATGTGTAATTGGGTCCCAACATCGGGTTGTGGCATGGAGGAACTTAAAACAAAGTGGAGTACGGCTTAATGGAAAAAGCGCGTTTATGCCGAAGCCTCAGAAATTCAACTTTTCCGTGCCGTCTAAAGTGGCTATCCACTCTTTGAGTTTCTCGGTGAGGAAGATCTCTATTTTCAAAGAAATAGCAACTAAAATGAGGTTCTAGTGAAGAAATGGCGAAGGAGGACCTTTTGTAGAAGATAGGGCTATGAGTGGAGGGTAGCTGTCAGCCATCTGGTGGATCACCACAAGTGGCCGGCCGCCCACTTTTTGTGGCCTGCTGCCCACTTTTTGTGGCCGGCCATCCATTTTGTGGCATGACAGTTTGGCATTTTGGTTTTATCCTGGTCTTTGTGTTTTTGGGTTTTGTTTTGAGCAAGTGTGTCGAGCTGTGTTTAAGTTGTTTTTATTTTGTTTCCCATTTATCGAGTTGTATTTTGCATTTTGGTCATTAGTCGGTTTGTTTCCTGGTTGAGAACATTATTCTAATACAAGCATTTTCGATTTCAAATCCAACTCCATTTTCATTCTATGAGAATGTGGTACTCGTGATGCAAAAACAATAACTCTTTCATAAAACTACAGGGTTTTTACCCCAATCATAGTTTTTACCAAAAAAAAAAAAAAAAAAAAGAGTATAAGTTTTTAAAAGAAAAAGTAAAAGCCTATCTGAAGCTATACATGTGCTAAGTTACCAAAATAAAAGAAACTAAGCAAAAGAGTACAAAAATTTGCACTAGTCGCATCAAGCTCAAGAGGCCCTTTTCGCCCTCTTCCTCAAGAGGACTCAGGGGTACTGTCTCCATCAGCGCCGTTATCAGAATTGGACTCCGAGCTAGGGCCAGTATCATCATCTCCACTCCCTGACTCAGAACCAGCCTCAGCGTCCTCCTTGCTCTCTAATCTCGAGCCAGCATCATCATCCCCGCTCTCAGACTTAGAGCATCGGCTCACTGCCTCTTCAGAGTCGCTGGTCTCAATATCATCCCCACTCAAAATCGACTCCGAGCTGCTCCGTCTCCGAGCACCTCTGACCTTTCCTCGACCTCGATGCTCGTCTCGACCGTATGCTGGAGCCTGTCTACCTCTCCTCCCTATCACTTGAGAAGGTACCGCCAGTGTTGCTGCTGCTGGTGGTGCCCTCGGTGCAAGTGAAACCTGAAAAACAAGTGTCAACATATTAGATACAGTGTATGTATTGTTGCAGAATGGAGTATGCAATATGAGTATGAGACAGAAAATAGATGCAGCATGGGTGCAGCGTGTCAGTACAATGTGTCAACACGGTGTGTCAGAATGGATGTCATTATCATGTATCAGTGGGAACATGGCATGTCAGCATAATATGGGAAGCAATGCAATGCATGATGGGAACGGAAGTATACCTGGATACCGTGCAGAGCAAGCAACATCTCCCTCCTCTGCACCACGTGAACTAGAGAGGCAACCAGCTGAAGAAGGCCCTCCGTATACTCTGTAGGTGCCTGCAAGTGAAGTTGGATAATCAGTATCTGAAAGGGAGAATGCGGGATGCAAGGTGTCAAGTGTGGTCCATACTTGAGGTGTGCCTGGAGCTCGAACATACCCATGCCCCACCTCCGGTGGCTCAATCCGGAGCTGATAGACCATCTCACTCAACCGCCCTCAAGGAATCCTGGTAGGAATTGCTGGCCAACCGGTAGCCTGCGCAGCGGAAGAGACCTCTCCAATACCAACCTCTCTAGCCAAGGGATCACCTGTTGCGTCGCCCACACAAACTCCAGTCAAGGGTAGCATAAGATGAGTCCGGATGAAGGTCGTGTAATCTCCGTCTCCTCGAAAGTAGTCGACATCCAGCCCCACCATATACTGAATAATGGCCTCAGCTGAAAGGTTATCAGCTGTCCTCATGGATGCTGGGGACGACATAGGAACAACCGGGACTGGCAAGCCCAAGGTCTGGCATAGAAACCTCTTGCCCAAGAACCAAGTACAACAGAAGGGGCCCTCTAACAAGATCCAATGCCAGGAGGTAGCCCAGGATCCAGTGTACTAGTCCCTGACTTCGGCTAGCATTATCGCCCATAGCTGCCAAGTGATTTGCAAATAAAGAATGTACAAGTTGTTAGTTGTTGTCAGTTGTCAGAATATAGCTCAGAACAGTAGCAATGGGAATAAAGCGAAAATGACTGTGAGTTTCGGATTACTTCACGGGTGACCACTATGTCGAAGTAGCAATGATAGAAGGCAATGATCATGTCCTCACGACTCTGGCGGCAGCACCTGCCATCATACTACCGCGAGTAAGGCACAGCCAAAGCAATCTCATCCATCAGCTCTGGAGCCAGGACCAGGGAATAGATGTAAGCCCACAGCTATAAGAAAAAATCAACAGTGTGCATCAACAGTGTGTGAACAGATATTAAACAAAAAGTGCAAAGTAGAAGACACGATGTATGAACAGATATAAGGTAGAGAATGCAAAGTAGAAAGCACGATGTGTGAACAGATATTAAACAAAAAGTACAAAGCTGAAGGCACTGTGTGTGAACAGATATAAGGCAGAGAATGTAAAGCAGAAGGCACGATGTGTGAATAGATATAAGACAGAAAATGCAAAGCAAAAAGCATAAGAAGAAGTAAACAGAATCGAAGGTGCAATGCATACCTCCCAGGCTCTCTAGTAGCCTCCGACCCTGTCTCCCTTCATATGGGAAGTGGAGCTCATGTAGCTGTGGAATGTGGCAAGGCCGGCTCCACCCCAATCATAAAATCAGACCCGAGACAAGGTCACAAGGGCGCTCAACAAGTAGAAACCCAAGGTATTCCACTTGTTCGTGAACAAGGTGGTACCAAGAAGGTACATCAAGAAGCCCCAGGTGTACTGCTCTACCTGCTCCTAAGTCTCAGGCTGACTCATTCGGAAGCACTCGAGAAACCAACTGTATTGCACCATAGCTGGCCTGTATAAGGGCGGGCTCGCTCCAAGCAGGTAGAGCCAAGCCACTTCCCACTGGCCCATGTCCATGTCGAAAGGGATCGGATTACCCCCTACTCCTAAGCCTGTCATCATCGAAAAGTCATAGGGGGTCATCGTCATCTCCCCAGTGGAAGAGAAGTGGAAGGAGCTGGTGGTATCCCACTACCTCTCCACTATGCCCCGAATAGGGTCCGACTAGCCATGTGGCGCGTAAGCCTGGTACAGAGTAAGCCAAAGCTTGACTTATCGACAAGGTCGCGGACCCGGGGAGGAAGCTCGTGATACTAATCCCTGGCCGACACTGCCCGTAACCCCTACAAGAACAAGAGTCCTCATGTGGCAAAGAATGAGTGAATTAGATGAAAGGCGGTGAAAAAAGAACAGTCAGATGAAAAGCAAGAAAGCATAAAAATAAAGTTTGTACCTCAGTAGCACCGTGGGAAAGGTGGGAGTCCGGCTCCCTCAGTAAAATATCCTCCGGCACGTCATCAACGAAATCATCAAAGCGCTTGATGCCTCCAGACGCCATCATGTGCGTGCGGGGGTGGTAAGTGGCCGGATCAAAGGGCCTCACCCTCAATGGTAGTAACTCAGGCTCGGGCCCTAAGGACCTCTGTCTCTGCCTCGAGGTCAGCCACAATGTCCTTCACTGCCTCACCAGCCTCACCAGCTATAGGCTCCTCAACCTCGACAGTAGGTGGAAGCATAGGTACCTTGGGAGGGGCACCATCATGTGGGACATCGTCTACCATCTGAAAAGTGGAAGAAAAATAGAGAAAAGAGGGAAAACTTAGAAAAAGTCGACCCTAGAAGAGAGAAAATGGAAGAAAAAGTCAAAACCCAAGAAAGTTCACAAAACCCAAGAGAAACTCGAGGGGAACAAGCCCAAGGTGTTGAAAACTCGGAAAAATCAATGAAAACAAAATCTGATCGGTTCAAAGTGAAGAGGGCCAGAGAGGGTTTACAAATAAAGTTTGCATGGGGCGTTGGAAAATGCGTACAAAGCACAAATCTAGAGAGATGAAGCACCTAGAGAGAGAGAGTGAGTGATTTCGAACTTGGATGTGTGAGGAAATAAGGTTTGGTGGTGTATTTAAAGAGACCTGTGCCAAAATCCCATTTTTTGCCCCCGAAATTGCATTAGTGGCCAGCAGGCCTCTTTTGTGGCCCAGTTTTTGTTCCCCTTTTGCCCTAACAGCATATGGGAGGTCCTCTTTTGGGTCTGGAAAGAAGGATTGAGGTATTTGAATTGGATTTGATTTCCGAGGAGCTCGAAATTGTGTTCCAATTGCACCGTTCCAATGCCTGATGTACTCCGGCGCATGAACGTGTCCTAATTTCAAATATGAACAAGTTGTATCCTTTTGAGCATTTTGCAAAGCCTCTAAGGGATACGTTGGAGTTTGTCGTCGAACGTTGCTTTTGTTCGTTTTGTCAATTTACATATCTGATGCCTTCTTTTGCATAGAACGTGCACTCTCACATACCTCTTATGTTGCATGTGCACCTTGCATCGTTCATAACTCACACGCTTTCAAATATCTTGTATAGAACATGCTTTCGATTCATGCATAGAACATGCCTTCGATTCGTGCATAGAACATGCTTTCGATTCGTGCATAGAACATGCTTTTGATTCTTGCATAGAACATACTTTCAATTAACATCATGTGTCGATTGTCTATAATCTTGCATAGAACATGCGTTGTCATTATATTGGTTGTCAATCTCGTTCACTTTGTGCATCTATCACATTCGTTCATTTTGTGCATCTATCGCACTCGTTCACTTTGTGCATCTATCGCACTTGTTCATTTCATGCATCTATCATACTCGTTCACTTTGTGCATCTATCGCACTCGTTCACTTTGTACATCTATCGCACTCGGTCACATTGTGCATCTATCGCACCCGTTCACTTTACGCATCTATCGCACTCGTTCACTTTGTGCATCTATCGCACCCGCTCACTTTGTGCATCTATCGTACCCGCTCACTTTATGTATCTATCGCACAGTCTTACTGCCTTGTGCATCTATAGCATAATCTCATACTTTTTGCATCTATCGTATCATCTCGGGGTGTGCGGAGGCACGGCCCTCTACTCACGATTTCGGTGTGGTTAGTGTGTTTTTATTTCTTTCTACATGAAACGTGGTTAGACTTCTTTGCAATTATTTTGTTATTGCTTATTGCATCATCTTGCATGAGCATAGATTTTCAAAATAACCAGCTTCGCGAGGCGTGTGAGTCCAGCAGTATATTCTTTATGCATATCATTTGCATCTTGCCCTTGAACTATGCTAGTTTGATTCCTTACAAAAGGATATGTAGGCAGCTTTCGAGCTCAACCAATTTAATTTATGTCTTGATTGTTTGCCCAAGTCTTATGATCTTGTCAAAATGGGTCGTCTATGGGCTTTGACATTCACTCACAATCATTTCATGATTTCGAGCTCTGTCAAAGAGGGGGCAACTATAGACACCCCATTTTTTACCACCCTTAAGACTTGGGCGCCACCGATTGATCACCCAATGATGAATTTATATGCTTGTCCAAATGCTTGATTTCCTCAGCAGGAAACCTCAGTTTTGAGCCTCAAAAACCTATAAACCTTATGCCTTGTTTTTGGACTAAAATAGTAGTTTTTCAAGCCTGACCATCCAGGGACTTGCAGACCCACTATTGGCCTACCACCCACTATTAATGGCCGGCCGCCCACTATTAGTGACCTGCTGCCCACTTGTGTAAAAATTCAGATCTTTTTGCCAACTGTGCCAGCTATCTCCACAGATGC
The DNA here is from genome assembly GCA_036172215.1 of Camellia granthamiana. NCBI lineage: Eukaryota > Viridiplantae > Streptophyta > Magnoliopsida > Ericales > Theaceae > Camellia > Camellia granthamiana. The sequence goes on along the minus strand of CM069906.1, from coordinate 59,816,185 downwards.
ATGCATTGCACTAGCTGTGTCTGTATGGATATTTTCGAGATAGTCTCATATATTTCTATATATAGATGACTCTCTCTCAAAAATTAGGGTTAGAAAAATTTGTGGAGCAAAGTTTTGAAAAATATTTCTCTCTCTACATTTCTCTCTCTCCCTTGCAACTTCTATACACTTCGCCTAGACACTCTAAACCAAACCTTGAGGGCTCTTTGCTGAGGTGTTTGAGCTTGCATTTTAGCTTTTCAGGGTGTGAAATTAGTGGTTTGTAATTCAAAGGATCACTCCTCTTCAAGAGGTATACATCCTAGCTCTTTTGCACTATTTCTTTCCTATCTTTTCTTACTATTTTTGGACTATTTTTCACCTGTGTTTATGGGTTAAAACTTGTGGTTTAAGGCCATTAAAGATAGAGGGGTTGACCACCCTTCTTTGAACCTTGCTTCCTAGGCCTTTGTGATAACCCTGTCCCTTATTATGTTAATTGGTCCTTAATACGAATGTGATTATGTGTTTTGATATGATTTCGTGTGCCATTAGGTGAAAATATGTGGTTTTGAATTTCTACCTGTTCACCGTAGAAATATCTGTTTAATTGTCTGCTTTGGAAATTAAATTGAAGGCCTTATCGGCCGCAAAACCCGCAATTGATTACGCCATTGTGATTGGCATAAATTTTAGAGCCTACGGAGAAATTTAATTGGAAATTGATTCAGATCAAATTAAATTGATTTAATTAGTGAATTAGTGCTCTATTATTTGATATTAAAATAATATAACAAGAGGGGCTTTTAATATGGGCACTACACAACCAATTTCCCCCTTTTTGCTTCACTTGGCTGATAATAAACTCTAAGGAAAAGGAGAGGGTCAGCTAGAGAGAGAGAGGGTGAAGGAAATTGGGGTTTTGGTCTCAAAGCTTGGTGATCTTGAAGATTATTCAAGAATTTGCTATTGATTGGAAAAATTGAGCCTCTAAGTAAGCAATTGATTCTTGAATTCATAAGTGTAATGTGTAATCTTGTGTGTTCAAAGTTGATTAATGGTCAAGAACAAGAATTGAAATGAAATTAAGTTGATCATGTTGAATTGAAGGTCAATGTTGCATGCATGTATGTAGTTGCTTTGAATTTGCACATTTGAGCACCAAACGCATGATCTATGTGAGTTTTTAGTTGAAGATCATGTTCTTGACCATCTCTTCATCATATAAGTTGCGAATGAGAATAATATACCACATGCATGTGCAAATTATAAGGGTGTAAGTGTTGAATGCATGAAATTGTTATACTGGTAATGAGTTTGGTGGAAAATGAGCCATGCATGTGTTTGAGTCATGAAATTGAGCTCCATGTTGATGTGTTTTAGTGTTGGTACCATGTTAGTACAAGTATATGTGAAATTGGAGCCATAATATGCAAGGAATGTAGTTGGAATGTCAAATTTGAGCTCAAGAACACATTCTGGAAAACCCAGAATTTATGATGTCTGCTCGAGCGGGAGAACTGACGCTCGAGCGAGGAATTCATGCTCCCAGTATTTTTTTGCAGGCATGGGTCCGCTCGAGCGGGGAAGTCCACGCTCGAGTGGGGAGCTATGTAGGCAGACCTTCCACTTGTGCGCCCGAGTTCACGCTCGAGCGTGAATTTGATGCAACCAACACTTTTGCAGACCAATTGGGTCCGCTCGAGCGGGGAATTCCACGCTCGAGCGGGGACCCTGTTTTTTGAGATTTTGTTATGCGTTCTGTGTTTCGTTTTCCGTTCTCCTTCACTGCTAAGTACTCTTAGGCATGCATTGAGCATTGTAATTGAGTTAAAGAGATAAGAATAAAGCCTAAAGAGGAATATGTGAATTTAAAATGGATAGAATTGTTGTGACCCTTTTGTGTTCATGGAATGTGTAGGGTCGAGCTCCAGGGCAAACCAACCAACCGATCACTGTAAGTAATATCGATATTTGGAAGCTTGTCATTTGTCCAATTGCGTATTTTCTTATAAGCCTTATGCCTTATGATTTGCTAGTTGAATTGTGGACAAATGCTTGACATGAATGGATGGGCCGAAGGCCGTTTTGACATGAATGAATAGGCCAGAGGCCGTTTTGACAAGAATGAATGGGCCGAAGGCCGTTTTGACATGAATGAATGGGCCAGAGGCCGTTTTGATAAGAATGAATGGGCTAGAGGCCGTTTTGACATGAATGGATGGGTCGGAGGCCGTTTTGACATGAATGGATGGGCCAGAGGCTGTTTTGACATAAACGAGTGGGCCGGAGGCCGTTTTGACAGGAATGAAAGATAAATGGGCCAAAGGCCAGTATGTTTGAAACCACAGTCACTTGACTTAAATTGTGTATATAAATGTTAAATAAAAATGTGAATTGGGCCCAAGGCCGTTCGGAGTATGTTGTTCTACATATCGTTTGCATCTTCTTATTTGATATTATTCACTGGACTATCGCTCACGCTCATTCATATGTTTTTAGGTGAGCCAAGAGAGGTCCAGATCCAGCCCCAGTGAAGTCTGTATGGAACAACTGAGTTTTGGAGAGTCAGCCCTAGTGTCTCACGCACGAGATTCACCTTCGCCTTTCTGCTATGCTATGTTATTTTTGTCATGTTGGCGAGGACTTTGCATATGTCTGTATATAGTTTTCATGGGTTGACTTAGTTTTTGGATGATCCTGTTTGTACAGAACTTATGCTACTGTATTTCTGTTGTGAGTTTATATTAATGTATATATGTTTGGTTGTTTGGATGTGCCATGTAAGCACAGCTCTATGGACAAAGTCTTGAACTGCTTCCATTTGGGCCCCATTAACGCTGTTAAAATACATTTGTTTTGGTTTGAGGCTGTAGGTAATCTCATGATTACTGGCCGGTTATGTCCTTAACCCACGGGGGTGGGTTCGGGTCATGACAACCTTTACCCTTATGTTTCCTACCTTTTCATTACCTCTTTTTGAGCTTTTTATCACTGAATTTCAGAGGCTTTTCAGAGGCTAAAATGTGGTTTTGAAGTCCCAAAAATAAAGGGGTTAGCCTCCCCTCCTTTGGCTTGTTTACTAGCTTAATTGCTCTATTATTTTAGCTTGCTTTTGTAAGTGTTTTTACCTTAATTTCAATACTTTTTTAGCCTATTTTAGGACTATTTTAAGTTGTTCATGTCATTTATGCTTTGTATTGCATGCTTGTAGTATAACGGTTCTCATAGGTTTGGTGTTTTAGGCATTAGACACCAACCTATTTGAGTTAATAGCATTTATTTCAAGCTTTCCATACTTGTGTTCATCTCTAATCATCTCTGTACTTTCTCTCATTTCTTGGCTTCTTCCTTGCTTTGAGAGTCGTTTCAAACCGATTGTTTGTTTAAGCTTGAGATTGAGATCGTTGTGCTTAATGGTTAAATCTCTTCGGAGGTTCATTACCAATGGCATGACATCTCTCTCATGCCTAAAACAACCCTTTGTTTGACACTTCTTTCCATTAGTGGACTTAATGCTCATTTTGGACTAAAATGACTAATAAATGGAAAGGTTATTAAAAGAGGTGTTAAAATTTGAATAAAATGAAGCAAGATAATAAAATGGTTTGGGGTTCAATCGAACGTTAATTGAACCCATTGAGTCTTAAGTCGTTTCATACTTGTTAGTAATGAAAACGGTTCAAAAATCGATGTCAACCGCTTCCCTTGATCAATATCATGATAGGAAGGAGGTTCATGAGTCTTTCATTGTGCATTTATTGAAATTGTATCCCTTGGTTCATAAGTTATCACGCAATGAATTTGCGCGGATTGATGGCTTGCGAATTGAGCCTACCTCTCATTTAATCTGTCTGATGATAAGAAGAGGCAGGGTGGACAAACATCCCCTGAGAATGCTCTATTTGTGCTCTATTTGTTTTCTGTTACAACAGGAGAAACCTAACATTAGTGGCTGGCAGGCCACCCTTACCGTACGGCAGGCCACTATTAGTAGGCGGTCAGCCCCCGTTTCTGGCCTACCGGCCACCTTTTTGAACTAGGCAGTACCACTTTTTTTTCACAGAGCAGAGTAGAGGCTGAGGTGCAAAACAGTGCAAAGGTATTCTCGGGGGTGAAATTCATGTGCATGTATAAGCCATTTCCTTGCTCAACGAGACCCGTTAGATTTATTTTGTTAATAGTAGTATGTTGTTAGTGAACTTGTGATTAATTACTTAGTTAATTAATTCCGTAATGTAACTAATTAGTTAGTTTAATTAGTTAGAGTGTGTTGTAATTATTTAATTAGCTAGAATAGTTAGTTAAATTCGTTGTTGCAATAATTAGTTAAGTAGCTTAGCTAATTCATTTATTCGGACCCTCTTGTGCGAGTCAAACTTGTAATAATATGTATGTCTTCTAACCCCACGTCTTTCTCCCTTTTATTTACCCGCTTATGTTGGATAGTATAGAGCATCATGTTTACTTGGCATTTCTCATGATTTGCATCCACTGTCTTGCATGCATTAGGCTCAGCACATTATTCTAACTCACATTGTTATTTGTTACTTCTTTGAAAACGTGCTTAAACCACATGCTATCAAATAGATTCACATGCTATGTTAGTAGCTGAGCCTATTAATTATATATTGCATGTGTTGCATTAGTTATTATAGTTAAAGCATGCATTTTTCTAACTCTTTTCTTTTGGCTCGCCTTGGAATACTAGGTGAGCATTTCTTGCTTTAGCATATCGCATGTGTGTGATTGTTACCATATCAAAGCATGACACCATGAGGCTAAGTGTTTAAATGATTTACCTGTTTTGAATGCTTGTGGATGAAGGCTAATTATTTAAATTGGGATAATTTGAGTAATGTATATATGCGATCACTTTTTCAAGTGGTACATATTCGAAAAAAAATTTCAAACATACATAAAATCAAAACATTCCAATTTTTGCAAAATAGTCTATATTTGTGTGCGTCACATAGTAAAAATAGCCTAATAATCGGAACAAGAGCATATAATGTAAATAAGAATCACATCATAATTAGTAGAGGCCGATCTTTGATCGGGCGAGTGGAGTGCTCAATTCATGACCTTCTCCTCTCGTACCTAAGTTTCTCGAGGCGAGACACTTTGGTGATAATAGACACGTGGCCTTTGGCACGAGTCATGGGTTTCTTAAATTTTTCAAAAACATTTAGGTGGCAACTCTGAAATGTAGCAAAGCAGTCCTTTTTTGGGATTTTGTTTCAAAATCAATTTTTCAAAAGAATTGTCAGATTTGGACTCATTTGTGTTTATCTATTTCACATTACACTCATGAAATCAGATTCAAAACCACAGGAGTCCGAAATGTAGGGCTATTGTATCCGAAATGAGCACAAAAAGCAAGCTACAGATGCTTGATTTTTCATGCTGCTTTCATATATCTTGCACAATCTTGCCCTCCTTTAAAGAATTCTTCTAAGTATGACATCTTGACAACAAATCATCTCGGGTTGAACTGTAATCAAACATCTCGGATAACTTCAACTCATAATAAATTTTCTAAAAATTTTCACAAGCGTCACATTCACTTGACTTATTTATGCTCACTGCCTCCCTAATGTGAATCTAAGTGTCACATAGGTTTACATTAAGGATGCTTCGTCTAAATCTTGCCTAAGTCTAACTTAGACATCCATGACCAAGGTCATCGCGTTTAGCTCACCTAAACAAAACACTTAAGGCTTAACCTTAGTGCACCGAGAGTACTACCTACCTTGGCTTTTCGTACAAACTAGCCAGATCATGGTCGGTTTTGCCTTGTTTCTCACTGAAACATCTCTTTAACTTAGTTTAACTCTGTCATCATGGCAAGTCTAAGTTAATCACCTTGTTCATTCTAGGAACATCAGCTTAAGACTTTTCTGTCTTATGTCTTATTCATACTCTTTGCCCCTTAATGTGAATCTAAGTATAACTTAGGTTCATATTAAGGATGCATCGGATGAATCTTGCCTAATCTGACTTAGACATCCATGACCAAGGTTATCATGTTTATCTCGCATAAACAAAACACTTAAGGCTTAACCTTAGTACACCGAAAATACTGTCTACCTTGACTTTTCGGACAAACTAGCTAGATTGTGGCCGGTTTCGCCTTGTTTCTCATTAAAACATCTCTTTAACTTAGTTCAACTCTGCCATCATGGCAAGTCTAAGTTAATCATCTTGTTCATACTAGGAACATCGGTTTAAGACTTTTCTATCTTATCTCACAATTATGAATTTTAACAACATTTTGTAAGGAACAAAATCGGACTAGTATTTTATTAATACTTTAGTTAAAGATCATCTAGATTACATAGACAAAATTCAAAAATTAATGATAAAAGAATTTTAGATTGCTAGTATTCCATGATCTTGGCAATTCCTCGTCATCACTATCTTCTAGCCAGTATGCGCCATTGCTAGAACCGAGATAATTCTGTACGATCCTTCCTAGTTTGGGCCAAGCTTACCCTCCCTGGGATCTTTTTTGTTGCTAACTTCTTTTCTTAGGACGAGGTCCCCAGTTTGGAACTCCTTAGGGTTCACCTTCTTGTTATATACCCTAGCAAGTTTCTGTTGGTATACCCCCAGCCGAATTACTGCTCTCTCAAGAAACCCTCTGATTTTTTTCTTCTTCATCGACTAAGCCCGAGCCTAGGAGGAAGAATCGCTCTTCGTCACCTTCTACCAGAACCTTTTTCAAAGGCTCTTGGCTCTTGTTAGCGAGTTCTTTACCGACATCGTCCAAGACCTCCTAGTCTTCATCTTTTATACATGTCATATCCGCTTCTCTAACATGGCAGGTGTACTTCCTTGCTGCCATGGAGCAATTTTTCTCGTGCACTTGGTCTCCTCTCACCTCCTCAATCCCGAACTCAATTGGAAACTGCAACAGTTGGTGCAAAGTTAAGGGAACAACCCTCATAGCGTGCTGCCAAGGTCTTTCCAAGATGATGTTGTATGGGAAAGAAGTGTCTATCATGGTGAATTCTGTGGTTACGGTCTTGGTTTCTACCTGAATCTCCAAGTTTATGGTGTCTAGTGGCCGCGTCGGTGTCTTATTAAATCCAACCATAGGGCTATCGGATTACTCCAGATCGTCCTCGTGAAGGCCGAGCTCTTTGTAACATCTGACATACATGATGTTACAGGAGTTACCTTGATCTATCAATATACACCTTACTTGGCAGTCTCCAATCTTCAGTGTCACTACTAAAGAACCATTATGCAGATGTTGTACCATATCTAGGTCTTCTTCTATGAACGAGATCATCGGCCCCCTCCCTTCATCCAAGGCTTCTTCTATTGGACTTGGTAGACATATTGCAGATGCCTTATCCTCTATGCCTTTCCTCAAATCTCATTTTTATTGACCTTCGTGCGGATCACGTTAATAACCCATGGTCCATCTGCCTATGGTGGTGGGCGTAATGGTGCTGCTGCGAGCACCTGGGCCAGCCTCACGTGTTCCTCTCATGCCTTTGCTTCGTCTATCAAGTCTCTTATGTGTCCCTGCCTGACCAGATCCCCCAGATGTTGTTTCAAAGCACGGCACCTCATGGTAGGCACAATTCTTCCCAGAGTTTCTGCCCATATACTCCCCTTTGGGTCTTCTGCGGTGCCCTGAAGTATGGCTAATTTATGATCCTTTCCAAGACCCTATAAATGGGGATCTTGAAAACCATGCTTACAACCTGCATAGCCTTTAATCCTATTTTCGGCCTATCAATGTCAGTATTTCCTCAATTGTGCTTTGGTAAGCTGTTTATGTTCTCTTACTTTACTATACTTGTATCTTCCTCTGCCCTTGCGTACTTCTTAATCCTTACCATGAGGTCCACCATGTTCTTTGGAAGGGTCTTTGCAAGGGATTGCCGAAATGTGCAGTCATCCTCCAAGCCTTTCTTGAAAGACACGACTACAAGTTCTTGGTTACAAACCGGGATCCAGTTGTAAACCTCGTAGTACCTCTTAGCGTAAGCCCTAAGGCTTTTGCCATCGCTAATCTTCAAAGCCAATAGAGAATCTATCCTTAGTGGTTGCAATCTATTTATAACAAACTTGGAAACAAATATCTCAGTCAGGCATTCCCAGCTCTTCACACATCCCTTCGGCAATTTGTGGAACCAATTCGATGCTATCTCCCCAAATGTCGAAGGGAACACCTTGCACAATAACTGTCAATTCTCACTCCATAAAGCCATTACATTCAAATATAAACCAATATGAAAGTTCGGGTCAGACTTACCATCGTAGATCTGGAATCTCGGTATGCTAAATCTTTTTGGTGTTTCGAACTCATTAATGGTGTCTTCGGCTGGGCAACAGATGTGATCTCGGTATTCTACCTTTTCCTCTGGAAGTAATCTCTCAAATCTTCCTTTGTTTGTCTAGGAGCTCGGTTATCAGTCGATTTCAGCCTCTTTAGTTTGTTGCTACTTATATTAGGATGCGTTCTTTTGGACTTCGCTATTTCTATTACGTCATCAGAGGCCTTACCCGTTGACCTACCAAGATCTCCTGATCTGGGTTTCCTTGGTCCTCAGGGTTCTCTAGAACTCTTCCCGACATGATTATATCCGCCCGGCGTTATGTGATCGCTAATGCGAATTCCCAAGCATCTTATCATGTTGTGACACGGTTGGCACTGTAGCCAGTCCTTTCTTCTGGGCATAAGCGTTTTTGGTAAAGGCAACATCGGTTGCATCACCTTGTTTTGTATCATGAAGTTCACCACGGTCTATAGGTTTGTCAACTTGTTTGCCAAGTCCTTCAGCTCGTCGTCTCTTCTCAAGCATCTTTCTTTCCACACCTGGAAGTTGCTCTTGTCGTAATATTCTTCTCGGTTGCCTTTTCCCGAGCCATTACGGCCCCTTACAGCATTGTTTGCCTTCAAATTTCATCATTGTTTCCTCCTCCAGCATTTAGATCTGTGTACTCCTCTTCCTCACTGTGCATGTCGTCCCCGACTCTTGCCTCTTATCCGGCGCTGGCCATTTATTCTATATTAAGTTCCCACAGACAACGCCAAATTGTGGGTGTTGATTTTTGACCTCACAACCAAACAGGGAACTTACCTAGAGAGCACGCAGCAAAATAAATTAAACCAAGCACCGGCCAATAAGAAGACAAGAATACCACGGTGGCTCGTCCACCCAAGGACACTCCGACTATCAAGACAGTCAATCTTATCTCTTAAAGATATCAAACAAGTACTCAATGCACAAGTAAAACTATACCTTAGACCCACGGGGGTGCCTCACTTTTATAGCTAATAGTGCCCTCGTCTCCTAAAAGTTTCACTTCGTAGGACTCAAGCACAATGCTTATCTCGAACTCTTATTTAGATATGGATGAACTACTCAACAACCTCATCTTTATTCGAACTAAACTCATCAGTTATTTCGGACTCTTGTCCTCTATCCAAATATTTCGAATTCTAGTTTACCTCGGCAAACTAGCTCGCCCACGTGGCACCTCGGCCAACATCTCAGTGACACCTCGGCCATGTGGCACCACCCTAAAAATACATCCACACATGAACAATTCAGTCCCTACACTTTTTTTGTTGATAAATTTGGATCATGCACTTTAAGTATAATTTCAATGTGGTCATTCCGTTTAAAACGAAAGTTAAAATTAACAATTTTGGAATAATTATCAATTTTTTTAAGTGTGCACGTAGACCCAAAAAAAATAGACAAAATGACCAAATTAAAATTGTACTTAAAACGTTGGGACCAAGTTATTCAAATTAAAATAATAAAAATTAAAATGAAATTTAAATTAAATTATAAAGGTGAAAAGTGCAATTTACCTTCAAAATAATAAATATTTTTTCTCTTTCATTTTCTAAAAATACATATTTTGAAAACTCTACAAAAAGACAAGAAGGTGGACTATGCATCAATGTTATTTGCGTCGTGTTTACGATAAAGTTAAATTACACAATGCATTTTCTGTGTAAATCTCCATATAAGCATGCGCGTATCTCAAAAAATAGACAAATTTAATTTGGACGGTACATTAATTGACTCGATAAAGCTTACATCCAACCAGTTCAAATCATAGATCGATTCACTTGGATGTGTTTCAGATTTGATGAATGGTCAATTTTACATTGTTAAATCTAGTTGGACGAAAATTTGTGAAATTTGTTTTTGGGATAAATATAAATAAATAAATGACAACCCAAAATAATTGTCAAGTGATGAAAGCATAAAACCTTCTTGTACAATCTAATGCATAAAATGTTTATACTTTTACTATTTTATAATTATTTTTTTATTAATGTCATTTTTCTACAATTGTCCTTTTGTTTTTCTTTTTTTATAAACTAAATTTATTTGGTCAAAAAATATTATTTATTTTTAAAAAGTGAAAATTCTTTTTAGACTAAATTCTTATCAATATTATCTACGGCTTGCACCACCACTTAAGTCTTTTATATATATATATATTGATGATAAATTTAATGTAGAGAGTGTCTAAGGCAATAGGTCTAGTGAATAGTTTTTGTTGGTAATGGATCCACCTTTTGTGAAATAATTTGGTGAGAAATCCTTTTATTGATTTTCAAGGACATTTTGTTTTCAATTTTACCCCTATTAACTTTTTTTATTTGTTGACTTTTCGTTAACTATCTATTCAAATTTATTTCTATCTGTTCAATTTTTTTGGCTATCTGTTCAAATTCTTGTCATATTTTTCCCTATCTGTGTAAAATTTTATCTCTTTAAAATTCTTGGCTTATCATTTCCTATTTGTTAAAATTTTTGTTCTAATTTTTTTTTTTATGTATTGAAATTCAAACTTTTTTTATCTATTTATTTTCCCTCCCTTATCGGTTGAAATTAATTCTTGTTCTAATTTCTATCTATACAGATTTATCTATTTAATTTTTTCTCTGTCCAAATTTTATTTCTTTATCTGTTGAAACCTACTCTCAAATATTACATAGATATACATAGATCTAAAACTTTTTTTTTTTAATCTGTTGCAATCAACAACAACAACAACAACAATAACAACAACAAAAAATAAAATAAAATAAAATAAAAGCTGAAATGCATTCATCAGACGAATTCCATCACATAAATGAGCTCAAACCTAAACAAAAACCTTAAAAAATCTAAAGAATTTAACACAGATCTGTTAGACTATGAGCTCAAACATAAAAAACAAAAAAACAAATTTAACATAGATCTATTCAACAACAACAACAACAACAACAACCAAAAAAAAAAAAAAACTGAAATGCCTTCATCAGACGCAACTAAACTCAACAACTCCTCTGAACTATCGCCAAATCGCTAATCTGAAAGCAAAATAATTAAGAATCAAAAATCGAAAGTAATAATAGATCAATAAGAAAATCATCATGTTGCCATTGTTAAACAAAATCAAACCGATTGAAACAATTACTCAAGCCTTCAAAATATATATATATATATATAAATATATGTAATCTCTTTCTCTCTATAGTACTATAATGGAGTATTATAAAGGGAATGTAAGAGAATTTGGTAGGTTCAATGAGCACATACGTGTATAAAATGTAATCATCATAAGTATCCCCACCACAGCTTGCTTGGAGAGCATATCTGCCATTTCGACATTGTTGATGGTGCAGATGGTGATGGTTCTCTAACAAAGAAGGCTTCACCAACATAGAAGGCCCTTTTCATCACTCTTCGAACGTCTATTGCGCTTTTCTATTTTGTCGATCATCGTCGCCGTGGAGTCGATGTGGCAACGAATTGTTGCTACAAAGTGAGTAGAGATAGAGGTGGAGGTGAAGAGGAAGAGAGAGAGAGAGAGAGAGAGAGAGAGAGAGAGAGAGAGAGAGAGAGTGGTGACGGAGGTGGAGGTGGTGGTGGTGGTGGCAATAGTGACTGAGGCGACGGAGTCGGCGTCAGTGTCGGCGTCAGTGCCATTTGTGAGACGGAGGAGAGAGAGAGAGAGAGAGAAAGAGGAATAAGTGTTTAGGGTTTGGACAATGTTTTATATGGTTTACATACATAAGGGTATGTTGGTCATTTTACATATACTTGTCCTTATGGGCAATGAAAATCAATGCCTGGATCTTTAGACTAAGAAAATTCGAAATTGAATTTCTTAATTGAGTACCTATTTTTATTTTTATTTTTTTAGATGGGTACTGAAGTCGTTTTTAAAGTTATGTTAGTTCAATTCAATATTTTCCTTTTAGTATTCACATTAAAATTTTCGGTTATGTAAACACGATATAGAATTATATACACACATATGTATACATATATAACTTTAAGTTTGTAAATGGATCATGTTATTCATAAATAATTTGAGCTTTATTCATTAAATAATGAGCCAGGATCGAGCAAACCTTGGCTCAGCCCTAATAGGTAGGAGTGTAAAAATAACCTGAGACCCGTAGGCGACTCGAAACCCGCCTGAGGCCCGAGATAGGCCCAACCTGTTTAGGCTTGGGCCCAAGCCCAGCCTAAGACCTTGGGTCTAGGCCTGGGCCTTCTATTTGAAGCCCGACCCATTGGCCCATTGGCTCGATCCGACCCAAAAAATTTTGAGCTCGGCTCGGCCCACCCAGCCCTCTCTCTACCAATGGTCAAATTTCAAAAAAATAAAAGACAAGTTACAACGGTTAAATAATTAAAAAATAATAATAATAAATAAAATAAACTAAAATAAAGGCTTGATCTTGCAACAACGGTAAAAATAAAAATAAAAATAAGTCATTTCCTTGCAGGAAAGCAGAGCTAATGTTGCCCCCTGCCAGTGCCACCTACCCCCTCTCTTGTCATGCATCATTCTTCACTCACATCATCATTGCAAGTTGCAATGAATGAAAAAAAATAAAAAAGTAATGTTTGCACCTCTGTAGACTTAAAAAAAATTAATAATAAAAATAATTTAATGATCATATTACCATTTAATACGACGGTAATTTTTTTTTATTTATAAATTTACTTAAATCTTTCAAACTTCTATAAATATCCCTTATTTTCCAAAATAAATCTCACAAACAATTCTATCTCTTAAACTCTCAATCTCTCTCAACCCTCAATTAAATTTAAAGTGTCATCCCTAAGTGGTAATTACAATTGTGCAATAAGAAACTTTTATCAGAAGAAGCTAATTTTTGCATCGCATTTGTCAGTCGATAACATTAATTAGTTTAATTAAATTTATTAGCTACTCATTTTTTTCATTAATTATTTGTGAACATATATTAATTATTATTTTTTACTCATTTTATTTATACATTATTTAAATTAATTGTTAGTTCTTATATATTATTTTACTTACATTACTATGAATCCTAATAGAAAAATGATTCAGGCCTCGACAATTCAAGGCACGAATTGGCTCGAGAGAGGAGAGAGGGAGGAAGAGAGGGAGAGGGAGAAAGAGAGAGGAGAGGGTCGTCTGCCGTCGCAGCCCAACCCCGTCGTGGGTCGTCCTCGTCTGCCCGCCGTGGGTCGTCGCAGCTCGCAGCCGCCGTGGGTCGTCCCCGTCGCAGCTTCGTCCCAGCCCGTCGTCGCCCCGCCTCGCCGTCTGCCCCGCCGCAGCTCGCCCAACGCAGCCCCCCCCGGTTTTTATGGCCCCCTCCCCTCCAGTCCTCCCCCCTCCTCCTCCCGTTCTGCAGAGCCCCCCCCTTCTTCCCCTTCTTCTTCTTCTTCTTCTTCTTCTTCTTCTTCTCCCGTTCTTCCCGATCTGCAACAAAGAAAAGAAAAAAAAAAAAAAAAAAAAAACTCGACACCAAAACGACGTCGTTTTGGTGTCGAGGCAAATTCGAGGCAAAGAATTCGAGGCCTCTATCACGACTGATCCTAATATTCCTAATGTTTATGTTGATGTTGATACATATACTGCACAACATAAATTTGTTGATTCTCCTTCTAATATCCATCTTCCAACAGTTGGATCATCATCTAGAGGCACAACTAGTAGTATTTGGGAACATTTTGAAAAAATATCTATAAATAATCTTGATAGTACAATTACATTTAAAGCAAAATATAAATATTGTGCATATTTATTTAGTGTTACATTTGCAAGGGGTACTAGTAATCTAAAAAGGCATACTAACAAACATTTACAAAGTCAATAACCTGACATTAGAAGTCAAATGCAATTAGAGGCTTCATCAAATGGTAATTTGCAAACATTTTCATATGATCCTATACGTGCACAAAATTCTGTAGTTGATTATATTATTACAAAAAGTAACATTTTACTACCAATGAATGTCCTGATTTTACTGAAATAATTCACGAAAGTTTTGCACCGCAATATCAAAGTTTTTCAAAAAATACTATTAGAAACAGGATTTTAAAGAAATTTGAAGATGTTAAAAGTGAATTATTTGACATCTTTAAAAAATTGAATGGAAAAGTTTGTTTAACATCTGATCTGTGATCAAATAATGGTTTAAAATATTAATGTATCACTACACATTTTATTGACAATGATTAAAAATTAAATAAAAGAATTATTTCATTTAAATTAGTTGAACTTCCATACATTGGTCATTCTCTTGGTGTAGAAATAAGAAATGTATTATATAAGTAGGCTTTACAAAATAAAATATTTATAATTAGTTTAGATAATGCAGCATATTATAATCAAACTGTAGCCTATTTTAAAATCAACTTTACAATTACTTTTGATGGTGATTTATTTCATGTTCGTTGTTGTGCTCATATTTTAAACTTGATTGTTAAAGAAGTTATGCATGTATATGAGACTTCTGTACTTATAACAAAAAATGCAATTGTTATCATTATGTCATCTGCTAATCGAATTTTGAAATATAGAAAAATTTGTCAACGAGAAAATATGTCATTTAAAAAATTAATTTTAGATAGATAGTAGGTAGAATTCAACGTATAATATATTAAAAAGAGCTTGAAAACAAAGAAGAGTAATACATTTATTTTTTGCAACAACATCAATAGGAGGAGTACTGGCTCCCACAAAACTTAATTGGTGCCAAATAACCTTATATAAAGATTTTTTAAAAGTTTTTAATACTTCAACAAAATTATTTTCTTATATATATATATTCCTACTTCACCATTTGTTTTACATATACAAGTAGAAATAATTAAAGTTTTCGTAAAATATATGGATAATGAATATTATATAACAATTATTACTTCAATGAAAGCAAAATTTGATAAATATTTTGATCATTTGTCTCATTTTTTAGGTTTAGCCATAATAATTTATCTTAAGTGTAAATAAATTGGTTTACAAGAATTTTTAGAATGTATTTTCGTTGATCAAACACAATTTGCCCCTATTATGCAAACATGCAACAGATTATTTGAAGAATACAAGACAACTACATCTGTAAATACACCTACACACACCACACTAGCAGTCTCATCTTGAGACGGGAGATTAAGTATTTTTTCAACAATAAAAAGTATAAGAATGTCTCAACATACAAGCATAAATTGTTTTGAACTATAACATTATTTGAAAAACCCATCAGTGGATGATTTCAATGATTTTGACATTTTGGAATGATAAAAACAAAATGAAACTATGTGGCATATGATTTCATAGATGGCCCGTGATGTACGAACCATTTTCTATCTCTACAGTTGCTTCGGAAATAACTTTTAGTGCAAATGGACAGGTGCTGAGTGATTACCGTGACAAGTTTTCACCCAAATGGTTGAGACACTGATGATATCCATAGATCATATGCATGCACTTACGAGAAGACAGAATTATAGTGAAAATGAGCGAATTCCAAATGATTTGGATGACATATCCTCGAGCAATGTGGCTGAAATGTCTGTCTCCTCCAATAATTAATCAACTATTTATTTTTTACTATTTCATTTCTTTTCTTTTTTTAGTATTAGATTATTGAGAGTATAATGCAAATGATTGGTAGGCTAGTAGGTGTCAACCTAATTGGGATATACTTGACCTATAGCGATGCAATTACTCGACTATCATCAATAATCTACATCTATTTTATTTAATAATATAAATTTTTGTAATATTTTATTTCATTTTGAAATAAAAATTATTCATTCAATAAATGTTATATAATTAATTTAATATTATAATATTGAAAGTTTTATTTTCATATATATAAAATTATTCATTTCAAAAGAAAAAAATTTCATAATTGCATACTTTTTTAGTTATAAATTCATAATTAAAAAAACAAAAGCTATACATAATTAAATTTAAATACCACCACGAAACATAACCAAACAAAAATCTCATTGATCTTAACTAAAATACTCTAGTATAATTTTCTTTTATTTTTATTTCCTAATAAATAATCTACATAGATAATGTATTTATCGTTCATTTTTCTATATAAAAAAAAAAAAATGTGCCCGCCTAGGCCCGGCTCACGGCCCAAGCACAGGCCTTAGGCCCGGTTTTGAGTGGGTCTGGACTTGGGCTTGGGCCCCACTTTTCGGCTAATGGCCCGGCCTGCTAAAAAGCAAGAGCCCGCGAGGACCACTTGGACCAGCCCGAGCCTGGGCTCGAATGAGCTCAGCCAGGCCATTGTTACATCCCTAGCAATGGGCTTGCAAACACAAGAGAATATATGTCAAATTGTATTTTTATTAATATATCAAATTGTATTTTTTGTTATTTTATTTTATATTTTGTTTATGTTTAGTGTCTGTACGAATTTATCAATTGTTTGATATGTGAAACTTTCTAACAAAACACAACATTTTTTAATGTTTTGCTGATATATTTCTTTTCACTTTCTTGTTGTGCATATAAATAGCTTTGATTTTCCTTTTCGAACTAAGAGAGTTTATTGTGGAAAGGGAATTATAAGCTAGTTATGAAAAAATGTGTGAAAATAAAGAGCGAATGCGACCTCAATAAATTAATAAATCAATAAATTGATTTATAAATTTGTTCTTAAAATAAAATTAAGCATGAAGTTCATGTGTCAAGCATGAAACCAACATACATCCTGGCCACGGTCGAAATCTTCATGACATTCCTAGTTTCCTTCTCTCGTTTCAAATTCTCTCAATATTAACACATTTGATATAGGTCTTGTTTGGAAAGTGTGATTTGAGATAAAATAATCAACAAAGATAAAATAAATTAAAATAATTAATAAAATGAAATATCATATCTAAATTATAATTATTTTATTTTTTTCTTTTATAATCATCAAATCAATTATACAAAATAAAAATCAATTATCATCCCAAACATAACTTTCTTTAATGAGATTAATAACAAAAAAGTTAAAGCCAACTAAAATAATTCTTTCCTAAACAAAATGTTGTTCAGGACAATGACAAAAATTTATCGTTTGTTGTACGGACTGGGGGTTTTTATTTTTTTTTATTTTTTTATTTTTTTTTTGGAGGGGGGTGTACTTTTTTTTTGGGGGGGGGGGGGGGGTTGTACTTTTTTTTATTATTTTTTAACCTTTTTTTTTTTTTTTGAAAAGTTACTAAAAAAATATTTTTTTGTTAAGTGAAAGTTTAACATTTGACTTTAGTAAATTTTTTACTATTTTCTAGTTAAGAACTAATTTATTTTTTTGTAAGATTTCTAAATATTTGGGAATAGACTATTTTAGTACTTTTTGATTTTTTTAACTA
Source organism: Camellia granthamiana (assembly GCA_036172215.1). Taxonomy (NCBI): domain Eukaryota; kingdom Viridiplantae; phylum Streptophyta; class Magnoliopsida; order Ericales; family Theaceae; genus Camellia; species Camellia granthamiana. The sequence continues at coordinate 59,798,567 of CM069906.1, read as the reverse complement.
AAATATAAAAGTGAAAAAAATTAGTATGTTTGGGATTTTTTTGTTTTTTTATGAAAAATTATAGAAGAAAGATAATTTTTTGATTTTTTGATATATTTTTTTGGCATTTTAATTTTTTTAATGACTTGTTTTTATTTTTTTTTATTTTTTTATTTTTGGGATGACTTTTGAAGTTCCCAAAGTTATCTGAAGTTGGGCTTAGTTTAAAGGTTTGAAAAGGAAATTGTTAAAAGAAAAGGAAAAGCACGATCAAATATAAATAAAATATATTTATATTTAATTTAATTTCAAATACTTTTTTTTTTCAAATTTTTTTTTAATTTATAAACCAAACACAGTCAAAAAAACAAAAAAACAAAAAAAAAAACAATTGTGGAATAGAAAAATACATAATATATTATTTCAGGACACATAAGCTAAACACAAAATTAAACAGAAAAAATATATAATTGGACATAATTTTTACCAGATTTTTTTAGTGGAGTCAACCTCTAAATTTTTTTATCCTTCACTGTATTTATTTATTTATATCCACTTGCTTTTTGTTTTTCCAAACTTATTAAAAATTAATAGTTAGGTCACAGTCATTTTAGTTGTAGCTTTCCATCGTAAGAAATATCTCAAGGAAAGACAATTCATAAATCAAGTTGGTGCAATAGTATCCACAACAGAAAGAGGCAGACAAGGTCAATTATTTGACGATAATAAGAACAATAGGGTTTTTTTTTTGGACAAAAGTATTACTAAAAAAATCTATAAAACTTTCTTAAATTTAAGAAAATTCCTCATTTAACTTCCTTACAATAGAATTAAATAATGGTATAAATCATTAGAATAGATAGTATATATATATTTTTGATGACCGGTTGTTTGAACCAGTTTACTCGTACCTTGCCTAATCTTCGGACTCACGCAAAGCGCTCCCTCAACGTGAATCGAACAAATCTCAGGCAAAACTTGCGAGCGTGGCCCAAATAGCGGAATGGGAGTTGAACTTGAGACCTAGAAGGAATACACTCTAAGCCTCAAGTTGCCTACACGAAGCCAACTCCTTCGGGTTAAATAGATAGTATATACATGAAAATTACATGACAACATATAGTAAATAATCTATTTAAAATAAATAATCCTAGGTGAAAATTAATTTTCTAAAAATTAAAAAAAAAATCAACACGACAAATTTTTGTCTTAAGATCATAAAAAAAGTATTTAAAAAGGTAAATTTATATATATAAAAAATTGAAAATATTTTTTTCTTTGTTTTAAGGATGTCTTTTAAATTTTTATCTACTCAATGTTGGCATAATGTTACGGTAAAAACAAAAATGTAATGTTACTTTTTTCAATTTTTCCCAAAAAAAAAAATAATAAAAATATTTAGAATTATGAAAATTTATTTTTAAGCTCCTCATACATGGTGTAATATAAATATATATAAATTAATTAATTTTGGATAATATGTGCTTCTTCTCACTTTATTCCTTCAAATTTTAATTTTATCAATTTAAATTTTAAAATTTACAATTTGTGCCAATTTAGTCCAATTCCAAACGGACTATCCAAAATAATTAACAAAATAATAATAAAATGCACACATGGTCCCTAAAGTATGTGTTTCATTACAAGAAAATACAGATTTCGCTACTAAAATTAATTTTTTCGTTGCTGAAAGTAGTACAAATGGCGACTAAAATGGATTTAGTCGCCAAAATTGGTGACTTTTGCCGACTAAAAGGGTTTAGTCGCCGAATACAAGGCTTTTACCGACTAAAATGCAGTTTAGTCGCCCAATGTGGGGGTTTTAGCGACTAAAGGTTGTTTAGTAGCCAAAAGTGACTGTTTTTGGAGACTAAAATAATTTAGTAGCCAAAAGTGATGATTTTGGCGACTAAAAAACGGATTGGTCGCCGATTGTAGGTGTTTTACCGACTAAACACAAATTGGTCGCTGAAAGTGAAGCTTTTTGGCTGCAAAAAAAAAATTAGTAGCTAAAAACTGAGTATTGCTGACTAAAATTCAGTTTAGTAGCCAAAAGGTGACGTTTTTGGCGACTAAAAACAGGTTTGGTCACCAAAACTACTTATTTTTAGGCGAAACTTAATTTTTTTGCGACTAAATTATAATTAGTAGCCGAAAATGATAGAATTGGCGACTAAAAATTTAATTTAGTCGCCAAAAGTGGCCTAAATTTTTTTTAGTAAATAATTTATATTGAATTAAAAAAATTATATTTATATATATTATTTTGTATTAATACCGGTTTATATACTATATAAATAATATATATTCATGTAATATTATAGTAGCATAGTGGAGGGAGTGTGTTCTCAAAAAGTTTGACGTGTGGTGGTGGGATGTCTCAGGTTCGAAACCTGCGAGAAATAGGTTCAACATTTTTTTTTTTTTTAAATATGCTTTTGGCGACTAAAACAGGTGGTCGCCAAAAGCTTCAGTATTGGCGACGAAAAAAATAGTCGGGAAATATATAAATTAAAAAAAAAATTACTATTGGCGACTAAAAATTTAGTCGCCAAATGTATAATTAAAAAAAAAATAAATGAGCTTTGGCGACGAAATTTGTGGTCGCTACAGAGTTTGTTTTTGGCGACAAAAAGTGGGTTAGTCGCCAATACCTTCCGCGACGTTTTACCAGCGACCAACATGGCGACTAAAAAATTTAGTCGCGAAAACCTAAAACCCGACTTTTGGCGACTAAAAAATCACTTTTGGCGACTAAAAATTTAGTCGCCAAAAGTGATTTTTTTTGTAGTGATCTCACTTTGGTTTTTAAAGTTTTTAATTTTGCCAATTCGGTCCTGAAATATTGATGAAGAAAATGAAACATAATTTTATAACGGAATTGACAAAATTATTACTTTAGGAACTAAAATAACACAAAACATATACTTTATAGCGACCCCGGTCTTTTCCCATTTGATTATTGTACCTGGACTTATGTTCCGTGGATTCTGTTGTCATATTATTGTTGTTGTCATCCTTCAACGTCATTGTTTGAGTCTTAGGGTGTGTTAGACCTGTTTCGAGTGGGTGGTTTGAGTCTGGGATCAAACCCCAGATTTTTGAAGTTTCAGCCGTTCCGCTCGAGCGGACCTTATTGCGCTCGAGCGGAGATTGCACACTTCCAGTATTTTTGAACCCTGCAAAACTTCTGCAGGTGTGATATTTACGCTCGAGCGGGATTTCTGAGCTCGAGCGGGTTGAGCTCGAGCGGTATTGTTGACGCTCGAGCGGGTAGTGTGTTCTTCGAGTGGGTTCTGGAATGGGGGAATCTACGCTCGAGCGGTTATCATTGCGCTCGAGCGGACCTTGTTTTTTGTTCTTTACGCTCGAGCGGTGTGTTTTGCGCTCGAGCGGGCCTGTCGAGTTTAAATACGCAGCAGCGTGTTTTAAAACAGTTTTTCAGCCCCTTTCAGTTTTTAAAACCCTAGGTTACGAGTTCTCTCTCTCCCAACTCATCTTCTCTCCTAGGTTTCATCTATTTAGGGTGAGTATCTAACCTAGTTCCTTCATTAAAAAGGTAGAGTGGGTCGAGGGCTTCCATTTAATCTGAGCGGTTGTTGATTTGGAGCACTTTGGAGTTTGGGCTATCATCTCCGTCTTCTTCTTTTTGGGTTCTTGCTTCGAGGTAGGGATTTCCTACTCCATTTATACGTTTTAATCCTAAGTGTTGGTATTTCAGTATGTGGGGGTAGTTTGGTAATTTTGGGAGAAACCTTAGGGTTTTGGCTTAGATTAATTTGTATAATTAATTTAAGGGAAAAATGTGGAATTGGGTTTAATTCATGAAGTTGGGAAAATTATGAGATTAATGATATAGTTGGGTAGTTTAAATGCTTACCTATGAGAATGTGGACTTTACATTCATTGTTGTATTTATTTCTTGTTTAGAAATAACTGTTTTGGGCTATCGGTGGAGGATAGTCGTGATTGTTGTAGACCTTGCATGTGGCTTAGGTATAACTGGAATTAAGTCACGTATGTTGACTGTTGAATTAATACAGAACATTACTTGTATTGATTATGTGTTGTATATGGCAATTGTGTGTTTCATTGCATATGCATGTTGTTTGGAGAAGATAGGGGATGAACTCCACGGTTTAGGGGAAGATAGGGGATGTACCTCTAAACCGGATTTGTTGGGAGGAGATAGGGGATGGACTCCAGTAGCATCACTCATATGTGTGCTTATTGATAATAGCAATATTGCTATTCGTTGTTGATATGATACATCACCACCATGTGTATCAGTTGGGAAGTATGGAAGTGGATTTGATTGAGATTGTTATAACACCAGCATGTGTGTTTATTTTGTTATATGAAAGGTTTAACCTGATTTGTTATCCTTGTAGAGTTGTTTGGCCAGGTTCTGAGCCATGTCTGTATAAATGGAAAGTGTATTATGTCATAGACAATATGTCATAGACAATGTAGACATTAGTGTCATGAAATTGGAAATTGATTATCTTGTGTTAACCACGTATCGAATGCTAATGCTTTAGTTAATTCTTATGCTTGGTTTAGTATTTTTCTACTGGGCTGTGGCTCACCCTATATGGGAACTTCATTTTCAGGTTCAGGTGGTTCACTACCTCCAAGGACTTAGCTTGTGAGGATTTGGATTCGAAGACTTGCTTTATTTTATTTGTTTTATTTGAATAACTTGTAAACTTTCAAGCCTAGGGCTTTATTTGTTTTTGAGTTAGAACTCATGGAATTGTGTCCAAGTGTTGGCTTGGCAAGATGTAAGCCCATAGGGCCTTTATTATGATGTTTTTATTTCATGGTACTCTGATAAATGGAATAAAATACTTTATTTCTTTATAATTCCGCATGTTAATATTATGTATTATGGGTTTATTTTTGAGGGCGTTACATACTTTAGGTACCATAGTTGAAATTTATAATTATTCCCTTAATGATTTAAACAATCATTCGGAATTGGATCAATTTGACTCAAATTGACAATTTTAAATATTAAAATTAAAAAATTAAAATTTAAGAGACTAAAATAAGAAAGAACACATATTTTAAAAAACTGTCTTTTATCATTGGCCCTGTTTGGTACAGCTTAATTTCAGCTTATTTCAGCTTTCAGCTTAATTTAAGCTATTTTGATGTGTTTGATTTAGCTTAACAATACAACTTATAGCTTTTTGTAAGTCAGAAATCAACTTATTCTTTGAGTAGGGCAGGAGAAGTTTAATTTATAAGTCAGAAATCAACTTATGTTCATAGTTATAAGCTATAAGCTGTTAAGGTATAAGTTATAAGCACTTTCCCACAGCTCTACCAAACAGGGCCAATATTCATTTAGAATTATGAAAATGTCTACATAAGCTCCCTTTATGGTGTATAATATATATATATATATAACTTTCAAAATATTTCCAAGGCAAAACTATTTTTTTTTTATTGTGGATGTATACCACCAAATAATTTTAGGCAAATCACTACGGTAATTCTTATATTTTGGTCCTTTTGTTATTTTAGTTTATATAATTTTAATTGGCTCAATTTTGACTTTTAATTTATGCCTTTTATCTTAATTTGGTCTAACTAATTGCTAACGATATAATTAATTGGATCAATTTGACACAACATCTAAAATTAAAAGTCAAAATTAAATCAATTAAAAATATAAAAATCAAAATAACACAATGAATAAAGTATAAGTACCAACAATTTTTATTGACAGTCAACTGGATAAAAGGATTTTAATGTACCAATCTAACAAGTGAACGTACCTATGATACAGGAGCACATGAATTAAGAAAATATCAAAAACCGAGAAGTACAAAAAAATAATAGGGTATATTACAAGTACATCTTCTGGGTTGTATTTAAAATATGGCAGTGGCTTTGGTCCAGTCTAAGATCGGATTAGACCGTGTTGTTGGATCCGTGGGGGTTCATCACGGGTCCCGTTTTGATAATCTGAACCGTTCAATATGTAGAACTCGTCGAGTACTATATGCCTGTAAAAAATCACGTTGATCAGATATCGATAGCTATGTGAACAAAACAGTTTTTTATCAACCGTTAATTTTTTCACCGTCTATTTTTTTTTATACAAAACTGATTTGATCACATAACTATTGATATCCGATCAACGTGATTTTTTATAAGCATGTAGTACTCGATGAGTTCTACATATTGAACGGTTCGGATTATCAAAACGGGCCCAAAAAATGGACCCCATGGGCCGAACTGGACGGGTCCAGTCTTGATCTCAACTTGAGACAAGCTGGACCCTTAAAATATATATTGTCCCTTATAGTTTAAAAAATTATAATTATTCTTTTGTTAAAATTTTTATTTAACAAAATTAATTGAAAAAATAAAATTCATAACTGTTCTTCTATACAATAATACAATTACCTGAATTATTAATTGAAATAAATTTTGGTCATCATTAAAAACTATTAATTAACTTGATGATTTATTAATAAAATGAGCTATTTGTTATGAAATTAAAAACTTCATTGGGCAGAATGTAATTTCTAGAATCACAGGAAATAATTTGTATTTTAAACAAATCTTAAAGAGTGTATTTATAATTTATCCGAAATATAATATTGGGCAATGTGATAAAATCTAAACATCAATCTCAACAAAGAAAGAAACATTTCACTGATAGGAATTGGGAGGAAATGATTTCATTGCCAAAAAATATGTATCGGAATAATCTATGAAGAAGAAGAGCCAAATGTTGGCTCATCTCAAGTCAAAATCCTGGTTCTATCTCTTAGCACTATTATAAATGATCAATTACAAGACGCAATTTCTCAACCTATAGACTTGAAATACTTTATGCCGAATCCACATACACAGTTCCAAGCGTTTGAAACCCCAAGTATGAACACCTTGACACTCGAATGGTGCATTTGGAATCCACCAAAGACTTTGAACAACTATTGATCAGAAGATGAGAAGTTTTGTAGAGTTGAAATCTTTAACATAAGAGTACAATTGATGTTGTCAGTATCATCCAAGAATGGTTTGGTCTTCACTCTAGGCCCTTATTTATAAAATTGGGGTGTCCCAAAATGTTTTGAAGACCTTGAGGACCTTTCCCCTACTTTTGCTACTGTGAAATTTCCTTGCAAACTGCAAAGTCCATGTAAACCAAAGTTAGTACAAAAGGAAGAAAAAAATTTACATGAAATTTATACTTCTAGATGTATACATATTCTTTTGTTATAATGATACGTGCATAAAAAGTGCAAAAATGATACAGGCCCCGCTTATTTTTTGTATCCCCACAACCTCCATAGACACATATCAGTCAGAGAAAACAAAACAAAACAAAACAAAAAGTTGGCCAATCACAATGCATTGGGAGTAATGGGGGTTCCCAAAAAAGGAGTCCTAACCTTTTTCCTAAAAAGTGCATACAAAGAAAATTTTATAAAAATATCAATGAAGCCCAAATGGATGAATCAAAGCAATGTGTGACAATCAATCTGAATCATGCATTGATTTTTTTGTGATTTTTTGTACGTAACATTATTTTTCTTTTTATGGTGTAATATTTTTATTTATACTTTTTTTGACATAATATTATTGAATTTCTTAGTAATACATATACGTAATAATATCATCACCACATCCCATTTGGTTGATGCCCAAAACTTCACAAGGGAGTTCATTCATCTTGTAGAAATTATTAGATGAGTCCAAAATATCACGTGGTTGTATATTTGACTAATGGTATCATGATTTGTCCATATTATTCTATGTTTTTAGGCCATGTAAATATATAGTCCTTCGCTATAGCACGAGTAGTACACTGCTAAAATGGTATTATGAAAAGTCTAAAAAATACCTGGCACACCTCCACTTGAGTTTTTTACAAAACTAACATGATAGCCCTAAAAATGTTTTATAATTGAGGGTGCATATAATACTTATTTTATGGATTGGCTCCCTTTTCGTTCATAATGTGGATTGGAGAATATTGTTCAAACACATGATGTCCACCGCAAGTTTTGTTTCGATAATTTAAATTATTCATTTTGTAAGGTCCATTTCTATATATCATCTACACATAAAAAAATAAATAAATAATCGTAATCTATTCAATTTATAACATTTGTTTCTAAAAAATAAATGACAAATATATTTTTAAAAATATACCATCTATTTTTTTTTAACAAACATGACAAATTGAATAGGCTATAAATATCGAATCGACTTAATTTTTTATATAAATGATATACACAAAGACCCTACAAAATCAACTATTCAGATAATCGAAATAGGATGGACCCCACTAACTTAGACAGCCCCCTTTAGTCTAAACCATGAATTAGAGGGGAGCCCATTCCACATTTTATTTATGGATTAATTACTCACAGGTCTGCTTACAAGGACCTGTATACCATTAAATCTCACAAGTATTTATATTTTTAAAAATTAATAATTAATAACTTTTTTCTAAATTTATCGCTAAAAGTTAACAATTAACTCTTTTTTTTAAAAATTTGTCGCTAAAAACAACAATTATTAATGTTTTTTTGAATTTTTCAAACTGTCACTAAAAACTAATAATTAATGACAATTTTTATAAAAACGGCGTTGAAAAAATAAAAACAAAATTTTTTTGATGCACCAAAAACTCAAAGATAACTTATTGATAATATAACTTTTCACCCCCAACTTGTGGTTACACATATACTACATGAGATAGTGATCGGAGGGCTTACCAGATGCCGGAGGGAACCTATAGCTCAGTATTATATTAATTGAAATAACACAAGTTGTTGCTGAAATCTCCTGATTCATTAATAAGCTTTTGGTCATCCACTTCCCACAACAGCTGTTCATTATCCTGAAAGTGATGTATTTGTCAAAGTTAGAAAAATAGATACTTGATTTGGGATGTTTTTTCTTCTTCTATTTTCATTCATTAATATTCTTCTGTAGTTTCACAAATTTTACTAAGGTGGACACTTCGATATGACGTGTATAATGAATAACACAAAAATTGAATATAGAAACACATAATGTACATGGATGTTATGGTTTAAAATAAGATAAATTACAAATACACCCTTTAAGATTTGATTAAAATACGAATCGCTTCCTGTGATTTTGAAAATTACATTGCACCCGCTGAGATTTCTAATTTCATAACAAATCGTTCTTTTTATTAATAAATCATCAAGTTAATTAACAGTTTTTAATGATATTAAAAAAATATTTCAATTAATAATTTAGGTAGTTTTATTATCATATAGGAGTGCAATTATGAATTTCATTTTTTTAGTTAATTCCGTTAAATAAAAAATTCTAATAAGCGGGTATTTGTAATTTTTCAAACTATAGGAGACAATCTGTATTTTAAGCAAATCTCATAAGGTTTATTTATAATTTACGTTTTTAAATAATAGTATAGAGAGATGTATCGTTACCAGTCGTGAAGTAATAATATTTAAAAAATCAAGCGCAATATATTGGAAATATGTGTTAGGGTTATAAATTTTTTAAATCATTAACTACAAAAAAAAAAAACAAACAAACAAACAAACAAACAAACAAAAACAAAAACAAAAACAAAAAAACAAAAACAAAAACAAAAACAAAAAAATTGTAATTGTCAAACCAATCGTATTAACTGTGAACTGGCATAACAGTTGTAAATTGTCTATGAACCGAACCAACTAATATACATGTGATTTTTATTCTAACCGGTATATCAAGTGTATCAGTATCAATATGAGAAGACCAAAACTAAAAGGCCCCGTTTGTTTTGGGGGTGTAAAAGTAGGAATGGGATTAGGATAGATGTGGGGTCTATTTAATGCCCTGTTTGTTTGTAGATTTGAACAATGGATTGATAAGCTGGACGGCTTAGGATAGGCCTTGCTAATAGGTTTCATAGTCTGCTCCAACACTTGGTATTGAAAATTAATCCGTTGGTATTAGGAGAGTGATTTACTTGTTTACCCTCTTCTCTTCTCTCTTCTTCGTCTCTCTCTGTATTCTCGTCATATATATATATATATATTATGTATGTATATATATGTATATTTTATTCGGTTTTCTCACCAACCAAACAAAAGTGTAGATAAATTGTAAATTAGATCAATAAAATTGAAGAGTGATATTCCAATTTTCGACTAAATCAGCCCAAACAGATACAAATCAAAAGACAACATGGGTGAACTCGCAGAGGAGTGTTGCTCCAATCGCCATTGACTCTGATCAAACAAAAAAGTGATGCTCTCATAGCCATTGACTCTCTCTCTCTCTCTCTATGTCGTCCTTACATGGGTGAAGCCACAGAGTAAAAGGCAACACTTTTGATAATGTTTTGAACACTGGTCAAAACCATGGGCTGGTTTTTGGAGAAACCATTGGTTGGTTTCTTTAATAATAATAATATTAAAAATAGAAATAGATTAATTATATGATATCAATTATAATAAGGAAAATGGTTTCTTTAATAATAATAATAAATAGATTAATAGTTGAATTTTTTATTATTTTTAATTATATGATTTTAATTAGAATTTTTAAATAGTTTAATTGGGTAATGCATTTATTAGTTGGTATAAGCTTAAATTTAATACTAATACAATAAGGGTATTTGTGTAATTTTACATGATTAACCCTATTCCTATCTCTCAAAACAAACATGAACTATTATTAGTCCACTGGTTATCAAACAAACACATTTTTCTTACTCCCCTCACTAACAACCTCTTCACGTCCTCTCACTATTAATCCCCTCATTATCAATCATCTCTATTCTACTTCTGATAACAAACGAGGCCAAAATGTATAGGCCAATTTTTAAAACCAATTATTTTTTTAAAAGTGGGCTCACTAACAAATCTTATAAAATCTTATCCATTCACGCGAATTCTATGTCGGTTTATGTATTTGTTTTCTGTGTTCGTAATTAAACAGTTCATAACGAAATTGAAAAACACACCTGAGGAAAAATATTTGGAATCTGCTCTTGTTGATGATCAAATAGTAGTGAAGAAGATGAACTGTCCAGAAGAGGATAACTATTTGGTGTGGTGAACTGAGCAGAGTTGCATTGTTGCACATTTGGCAACGGTGATTCCTCTTCACAATTCATCAATGTCTGAATATTCATCTCATATACAAAGATCTAACATCAGCTTCAATTCAAATTAAATAAAAAATATATATATTTATATAATATGAAGTTTTGAGATATACCTCATGTGGAACCATGAATGCATCCCAGTCCATTCCAAAGTCATAAAACATGGGATTCACTGAAGCAAGCTTCATGGAAAGAACCTGAAAAAATGTTGGAGAAAAATAAATTTAGATTGGTCAGAAAATTGTTTTTTAACATAGAAATAGTTAGGTCATTTTGAACATACATGGTAAAATAAAAAATAAAAAATAAAACAACAAAATTTTTACCTCCACTTGATATTGTAGGGATCGGACATAGCTGATTATTTCATCCAACACAAGGGCTTTCCCTGTTACCTATTTTTCAGTAAAGTCACATGAAGCACTGTTAGAATATAATACCTTTTATTTTATGAACAGTTGAACTACGCTTTAGAAATAAAAATTTAAAGACAAATTGATTTTTTAAGAAAAAGAATCTGCGCTTCTAAAAGTGGTGTCGTCATATTTTTAGTGACCGCATTAAATATTTAGTAAAGAATTACTATTATTTTGAGACAAAAAAATTTGTCCTAAAAGCGTCTGTATTTGCAATATTTTAAAAATTTTGTTAGTAAAAAAAATTTTTAAACTTTTTTATACAACCTTTTTTGTGGCAATTGGGATTAGTCTTCTAATAGTTTTAGAATAAAATTTTCACTTTTAAGATTAAAAGAATTTAATAATTTATAAAACTATTATATGTTGTAGTGAATTCTAATGAATTTTTTAATTCCAAACAATTAATTAATTTTTACGAAAGAAAAACTTGAAACAAGGTGGCCATTTGGGAAGAGGATAAGAAGCTGTGTTTTGCAGCATTCCAAAAAAGCCACTATCAGCATGAAAACGCAAGTAGGCTGATTTGGGAAGTGACAAAAACACAAGCGGTGAAATTACATAACTGCCCTTCATGAAATTACATAAGAGAAATGCTTTAGGCCACTAATTAGTAGTGGCTCTAATGATGTGGCAGTGGATCTCACCTACTGCCACAGTGTGTTATGCCTTGTTTTTTCTTTTTTCTTTTTTTCTTTTTTTCAATTGCCACCTCACTAGTGGTGGGATTAGTGATGGCAAATTAGTGGTCTATCGCATTGTTCAAACAACCACATGGGTCAAAAAGTAAATTTCCTAAGTTTGATAGGGATATTTTGGTCATTTCAATGTGATGTGTGACAAACAAATATTACACAAAAAAATAAAAAAAATAACTTTTTACCAACTTCTCAAATTACTTTTCAAAAAAGTTAAAAAACTTAATAAAAAGCTAAAAATAAACTTTTTACCATCTTCTCAAAATACTTAAAAGTAATGAACTTTACCTTATCACATCCAGGAACAAGAGCTTGCAACAGTTTCATTCTCTCACTTATTTTCTCTCTCCTCGCCTGAAATCCAAATACAATAAAACAAAGGATAAATTATTCTTAATAATTAAACTTAATTTTCATCAAATTTTATGAAAAATAAATTTTAATAAAATCGATATTAAAAACAATTTTTTATGACGATTTTTTGTATATATCGTTAAAAATTAACAATTAGTTTTTTTGGGTATAGTTTTTATAAATTGTCGTTAAAAATTACAATTAGTGACATTTTTCTATAATGAATTTTTTAAAGTATCGCTGAAGATTGAAAATTAGTAACGTTTTTGTGACAATTTTTTTAAACTGTCCCTAAAATTTATAATGAGTGACATTTTATTGACAACTTTTAAACTGTCGCTAAAAATTAACAATTAGTGAGGTTTTTTAGTAGTGTTATATGAAAAATATCATTAATTATCATAAGGCTTATTGAATAATAAATCCACTTCTTAAGATTTACACGTAAGTTTTCTTTCTTTTCTTTTTTTTCAGTTCTGTTGTGTCATAATATTGTTTGCTTGCTTTTTTTAAAAATAAAAATAAATAAATAAATAAATAAAAAACACTATCTCTTCGATCCATATTGAATATTGCTTGCATTTAAAAAAATTTATATATATTTTTAAGATTATTTTAACTCAGGGATGTTATGATGTGTTTTTTATATTAAAAAAAGATGATGTAATGTTATTCAACTAAATAAAAATATATGCAAACTAAGATTTGAGACTGAATATGCAAAATATATTTTTATCATATGATATTTTTTGATTTCCAGTTGAAATAATATAATACTTTTTTAATTATTTTGGAGTCAATGTACTAAACCAAAATAAATATAAAAAAAAAGATTAAACAAACACTCCTTAACGTTTGATGAAAATACATGAACACTCCCTAACATTTTCAATACATGAAGTTATATCACAAACACTTGACATTTACTTCAATAAAAAACACAGCTCTCATTCAGCAAAAATACATGAACATTCCTTAATATTTGGCAAAAAGATTATATACACCTCCTTTCACTTAAATAAAAATGTGATAACATTAATTAAATTACTTATATGTATATATGCGTGTATATGTGATAATGTTCATTAAATTATTTATGTGAATATCTATATATAATATGTAAAATTATTAACTTAATTTAATATAGTATATGTGATAATTTTAATTAAATAATTAATTTATATATATATAGACATAAAATTAAGTTATATTAACTTTTTTTATTATTATTTAGGAGATTAATTGTAAAATAATAATAAAAAATTACATTATTTTAAACAGCATCACTACTGAAAAATAGTGCTGTGAACAAAGCTAAAAATAAAAAATAAATAAAAAATAAAATAAAAAGAGGCTGAATTGATACTGTGAAAACAGAGATGAAAGAAAAGGAAAAAAAGAAAGAAAATTGAGTGGGAGCTCTAATTAGAGTTACTACTAATGATGTGGTAGTGGATCTCACCCACTGCTATAATATGTATTGTGTCTGTTTTTTTTTTTTTCTTTTCTTTTCTTTTTACTTTGCCATCTCATTAATGGTGGGTTTAGAGTTACTAAATTAGTAGGGTTTCTAGCCCCACTGAAAAATAAAATCTATACACAAAACGGATCGGTTTAAAAGGCACAGCAGGGGCACAGTTGCTGCATCCTCCTGAGGACACGGGATATTCGGGGAATAATCTATAATTTTCTAAATGAAAAATTAAGGCGTGGTTCGGGATACCTAAAAAAATTAAAAAAATTAAAAAATTATTAAAAAAATTGAAAACTTATCACTATTCACACAAAAAAAAAATTTGCACACAATTTATTACAACTCACAATTTGACGTTGCACAAACTATTGCTGAGTTTTGTGAAAAAATTGCATAGGCAAAGTGCACAAATAACACGGTGCTGTTCAGTTCGTGGGGAACCATCACGGGTCCTATTTTGATAATCTGAACCGTCAATATGTAGAACTCGTCGAGTATTATATATTTATAAAAATTCACATTGATCAGATATCGCTAATTATATGATCAAATCAGTTTTGTATAAAAAAAATAGATGGTGTTATAGTTAACGGTTAAAAAAAAACTAATCCGATCAGATAGCTATCGATTTCCGATCAACGTGATTTTTTACAGGCATATAGTACTTAACAAGTTTTATACATTTACGACACCCCAACGTGAATTTTTTCTCAACTTTTCAATCTAAAAAATTAAAAAAAATACACTTATTTAAGACACCTCAAATAAACCCTAATATAAATAATAATATTACATATAAAACACACTTCTCACTTAACTTTTTTATGAGTTGGACTTTTCTTCAACAAATTAGACTATCAACAGATTATGGGCCCATAATTTCTTTCCCAGTTTTTAGACTAAACGGTGCAGTCCTTGTGAAAAGAAGTCTATTTATCACTAGACACAAAAGCAGTACGATCCACAAAAATAATAATATGTGGGACTCGTGCCTTCACATTTACTGATAAGAAAACTGATCAAAAATCCTTTTATATATATATATACTATAACAAATTAAAATTTTAGAGATCAAAATTTAAGAATAAAATTATTTTTTATGAATTAAATATTTTTGTTACGAAAAGTATCGTTATTATATGTTTAGCAAAGAAAATTAGACATTAGTACTGAATTATTATCTTTTTGGAAACAAATTATTTGTCTAAAAAAATAAAAATTATTTTGAGACCAAATTATTTTATCCTTAAAAATCTATTTATTAGTGACATTTTCAAAATTTTATCGCTAAAAGCCTTATTTTTTACTTTTTGGGAGGACCTTTTAGCAACTATCCTCATGACGATAGAAATTGGTTCCTAAATGTCTTTTACTACAAAATTTTTACTTTTATTTGGTCTCTAAAAATATTTAAGAACACTAAAAGTAGAGTTCTAATGAGAGCTCTACTTATGTGGCAGTGGACTCCACTCATGAATTATTTGATGTATTTTTTTTTACTTCATGTCACATTATTAATGCCATTGTTAGAATTCTAAATTTAGAGTTATGAATCATTGCTCTATAAACATAAATAAATATATATATATATATCATTTTCCAAATTTGTAAAGCCAACCCTTAAAAAAAATTTAAAAATGAGAGAGAGAGAGAGAGAGAGAGAGAGAGAGAGAGAGAGAGAGAGAGCGCGAGCAAAAGGTTTGAATGGTGAAGAGTACCCTCTCAGCAAGGCTGTGGTTATCCGTAGCTTGGCCCCTCCTTGCTCTTACATGAATATAGTCTTTGGGAACTTCTTCAGTAGGAACTTTCTTTTGATCCTTCTTCTTATCAGCTTTTGGCTTCTTTTCTTTCTCATCTGTCATTGTTGTAGTTGTACCATTGCTTTTCTTTTGCTTCTTCTTGTCTCTCACTTCTCTTGCATCCTAATCGCAAAAACATACGCAATCACAACAAAATCAAGCAATTCAATATCAAAACAGACTTAATTTAAAAAATAAAGAGCAACCCACATATATGTAAACAACATCTAAGTAATTCAAGATCAAAAGTCATTTACCATAGACCAATTGGAACTAATTCAGTTGGTCAGAATCTTTACACTTCACTAATAAATTAAAGATTAAAGTCCTGTTATAGTAGCGACTCAAACTTTTTTACTTTTTTTTTTTTTTTTTGAAATTAAAATTGCGTTTTTGAACATTTGAAAAAAAAAAAAAAAAACCTAGAAAATTATGAGTATTTTTATTGAAAATGAAGTACTTAAGATGTCACATTATTTTATATAAAAATTATGTTTGTATATCATTACTTAAATTATTAAGTGTTCTTTTTTTTTAGATGGAATTAAGTGTTCTTTACACACTGCGTCACAATATATCATTTATCAATTAACACCTCTTACAGTGTTAATCAAAACACTAACTCAAAAGTGATGGATTAGTCAAGGTATAATAATTTTTTTTTTTTTTTTTTTTTTTTTGAGATTTTTTTTTTCATGGGTCTTAACTGATAGAAGTGACTTAAATATTGAACCATCAAACAAGACATATATATTTAAAGAAAGGGAAAAAAAAATCATTTACCATAAATTGAAGAGAGGTCATGAAAGATTCATCTTTGTTCTTCCTTTTCTTGGCTGTGGCAATCAATTTTTGAGTGACTTGCTCACCACTTTCAGACTTATCAACCACTGATGAAGAGTCTGTACTGTGTTTATTGGTCACAGAAGCCTCATTATTATGACTAATTGCAACTTTACTTTCATGAACACTAACATCAACAGGGACCTGCTGAAGAGATTCAAGTGGGTAAAATTGAGAAAAACAGCTGGTGGTGGTGGTGGTGGTGTTTGGTTCCTGGGAAAATCCAGAGGTGTTTTGCAGGAAAATTGGGTCAAGGAGAGAAAGGTGCTGTTGGTAATTTGCAAAAGCTGCCATGTTGAGAAAGAAACCTTTGGAATTGAAAATGCAAGGCCACAACACAAGAGAGAGAGAGAGAGAGAGAGAGAGAGAGAGGGAGAAGCAGATGGTGGATTCCTTGGATGCAGAGAGGTAAGCAGTAGTCTACGAAAAAAATGGGTCTGAGTCTGAGACAATCTAAGAGGTCAGGTTTATATAAACTTCAGGAGAGAGAGAGGACACGCCTAAAAAAAAAAAATTGAAAATTACTATTTATGCAGAAAATGTAATATCGACAATATATATATATTAAATTGAAATTGAGTACAATTCATCCAATATAATGATATTTGTATAATTATGTCTCATTTAAATATATTATTATTTTTTTAAATGGTAAAACCAAATATAACTATACCCTTTTGTAAGCAATTTTGTATATTTTTTTTCTGTTTAAATTTAAACAAAAATATAATCACATCATTCTGCATATAAATTTTATAAATTTTTTTTATTTATATTTATACAATTTTTTTCGGATTGAAGGGTTACTATGTATCACTTTAGAGCATCACCAGCAGCCTCACCATATCACATTTCCAGCCAAAATGGCAAGCAAAACCAACAAAAGTGACCTCCAGCAGCCTCAGCAGATACTTCACCAATTTGATCAAAGCTACCGTTGCTAGCTACCTTAAGCTAGGAACTATTCATGTGCTATCTATTTTTTTATTACTATTTTCACCATATCACTATTCACCATATCACTTTACAAATTTATATATTAATATATATATATGAGTAAAGTTGAAAGAAATAATATTTTAAAGGGGATAGTTAAAGTAGAGAGTATTGCTGGAATGTGTATTGAAAAAATGGTTAGCTAAATTAATAAAGTGAAATTTTGGATAGTTAATTTGGTGAGGATTGCTGGAGATGCTCTTATTGTATGTTTGTTTGAATAAATATTAAAATGACTAAATTTTTAGAATTTAGATGCTCTCTAATATTTTATATTTAATGCACAGGTTCGTACATTATTAAAATTTAAAATTAACAGTATAATTTTTACATTAATTTAAATTTTGAAAGTTTCATTAGTTTCTTTTGAATTTGAAATGAAAGTATAATAATATGGTTCTTTGACATTTTCGTTCCATTCATGTCATGGACAAAATCCATGTCCAAATTTAACTTGATAAAAATATTTAAAATTTTTTTTTTTTTTAAATGTTGTGTTATCTACCTATATATTTATCTATTGTCTGTTTATTTATCTTCTATTGGGTTGGGGGACTTATGTATAGGTTCAAATGGCTAAACCTATTATTCAATAGATCCTATGAAAATTAATGTCATTTTTATGAAACACTATTAAAAAACGTCAATAAGTATTAATTTTCAGTGATAGTTTAAAAATTGTTACAAAAATGTCACTATAGTTTGAAAATTATCACAAAAATGTCACTAATTATAAGTTTTAACAACAGTTTAAAAATTGCCACAAAAAAATATCATTGATTTTCAATTTTTAGCGACGGTTTGAAAAATTCATCACAAAAAACGTCATTAATTATAAATTTTAACAACAATTTATAAAAATCGTAACAAAAAAAGTCACTAATTATCAATTTTTAACGACATGTAAAAAATCGTCAAAAAAAATTATTTTTACCGACGATTTTATTAGGACTTATTTTCAATAGGATTTGATGAGAATTTAGTCCAACTATTAAGATATATTAATAGTTTATTTGAGTTGGTATATTCAAATCTTTATTTTTATTTTTATTTTTTTTTGAGTGATTCTATTTACACCACTACTTTACCTCTTTACACCCTCCATGTGAGATTTTTTTTTTCTCTAATTTTATCCATGTGTGAAATTACCTTTAAAGACAATACACTAAAATTAAATATATTTTATTATCTCCTTACCTCCCCTAAGTCTTTAATCTCTATCATCTTCTTCATTTCTCAATTTTTTTCTTCTTACCCATCTCTTTTCAAGAGTGAGAATCATAATATTTTGATCATAGAAGAAAGAAATGGATAAAAAAACGGTGGTGAACAACCATCAAAAAAAGCGAAATGATAAATTTTTTTTATTTGTTTGGTAGGTTTTTATTTCGTTTTTTTGACTGTTCTTCGACTTTTGTTCGGTGTTTTGAAATCATACAAAATAAAAATAGTCTGACATCACATTGTTGAACAAAAAATATATGTCTAGTAACCAACTGTCGAATAAAAGATACATTTTCGATATCCCAAGATCGAATTTTTTTAAATTTATTCGGCTACTTATCCCTATAGATTTTCAGTTTCATTTTTTCATATTGTTTTATTTTTTTGCTTGGAAGAATTATGCTTCTATTCATTACAACAATGCAAGTATTGTATTATTAGTAGACTCCAATCATAAATTCATTACAGACAAGATTTGTTAAGTTTTTTTATGAATACGATTTTTTTATGAACGGTAACATATTGCTAACAAAAAAAGTTTTTCTTAACATGACACTAGATTAATTTAAATTCATTAGCAAACAGGCTCGATAAAAATTTAAAAATTATTGTTTGGAAGAAAGTAGCTTTGTAAATGTATAGTAACAAAACGCTGGAGAAATCTATTTTTTCAGGCAACATAATACTAGAGGAATGTAAATTGCTTAACACTGTGTGACTGAACAGACACTTCATTATAGGCTCCACTCACTGTCTTCCCTTCATCTTTCTCTTTCCCCTTACTACGTCTCTCTGTTTTCTTATTTTTCCTCCAAAAACTATTGGTGTAAAGAAATGAAAAGATTTTGAAGAGTCTTACTTTAAGGTTAGTTTTGGCAATATAATAAGTGTAATAAGAATCACATTTTTTTTTTTTTTTAGTGGTGTAATGAGATGGAGGGTGTAAAGAGATAAGGTAATGGTGTAAGTAGAATCACTCATTCTTTTTATGCCAATTGTATTTTTTTGTTTTGGGTAAATTACACTAACACCCCTTGAGATTTATATTTAATATAGATCCCCTCCTCACATTTGAAAAATTACATTCCCCTCCTAGAGATTTGTAATCTCATTACGAATTATCCCTGGATTGCTGATGTCATGTCTTAAAATTTTTTAAATGACCATCTTACCCTTTTTCCTACCATTTCTTCTTTCTATCATCATGAATATATTTTACAATTTTTCATCATTAAATTCTACCTGAATATATTCTTATTGAGTGATATGATATATAAACATAAATTTTATATAGAATTTTCAAATACAATGATATAGTTTAATGGTGACTTTTCACTTTAAAACAAAATAACCATAAACATGATTTATATTTATAATAATATCACTATCACAATATTTTTTATGATATTTTTTGTATAAATTTTTATACATGAATATAATATTTCATTTTTATTTTCACCATTATATCTACATTAAATCAATTTAATCTAGATATATGTAAAAAGTATAAAATTTGTACAAAAAAAAATTAAAAATCCATTAAATACAACAAAATAAGATAATGTATTAAGTTTTTGTATTTTTTTTTTTTTTTTTGTATTTGGTGAATTTAAAAAAATCATAAAATATTATACTTCTTAAATATATCTAGATTGGGTGTATCTTAAATATAAAAAAAATTAAAATTAAAATAATTAAAACATTTTTAAAATTCAGAAAATATTTTTTTTTTAAAAACATGAAAATAATAATAATAAATAAATAAATAAAACTCAATTTTTGTGTGAGTTAAACTAAAAAGGATGGTTATTATTTTTCTTCAAATGACATGAACAAAATATCTGTATTATTTTATTATTTTATATGTATAAAGGCTAAGGGGTTAATATGCCATTTTAATCTAACAAAAGGTAAATGTAATTTTTAAATGTGATGAGGGAATCTATATTAAATATAAACCTCAAGGGTGTCAGTATAATTTATCCTTTTGTTTTCTTAAATTGCCCTTTTTTCATTCTGATTAAGGTCGAAATGTACATCATTAAGACCGTTAATTAGAATCTTTTAACTTCACTTGCTGGTCAAACTGTATACTTTATGTGTGTTGAATGTCAATCAGGTTGTACATAGTCGGAGCATAAAATGGGCAAAAAGACAAAATTTGGAGAGAGTTGACTTTCCCGCACGTGCGTTGACTTTTTCTGGGAAAGTCAACCCGACATTTTAAACCTGTTTGGAAGGGATCAAAAGTATAAAAAGGCAAGGAAAAAGCTGGATTAGGGTTCTTAACTTGTTTTGACCTAAAGAGAGAGGCTAGGATTTGGAAGGGAAGAGAAACTAAAAGCTTCAAGGATGTCTCCTATGGTGGTTCCTTCTCCATCTACCTCCTTCCACTCCTCCATAAATGGCTTGTCTCATTTTCTAGGGTTTTGATAAAACCCTAACCATGTAATTATTTAGTTTTCTTTTTGATTTTTAATTATGTAAAGGTTTGAACATTTGTATGGTGATTTAGAAATTTCTTTTATATATTTTTCATTATTTCTTCGAATATTTGACTTTCTGTGATTGTTGAATGTTATCCATACATGAGTTTTCTATTTCTTCACATTTAACGTATGAGACAAACCAGACTACGAGAAACGAGTCGTATCACTACCCTAGTTTAGAGTGAACGATTCGTATTACTTGAAATGGTTCGTGCTCGTACATTGAACGTGATGATCTTCTTGTTAAATGCTTTGAGCTTGTAGTTGCGAAGCATTAATCCGTTCAAACCATAGCATAATTGATTTCAATTGGAAACCCTAATTATGTGGCTAGTGGTGGACTCTTTACCCTAGTTTTTCCTCCAATTCAGTAAATCCACTGTCAGTTATAGTTGATAATTTAATTCCTTAGTTTATTTTATTTGTTATTAACTTAGGTTATGAACAATCAATCTTTTTATCAAAATTAATTTAGGAATTTAACAATTAAATTAGATTAATTTCACAATTGTCTCTGTGGATCGATACCTGGACTTGCCATTATTCTAAAAGAATTTGGTGTAGTTTAGTATTTAATTTTGGTGTGTTCAACGACCCATCAAATTTTGGCGCCGTTGCCGGAGACTTCTGGCGAAATTAGTTAATTTAAAATTACATTCTTATTTTAATTTTTAGTTTAGGATTTTATACTTTTGTGTTGCTAAGTGTGCAGAGCGTTTGAAATTGGAGCTATCACCGAAGTGCAAGCGGAGCACAGTCGAGCTTTAAAAATTTTTAAAAAAAAACCGCAGCACTAAAGTGAGTAAACAAAAGCAAACACTCACAAGCAAAGCACCAAAGTGCTAAAACGAAAGGCGAAGCTCAAATAGAGGTTGGAGACAACGTCTACACGTCAAGCATCCGCAAGACGAGTAAAGCATTTTCGTTGAACCCCTGTGAGTATTTCTCCTTTAGTATTCTGCTTTCGTAACTTAGTGCACAGAGTCGAACTTTTTCTGTGTGTGTGGGTAGTGTATGCACGGGCATCGTTCTTGTCGCCCTGAATTGTGGTGTTTGGACCTTGAACTAGAAAGGACCCTTAGGAGACTTAGGGCCTCTGCCCGTGTTCCTAGGCTTGAATATTCATATTCATACATTGAGCCATTAGAGATGGCAGATCCTAATATTCCGAATGTGCCTAACCAGACCCTTAAGGATTATTTCACACCCACTACATATGCATCACCATCATGCATCCAATTACCCAACACCACTGCTGCTCATTATGAGATTAAGTCCAGCACCATACAAATGCTCCCCTCATTCCATGGACTAACTCAAGATGATCCTTATAAGCATTTGAATGAATTTCTGGAAATTTGTTCGACAATGAGGATCTAGAATTTCACAAATGAGGCCTTAATGTTGCGATTGTTTCCATTCTCGTTAAAGGATAAAGCCAAACACTGGCTAAATTCTTTACCTGCTAATTCAATCACAACTTGGGACCAATTATAGCAACGGTTCTTGGAGAAGTACTTTCCCATAGGTAAAACCAACCAACTTAGGTGAGCCATCACAAACTTTGCTCAAATGGATGGCGAGCAATTCCATGAGACATTGGAAAGACTTCGAGACCTTCTCCAACAGTGTCCCCACCACCAAGTGCCTGATTGGCAACTTGTTCAAACATTTTATTATGACTTAACTGAGCCGCACAGCCAAATGGTGGATTCGTCCTGTGGTGGGACATTTATGTCTAAAAATGATGCTGAGGCATGGCAATTGTTTGAGAACCTAACTGAATATTCCCTTCACCATGCCTCCACAGCCTGGAAAGTCTAGCAACCAGTAGTTTGAGCCCCGAAAAGAGGGGGCATTTATGAGGTTGGGCAAAACCTAGAGTTAGCCCAACAAGTAGAGGCACTGTCCCGCAAGATGGACCAATTATTAGCTACGGGACATGCCCCTACCCAGCAAGATCAGCCTCAATTTCACGAGGCATGTGTTATTTGTGCAAGCCGTGCTTATGACTTGAGTGAGTGCCCTTCGGCATCACAATTTTCGGAGTTAGTCCAAGAGCATGTGAATGCGGCTCAAGGATTCTCCAACCCAGGTAATGATCCATACTCCAACACATACAATCCGGGATGGAGAAATTACCCTAATTTCTCATGGAGACCCCCTTCACAAGGCACTTCTTACAATACTCCACCACCAAGGCAGAATTTCAATAATTTTGCCAATCAATCATCTTACCGACCACCGCAACCTTATAGACCCCCACAACCGTATCGACAACCACAACCGCCGCCTATTCCTCAGGGCAACTCTGCCTTTGAGACTCAGGTGTTGGAAGTTCTCTCCGAACTTAAGGGGTTGGCACCGGTAGTTCACTCCCACACTCACTCTATTGCCAAGCTAGAGACCCAATTGGGTCAAATGGCTAACAACATGAATCGAAAAGAGGAGGGAAAATTACCAAGTCAAACTGTGGCCAACCCTAAGAAACAATACGAGGCAGAGAGTTCGGGTGGGAATGGGAAGCACCATGAGCAGGTGCAGGCAGTGATTAGTTTGAGAAGTGGTAGGAAGTTAGAGCCTCAGTCAGTTGCGTCTGATGCAACTAGAGTTAAGAAGGGTGACCACAGTGGTTCACCCATTGAGAAGGGTGAGGGGGAAACACTTAAGAGGGATGACTTTGTCCCTAACACTTCACATGAGCCCAAGGCACCATATGTGCCTAAGGCACCCTTTCCCCAATGCCTTGATACACCGTCTCTTTTTAATCAGAAGGCGGCATCTATGGAGGCAATGATAGAGGTCTTTAAACAGGTAAAAATCAACCTCTCCCTGTTGGAGGCGATTAAGCAAGTACCATCATATGCCAAATTTATGAAGGACCTTTATACGCAAAAGCGTAAGTCTAGGACACATGTGTCCCAAAAGGTCCTACTCACGGAGCAAGTAAGCTCCATCTTATTGAATGACACACCTCCTAAGCTTAAGGACCCGGGTGCCCCAACCATTGCATGCATTATAGGGGACCATTTCATTGATAGGGCCTTATTAGATTTAGGGGCTAGTGTCAATTTGTTGCCGTACTCTGTGTACGAGGAATTTGGGCTTGGCGAGTTGAAGCCCACTACTGTTACTCTTCAGTTGGCTGACCAGTCCCTCAAAATGCCACGTGGCATGATTAAGGATATGCTAGTTAAGGTTGATAGGTTCTACTTCCCTATTGACTTTTTGGTGTTAGATATGGAACTAGTAGCCAGTTCTAGGAAACAAATCCCGGTGATCTTAGGTCGACCTTTCTTGGCTACGGCCAATGCATGCATTAATTGTCGTACCGGGGTTATGGAAGTTTCATTTGGCAACATGCAAGTGAAACTTAATGTTTTCCAAGTATCCCAACAACCTCATGAGAGAGAGGAGTGCTTATTAGTGGATGTTGTGGATGAGATTGTGGAGGAGGCTTTGCCCTCCATTCTTGTAGAGGACCCTTTAGTGGCTTGTCTAGCTCATTTTGAGTTTGAAATTTTTGATATTGATGGGTCAGTTGAGGAGGTGAATTTCTTGCTTAATTCTTCTTCTACACCGGATTTTCCTCCATGGAAAGCCCGGTTTGAGTCACTTCCTCCTCTCTTGAGAGAGCCTGCCATACCATCTTTGGTCACACCGCCTACACTTGAGTTAAAGCCACTCCCGGCCACACTCAAGTATACATTTTTAGGGCCCCAAGATACTTTACCGATCATCATTGCATCTGACTTGACTGTAGAGTAGGAGAGTCAGTTAATGAGTGTTCTCGTGGCACATCAGAGTGCTATAGGGTGGTTAGTGGCTGATTTGAAAGTGATAGATCCCTCCGTGTGTATGCATTATATACACCTAGAGGAGGACACCAAACCTTCTTGCGAAATGCAATGGAGATTGAATCCTAATATAAAAGAGGTGGTGAAAAAGAAGGTATTGAAATTGTTGGATGCGGGTATTATATACCTCATCTCAGATAGCAAGTGGGTGAGTCCCACACAAGTGATACCCAAGAAATCGGGCGTCACCGTTGTTGAGAATGAGGGAGGAGAGTTAGTTCCCACACGAACCACTATTGGGTGGCGAGTGTGCATTGATTACAGGAGACTAAATTCCTCGACTAGGAAAGATCATTTTCCCTTACCTTTCATTGACCAAATCCTAGAGCGGTTAGCGGGGCAGGGTTTCTATTGTTTTCTTGATGGCTACTCGGGGTATAATCAAGTCCCGGTATACCCCGCTGACCAGGAAAAGACTACATTCACATGCCCTTTTGGCACTTTTACTTACAGGCGCATGCCATTTGGGCTATGTAATGCACCGGCGACTTTTTAACGATGTATAATGGCCATTTTCTCTGATATGGTGGAGAAATTCTTAGAGGTTTTTATGGATGACTTTTCGGTGTTTGGACCGTCTTTTGAGGAATGCCTTAGGAACTTGACTAGAGTGTTAAAACGATGTACTGAGGCAAACCTAATCTTGAGTTGGGAAAAGAGCCATTTTATGGTTCGTGAGGGTATAGTGTTGGCACACATTGTGTCCCCTCGAGGTATAGAGGTTGACAAGGCTAAGGTTGACCTCATTGCAGGCCTTCCTCCACCCAATTCTGTGAATCAAATTAGGTTTTTCTTAGGGCATGCAGGTTTTTACCGTAGGCTCATCAAAGACTTTAGTAAGATATTACGTCCTTTGTGTAGTTTACTGGTTAAGGATGTGCCTTTTATCTTTGATGAGGCATGCTTAAAGGCATTTGAAACACTGAGAATGGCCTTGACCACCGCTCCAATCATGAAATCACCAGATTGATCGCTTCCCTTTGAAATCATGTGTGATGCCTCCGATTATGCTGTCGGGGCTGTGTTGGGCCAAAGGGTCAATAAGGCACCATTTGCTATATACTATGCTAGTCGCACTCTCTCGGATGCACAATTGAATTACACTACCACCGAGAAAGAGTTGCTAGCTGTGGTCTTTGCCTTAGACAAATTCCGGTCTTATCTCCTAGGTTTCAAGGTCATAGTCTTCACTAATCATGCCGCTTTGCGGTATTTACTATGTAAGAAAGAGACCAAACCTAGGTTGATTAGATGGATTTTGTTGCTTCAGGAATTTGACCTAGAGATCCGTGATAAGAAAGGATCCGAGAATGTGGTGGCGGATCATCTCTCCCGAATCCTCGTTGAGTATACTAGTGACCCTCTTATTTTGCATGATTCGTTTCCGGAAGAACAACTCTTTGAGCTGTCACAAGCGAGCCCCCCGTGGGTTACACATTGTAACAACCCTCGTACTGATTACCGATAAACTACTGAATTAGCTACTGGTTACTGCTAAACTGAACTGATAATGACTGATAATTGAATTAACTGAAGTACTGAATGGACTGATTGAAATCGAAACTGAAATTGAATAAGTTTATCTATTGAATTGCATATTGCATCTGTTTGATTGATTGATTATCTGTTTGAATTCTTATGTTTAAACTGCTAATTGAAGGCCTTATCGGCGGCCGAATTAGGAACCGTTTAGAGTTTCGTGATCAGTAGAATTTATCTGATTTTATGGTATATTTATTTTAAAGTGTGATTTGGTATGATTAAATTAGATTAAATGAGCCAAATACAAGAGTTGCCTTAATTACTAAATTACCACACTTAGTGGCCCACTACTTGGACCTTCTTGAGCCTTGTATACACTTGAAACAAACCTCTTCCTCAGCCAATTTGAGAGCTCAACCGATCTTAGGGAGAGAGAGAAGGAAGAGAATTGATTTTCATCACATTTTGCTTGATTGTGCTTGAAACTTAAGAGGATTGAAGTGTTGACTCCATTATTGATCTCCTAGGCTCTCAATTGAAGACTTAGGTAAGTGAATCCATCTTCTTCTTGTTGTCTTTGAGTTCCATCTTGCATGTATCATGGTTATAGAGAAGTTAAGTCATGAATTTGCTCATAAATGTTGAATTGGAACTCCATTGTTGCATGCATGGCTATATCCTTGCATTTTGAGGTTGATTACATGGAATTTGGTACATGCATGTTCATATTATGGTTAGAGTCCATGTTTTCATTTTGTTTTCCAACTATTGAGCTCATTAGAGCAAAATTGGAACCTTGAATTTGGTTAAAAGCTCATGCATTGCATGTTCATCTTGCTCTTGAAAAATGGTTTGAATTTGGGTTTGAATTAAACACCCTTGGGCTTTGAATTCTTAAATTGAGTTTTGAAACTTGTTGTACATTGAGTTTGCAAGAGTTTTTCCAGAAAATAGCCCAAGAGGATCGAAAATATTGCTTTTGAACTTGGTTTTGAGCTTGGGACTCAAATCTGAGATTTCCAGATTTTTGTTGTCCGCTCGAGCGGAAGAAGTAGCGCTCGAGCGGAGAAATCGAGCTCCCAGCATCTTGCACTGTGCATCAGTCCGCTCGAGCGGAGTATTGGGCGCTCGAGCGGAGGACTGGGTGACACGCTCGAGCGGGCGTCGAGCGAAGATTTCACCTATCCAGTACTTTTTGGTCCGCTCGAGCGGGGATGTTGCGCTCGAGCGGGTACCTTTGTCTGCTTGTCCGCTCGAGCGGGGAAACCTGCGCTCGAACGGGACTCTGTTTCACTGAAAATTCTGCAATTGTGTTCCATGCGCATCTTTGCATCCTCATCCCATCCTAGGCATTCTTAGGCCTAGTTTAAGACATCTTAATGAGGATATAGATGTAGAACACACCGAGGCATAATAGGAAGTTAATTATTGTACTTCCCCAACTGTTAAACTTAGAGTGTGTTCAATTTGTTAACTGTTTAGGGTTGGCACTCGGGGACGCGCTCTAGCATACTGTAGCCCAATCTCTGTGAGTAACGATTGTGTAAAGATATGTTCAAAATGGTTATCTTTTGAATACTGAACTGAACTGTTTATTGAACTGATATTATTTACTAAATGAATGTATGTCCTGTATTCTGAACTGTATTGTGGCATCCTTAGCACTTACTGTTTACCGTTACTGTTACAGAGCTCTGTCGGTTCCCTTGTGGAACCATACTGTTTACTGATTGATGGCCATCATTACTGTTGGGTCTGTTAAGACCCGGTCCTTTTGGACCTACTGTTTATAGGCTAATGGGTGTACCACATATGACTGATTGACTGAAATACTGAAAGACTGAAATACTGTTTAATGAACTGTTTTCATTACTGTAAGGACATCATTCATAACCTCTTTACGCTTTATGTTATTCACTGGGCTTTAGCTCACTGTTTATATATATATGTAGGTTCTCAGCAGCCAGACCGGAGCTAAGAGCGTGGGTTGGTCCCCAGTTTTGTCAAGCCAGCCTATGTGCCTCACTGCGAGGTTCCGAGTTGCCATGCTATGGCTTGGGGTGTTTTTGTGTCCCCCATCGGTCTCCTTACTGTTTTGTACCACTGTATAGACTGTCTACTGTTTTACTATACTGTTATCGAGGGATTAGGTCCCCGTACTGAATGTTTGTATATGATTGTATAGACTGTATATAGACTGTACTGTTTTGAACTGTATGAATGCATGAAAAATGTTTTTGGCATACAGATTTTCACAGCTCAATGGACACTAGTTACTTACTGTATTGGCTTCCGCCAGGCCCTGTACTCTGTTTAACTGTATTACTGTTCAGTAGGCCTTCGGTAATCTCGGATTACTGGCCAGTTACGGTGCTAAACCCATAGGGCCGGGTTTGGGTCGTGACACACATATTGTGAATTACTTGGCCATTGGGCAAATTCCACAGAATTGGTCTAAGCAAGACAAAGACCGATTCTTTTCGCAGGTCAGGTATTACTTTTGGGAGGATCCGGAGTTGTTTAAATATTGCTCCGACCAAGTGATCCGACGTTGTGTGCCGGAGAGTGAGGTGCATACCATTCTTACATTTTATCATTCTTCTACATGTGACGGTCATTTTAGTTGGCATAAAACGGCCGCCAAGATTTTACAGAATGGTTTTTATTGGCCCACAATTTTTAAAGATGCCCATCAATTTTGTAGAACTTGTTTGCGCTATCAACAAATGGGTTCAATGTCTCGGCGTGACATGATGCCAATGTCCTCTATTCTTGTGGTAGAAATATTTGATGTTTGGGGGATTGATTTTATGGGCCATTTCCCGTCGTCATTCGGGTTTAAGTACATTCTCTTGACAGTGGATTATGTGTCTAAGTAGGTGGAGGCAATAGCTACCCAAACAAACGATCATAGAGTGGTAATCAAATTTTTGCATGAAAACATCTTTAGTCGTTTTGGGTTTCCTAGAGCTATAATAAGTGATCAGGGTACACATTTTTGTAACCGGTTCTTTGAGTCGGTAGTTAAGAAATACTCTATCACTCATAAAGTTGGCACTCCATACCACCCTCAAACTAGTGGCCAAGTGGAAGTCTCAAATAGGGAGGTAAAGCACATAATAGAGAAAACGGTGAGGCCGGATAGGAAAGATTGGTCACAATGGTTAATTGATGCATTATGAGCTTACCACACTGCTTATAAGACACCCATTGGGATGTCACCATATAGAGCGGTGTTCGGCAAAGCTTGCCATCTCTCGGTTGAACTTGAGCACCGAGCATCGTGGGCCATAAAGAAGTTTAACTTCGATATGGCCATGGCTGGGCTCAACCAGAAATTGCAACTCAATGACCTGGAGGAAATCCGGAATGATGCATATGAGAGTTCGAGAGTTTTTAAAGCTCGGACTAAAGAATTTCATGACAAGCACATTAATAGAAAATCCTTTGAACCCGGCCAAAAAGTGTGGCTTTTTAATTCAAAATTGAGACTCTTTCCGGGTAAGCTAAGATCAAGATGGGATAGCCCCTTTGAGGTTGTTGAGGCATTTTTTCATGGCGCCGTTGAGGTGCGAGATCCAAAGACTGGCCACACTTTTAAAGTGAATGGCCAAAGATTGAAACCATATATAGAAGGGATTGGGAATGGGGATATGATTGAGTCCATTACTTTGATGGACCCATTTTACTACGATTGATAGATTAATTTCTTGTTCTCTTTTCTTTCCCGTCTATGCTATTTTGTTTTTCTTTGTTCTCGTTATGCTTTATTTGCATCTAGGAGACTTTAAATCCTCTAAAGGTGTAATTCCTTTGGTGTTTGCTGTGCCCGAACGGCATCTGACGGTCTGGTATAGCCACCTAACCGTGTTTGTAGTGAATTCCTAGGAGACCAACTGAGACGGTGGAAACTAGAGTTCGAATGGCAAAGCCTAGAACACAAAGATTTGGGATTTCCGATATTAGAGTCTGGTTTAAATACCCAGGGGTGTGGAGATTGCTTCAAAACTACCTCGGCTTGAACTATGTATGGCAGCCCCATAGGTTGAGGTAGCTTTATGCGTCTCGATTCTGGATACCGAATCAACCTAGTTTGTCACCCTGTTGGAGAATAGGGAAAGTTACAAACACAGTTAGGGAGAAAAGTAGTACCCGTGGTTTTCGCGTGAAGATTATACCTTTAGTGGGCATTCCATTATGTTCTTATGTGCTATATTTATTCCGGATGTCAATTAAAGGTAGAAATGGTTAAGTATACTTTGGGCGGTACTAGCCCGAAGGCTATAAACTACGCTGGGTTTTATTACCTGGGGGATTCTGAAGTGATAACTTGATGCCATAACTCTGGTGCCTTTTGTTAGGTGTTAGGAGTTAGTTTTCCATTTTCTTGAAGCATGTACACTTGCGAGTGCTTCTTCTTTTTGTTAAACTATGCTGTTGCAATGTAGCAGAAAAAGGTCATTGCATGCATGTGGGTGGAAGGGACCTCCCTAGCCTGAGTAAGACCTTGATTTCTACTTTGTGGTTTATGGGAAATCAAGTATTCAATCGCATGTTTAAATGCTTAGAACTTTGTTTTTGTCGTATTTAAAAACAAAATATATATATATATATTTGTGTTGTACTTGTTGTAAAAAAAAAATTAATTAATTTCCCGCACGTGCGGCAAAATCTCACAAAACCAAATTGCACACTGCTTAATAAGTAGGTGCGGGGGGCCTTGTGCGTTGACTAAGCCGCACATGCGGCTTGATTCCCGTACGTGCCGGACGACGAATTTTTCAACCAAAAAAAAAAAAAATTTGCAAGGAGGGGAATCGCCGCACGTGCGGCCTGGGCCCCGCACGTGCAGGAAATTGTGAATTTGTGAGATTGCACTCTGCTTAATAAGCAGGTGCGGGGCCAAGTGCGGGAATTTTTCGAAAAAAAAAAAATATTTGTTTTGTTTCGTTTAATTTTTTTTTATCATTATTATTATTATTATTTGGATTTCATTTTTAATTTATTTAAGTAAATAAATTTTAAATAAATACATAAATAAATTTTAAAAATAAATAAATAAATATACAATTATTTTATTTATAATTATATATATATATTAAAAAAACAAACAAACAAACAAACAAACAAACCTTATCTACACACCTACCACACACTCCCAACCTCACTCAATCTCAGATTTCGTTCTCTCTCTCTCTCTCTCTCACTCTCTCTTTCACAACACCACCATCTTCACCTTCTTCTTCTTCTTCCTTCTTCTTCTTCTTCTTCTTCTTCCCTTTTCTTCTTCTTTCATCTTCCTCACCACCATCATCTCACCGCTGGCATCACTTCCCTCTCCGTCCAACGAATCTCTGGCAACCACCATTTTTTCCAGCGAACCTCCATTCTTTTTCTCTCTTTCTCCATTTTTTCAAGGTAATTTTTTTTCTTTTATGTTTAGATTTGTGGGCATAGGAGCAGAGAAGTAAAGTTTTGATTTTATTTTTTTTCTTTTTGGATCAAATCTAGTGTTCATCCTTAAAAAAAACACAAAAAAACACACAAAAAAAAAAAAAAAACAATTTTGAAGTGTATATGTTACTCTCTGCACACCTCCAATTCTGGTAATATTCTTTCATTTCTCTTTATTTTTCCATTGAGGACAATGTCATAATCAAGTTGGGGGATGAGGGTTATATTTTCTTTTGTACATTTCTATTTGGCTCATAATTCATGCTTATACCTGTTTCACTTGATTGCATTACTTCACTTGATGTGACTTTTTGCTAGTAGGATGATGATATTTGCATATGTTTATTAGAGAG
Organism: Camellia granthamiana; assembly: GCA_036172215.1. Taxonomy (NCBI): domain Eukaryota; kingdom Viridiplantae; phylum Streptophyta; class Magnoliopsida; order Ericales; family Theaceae; genus Camellia; species Camellia granthamiana. Next base: position 59,766,024 of record CM069906.1, on the reverse strand, counting down.
CATAGTAGACTTGTATGAAAAGGGTTTATTGGGTAGATACTTGCATGCCATGTTTGCACGAGGAGAGTTGTCTGTGTTTATGGTATTAGTACACTTGTCATGAGTATGCCTTAATTCACATGAACACACTATCATAGCGGTGATCTTTTTATTATAATCTCTGGTATACATCATTGATAATAGTTAGAGTTACAGAAAAGAATAAATAAGAAGCCAAGATTCTTAAAAAATAAAAAATAAAAAAAATAAAAAAAAAAAGAAGCACACTTGACTTGTTTGGGTTCGTAGCCTTTTTAACTCGAGTTATTAAGCTCGTAGGGGTGTCTCTACACCTAATGCCCTAAAACAGTCTGGTTTGGGAGTCATTGGCCCAAAACTTGCTACATGGGTTAATTAGAAAGCTTGAGGGACTTGGACATTGCACAGTTAAGGAAAAATAAGAAAAATGACTTGTTCGGATTCGTAACCTTTTTAACTCGAGTTATTAAGCCCGTAGGGGTGTCTTTACACCTAGTGCCCTAAAACCGTCTGGTTTGGGAGTCATTGGCCCAATGCTTGTTACATGGGTTTATTAGAATGCTTAATGGATCAGGACATTGCACAGTCATCAAAAAAAAAAAATTTTGAGAATCTTGGCTGCAACAGATTAGTTTTTCTGTATATGTTGGGTATTATTATGAGTTACACTGGGCTATTATAGTGGACAGTTAACTAATATGGAGATTGCACTTTACACCAAGGGTACTCATGACTTGTCTACTAGCATGCACAAGTACAGGAAACTTTATTTTTGTATTAACTGAATTGTGATTTTGACTTAATAGGTTCCTTCATACTTGTCCATTGTGCCTTTAATGACTCATTATGTCTCAATATCATACTGTAGTGGCACATAAGTTGATTGTTAGGTGGAGTAGTGTAGTCAATTGTTGTTGAGTATATATAAATATGTTAATGTTTGTGGGTATCATTTCTGGAAACCCTCACGAGACTTTACTCGTCCACTTGGGGTAACTTTGTGGTTTAAAAGCTTGTTGCATATGCTAAATGCAACCGTTCTCTCACGAAAGAGGAACTAGCTAGATTTTGTTTGATTTTATTTTATTTTTATTACTTGCTTGAGGACTGGCAAATAATAAGTTGGGGGATGTGATTAAGGCCGAAATGTACATCATTGAGGCCGTTAATTAGAATATTTTAACTTCACTTACTGATCAAACTGTATACTTTATGTGTGTTGAATGTCATCAGGTTGTACATAGTCGGAGCATAAAATGGGCAAAAAGACAGAATTTGGAGAGAGTTAACTTTCCCGCACATGCGTTGACTTTTCCCGCACGTGCATTGACTTTTTCTGGGAAAGTCAACCCGACGTTTTAAACCTGTTTGGAATGGATCAGAAGTATAAAAAGGCAAGGAAAATGCTGGATTAGGGTTCTGAACTTGTTTTGACCTAAAGAGAGAGGCTAGGGTTTGAAAGGGAAGAGAAACTAAAAGCTTCAACGATGTCTCCCATGGTGGTTCCTTCTCCATCTACCTCCTTCGACTCCTCCATGAGTGGCTAGTCTCCTTTTCTAAGATTTTGATGAAACCCTAGCCATGTAATTATTTAGTTTTCTTTTTTATTTTTAATTATGTAAAGGTTTGAACATTTGTATGGTGATTTAAAAATTTCTTTTATATATTTTTCATTATTTCTTCGAATATTTGACTTTCTGTGATTGTTGAATGTTATCCATACATGAATTTTCTATTCCTTCACATTCAAGGTATGAGACGAACCATACTACGAGGAACGAGTCGTATCACTACTGTAGTTTAGAGTGAACGATTCGTATTACTTGAGATGGTTCGTACTCGTACATTGAACGTGATGATCTTCTTGTTAAATGCTTTGAGCTTGTAGTTGCGAAGTATTAATCCGTTCAAACCATAGCATAATTGATTTCAATTGGAAACCCTAATTACGTGGCTAGTAGTGGACTCTTTGCCCTAGTTTTTCCCCCAATTCAGTAAATCCACTGTCAGTTATAATTGATAATTTAATTCCTTAGTTTATTTTATTTGTTATTAAATTAGGTTATGAACAATCAATCTTTTTATCAAAATTAATTTAGGAATTTAACAATTAAATTAGATTAATTTCACAATTGTCCCCGTGGATTGATACCTGAACTTGCCATTATTCTAAAAGAATTTGGTATAATTTAGTATTTAATTTTAGTGTGTTCAATGACCCATCACATTCCAGTTTAGCTTATCCATAATCCTATAACCACTTGACAGTTGATCAACAAAATAATAATTGTTTGGAATTTAAATTTCTATTTTACGTATAAATTACACAAATAGATAAAAATTTCTTTATTTGTACATTACACAAATATTTTCATTATCAATTCTACTTTTAATTTAATTTATTTTATTTTTTAAAATAATAATAATAAATTCCTGCACACAAAATAGTTACAACTACTTTTTTTGTTTGTTATTATATATATCATTAACACTAATTTGGGACACAGTATGTCTATTTTCTTCCTTTTTAATACTTGTATTTAATAAGAATTGACTTTCTAACCTCTCAGACAAAACTATATATGGATGGCCAAACTAAAAATATAATTAAAAAGTTTTATTTATTTATTTATTTGCATCAACTAAGAACAAAACTTGAGACATTTAAGCATGGCAATTAAATTTATCCATGGTGAAGTGGACTATGCCATATCAATACTATAATTAGTTTAAAAATTATCTCGCTAAAACCCAACCTTCTACCATATCATTAGAAATTAATTAGGGACTATCGTTTAAGAATCTCGTGGTTCATTTCATATAGTGTTGACCATAAATTACGAGATTCTATAATACGTCCTCAAAAAAGTATATATCATCATAATTTGTTTATTTATATGTGTCATAATTAAATCACTTTCAATCCTAATTAAATTGACCATAATGATTCATAATTAAATATTACTTAAAACATAACAAAAGATTTCTTTGGCCAAAATCAAAATAGTAATTACAAAAGTCATAATCAACGCTACAACGAATCGTAATAAAAAATCAGATCGTAAATAGATCGTATGTTCTACTCTATTTTAAAGGTGTGTTACACATTTTTCTAATTTTCAATCCTAATTCATACTTCATCCTATTCTCTTGTCTTGTAGAGGAATAGGAGATGAAAATTAGCACTATACCATGATCGATTAAGAGTAAGGTGTGTTTGGATGGGATGATTCAAATCACCCAATTTGGGAAATGTGTATACTTTTCATACATACATGAATGTGGGAGAGAATTTTGAAGAGTGCATTTAATTAGAAACACGTCTTTGAATGTCTTACAAAACTTGAATTGGCTCATTGTTACTGGTGCAAGTCGTGTTGCATGTGCTTTATTTATTTTTTTTTTTTTTTTTGTTATTATTTTTTAGAGTTAATTACCTAAAATTCTTATTTACAAATATTATGATAGCTTAGGTTCTATTTAAGATTTTTTAAATCAATAAGTCATATTTAATAAAATTGATAATATTATAATTTTTTCTCAATTTTTAAAATTAAGAAAATTATCAATTTTGTATAGTAATATTTCAGATAACTGTTTCACTAACGGGTGAAAAAAAAGAAAGCATGAAATTAAACGTTTTTGCCATCTACTTATTGGTTTGATTCAACTATCCAATAAAATTAAAAACATTAACAGTTTTTTTCAGTTTTAAAACTGATAACATTATCATTTTTTTCATTTTTTTCATTTTTAAAGTTTTTTTTTTCAGTTTTGCACATCAATATTCTATCATCATGTATGGATACAAAATTTTTAATTTTGCACAAAAAAATAATTCAATTTTTTAAATTTTTTTTAAAATTTAGTCTTTTTTTTTTTTTGCAGATAATTTTTTTTTTTGTTTTTTCAATTTTAAAGTTGATGTTTAAAGTTTTGAAAATCAAAATAAATGTCAAATCATCATTTTTTTTATAAATAATCATAAATGATAAACAATCATTATTTAAAAGGCAATTCTGACTATTAAAAATTTAATTGGACTTAAAGGTCCAAAAAATCGTAGTCAATATTTAATGGAGTATAAGTTCATAATAACTTGTATGTAAATGTTCCTAATTTTTATAATAATTTTTAGTTTTTCGTATTCTATCTTTTTAGGGCAAATTACACTAATAGTCCCTATAGTTTGAAACTTGTGTCACTTTAGTCCCTAACCTTTCAATTGTGACACATTTGACCCTGAATTTTAAATCTTATTCCAAATAAGAACAATTAAACATACCATTTCTTAATTTCAAGGACAAAATCGTCAATTTGATAAAATATAAATTAATTTGACAAAAATAAATGTCAAAAAAATATTTCTACTCACCAAAAATAAAATTATATAAAATTGATAAAAATTAATAAAAATTACATGATTAAATTTTTTAAATTAATTTTACATGATCATCATCCAAACACATAATAAAAATTAATTTGGTAAAAAAAAATGTCTAAAAAATTTATCAATTTTATATAATTTTATCTTTAGTAGCTAGAAATAATTTTTAAAAATTCAAAAATAATTTTTTGACATTTATTTTTGTCAAATTAATTCATATTTTATCAAATTAATGATTTTGCCCTTGAAAAATTCAATAGTATATATAATTATCCTTATTTGGCACAAGATTCAAAATTCATGGTCAAATGTGTCACAATAGAAAAGTTGGGGACCAAAATGACACAAGTTCCAAACTGTAGGGACCATTAGTATAATTCACCCAAAAATAAATAAATGTCTACAAGATTTATCAATTTTACATAATTTTATTTTTAGTTGGTAGAAATAATTTTTAAAAATTCAAAAATATTTGTTTGACATTTATTTTTATCAAATTAGTTTATATTTGATCAAATTGACGATTTTACCCTTGAAAAATCTAATAATATCTTCAACTGTCCTTATTTGGAACAAGATTCAAAATTCAGGGTTAAATGTGTCACAATTGAAAAGTTAGAGACTAAAGTGAGACAAACGCCAAACTATAGGGACTATTAATATAATTCACCCATCTTTTTATAATAGTTGGATTCATTAGACAATATGAGTGGGCATTGAATGTATAATAGAAAAATAAATGGTAAATTACACTAACACCCCTAGAAGTTTCTGTTCAATACAGTTCCCCCATCACATTTGAAAAATTACACTTACCGTCCTATCAGATTAAAATGGCATATTTGCCCATTAGCCTTTATACATATAAAATAGGAAAAATTACACAAATAGTCCTTATAGTTTGGGGCTTTTGTCACTTTAGTCCCTGACTTTTCAATTGTGATATATTTGACCTTGAATTTTGAATCTTGTTCCAAATAAGGACAATTGAAGATATCATTAGATTTTTCAAGGGTAAAATTGTCAATTTGATAAAATATAAACTAATTTGACAAAAATAAATGTCAAACATATTTTTGAATTTTTAAAAATTATTTATACCCACTAAAAATAAAATTATGTAAAATTGATAAATCTTTTAGACATTTTTTTTTTTTTACCAAATTAATTTTTATTATGTGTTTGGATGATGATCGTGCAAAATTAATTTTAAAAATTAATCATGTAATTTTTATTAATTTTATCATTAGTGGATAAAAATAATTTTTAAAAAATTAAAAATATTTTTTTGACATTTAATTTTGTCAAATTAATTTATATTTTATCAAATTGACTATTTTACCCTTGAAAAATCTAATGATATTTTCAATTGTCCTTATTTGAAACAAGATTTAAAATTCAAGGTCAAATATGTCACAATTGAAAAGTCAGGGACCAAAATGATACAAACCCCAAACTATAGGGACTATTAGTGTAATTAACCCTATAAAATAATACAAATATTTTGTTTATATCATTTCAAGGGAAATAATAATTATCATTTTTTAGTTTAACTCACATAAAAAATTGAGTTTTTTTTTTATTTTTACTGAATTTTTTTAATATGTTAAACAAATTTTTTTTTATTTTTTAGATACACCTAATCTAGATATACTTAAACTATAATATTCACCAAATTCAAAATATATATATACATTATCTTATTTTATTGTATGTAATGGATTTTTTTTTTAAGTTTTTTATACAAATTTTATACTTTTAAAATATATTTAGATTAAATTGATCTAATCTAGATATAATAATGAAACAAAAATGAAAAATTATATTCATATATAAAAATTTACACATTAAATATCATAAAAAAAAAAAAAAGTTGTAATAGTGATATTGTTGTAAATATAAATCATGTTTATGGTTATTTTGTTTTAAGTGAAAGGTCACCATTAAACTATATTATTGTGTTTGAAAATTCTATATAAAATTTATGTTTGTATATCATGACTCAATAAGAATATATTCAAGTAGAATTTAATTATGAAAAGTTGTAGAATGTAGTCATAATGATAGGAAGAAGAAATGGTAGGAAAATAGCAAGATAGTCATTTAAAAAATTTAAGGGCATGACATCAGCAATCAATGGGGTAATTTGTAATGAGATTACAAACCTCAGGGAGAGGAATGTAATTTTTCAAATGTGATGGGAGATTTGCATTACACAGAAACTTTAGGGGGTGTCAGTGTAATTTATCCAAAAATAAAAATTAGCGTAAACATTTCAAATATTATCCTATATTTTGTAGATCAAAACCAATCTCATAAAATAATTATAGTCCATATTACATGGTTGGACTTGTTATCATTAAATATGTAATTTACCATGTCGTTTCACTTTTGTTATGCATATATATGTAGAAAACACTTGGAAATTAAAAGGTGAAGGAATGAATTTTATCAAAATACTTTAGTTTTCAATTTCCTTTACTTATTTTATTTCATAATAATAATAATAATATTACAATGTTAATTGGATGTTTTATTTCTTCACTTTTAATGGTAATAATAATAATACAATGTTATATTCTAAAATTTTGGAACTTGCAAGAACTACTTCTCCGTTATAATAACAAAAGTTTGGAGGTTTATATTCAAACTTTTTAGCCTTACAAAAGGTACAACGTGTCATTTTACGTAATTCATTTGTCAGAATGCAAACAATTTGCGATGATGTGTCATCTGTTTTTCATATATATAAAACAAATTACAGGCATAGTCTAAATAATAAAATATGTCCAAAATAATAATTAATTTTGTATGTTTACCATTCATTGGAGTTGTCTTGTCATGTCCTTTTAAAGAGTAAGTTGTGTTGTCAAATGTGTTTGAGCCTTTGCATTTCATTTCCTGTAGTAGTGTAAAAATGGTCTGCGACCTGCGGTGGGCCCGGTCCGTTTAGGCCCGGGCTCGGGCCCGACCCAACCCAAGCCCCTGGGCCTGAGCTATCATTTTGAAGCCCAACCCGTGGCCCAGCCCATCGGCTCACTTAAGGCTCACTCAAGGCCTGGTCAGCCCAAGGCCTAGTATCTTTTTTATTGGAAAATAATAAAGTTTTGGTAGAAAAAATTTTAAAAAACAAAAAAAAAAATGGTTAGGCCCACTTAAGGCCTGAATATCCCTGTGCTTGGGGCTGGGCCTACGTCTAATTTTTTGGCCCGTAGGCCAGCCAGCCAGCCCAGCCCAGCCCGAATTTTGACGGGAGCCCCCGAGGCCCGACATGGGACAAACTTGACCGAGCTAGGCCAAATTTACACCCCTAATTTCCTATTATTTGAAATATTTTCAATATATTCTTTTTGTTGTTCAGCTATAAATCTGGCATATCAATTCCTTTCTCGAGTACGACATTCTAAAACTACATCTGTGATAAATCCTTTCATTAGTAATTGTTACAAATCATGAACATTTTTTTTCCATCGAAATTGACATACAAGTTCACCATTGGTTTTGTCCATCTCTTTTTGTTAGTGAAGGAGTGTTTTCTTTCCTTGCTCTGACTGAAAATCTGAAGAAAAAAAAATTAATTAAAACAAAGAGGGAAAAAAAATTAATTTCAACTAAGAAGAAAGAACAGGCATCTACCAATAAAAGGACTAAATTTATTTCACTTAAAAAATTAACTTAGATCAAAGCAGAAATTTGTTATTTTGCAAGGAAATCTAATCAGTTTGTATGTATTAATATGTGAGTTTGAAAAGCCACAAATGTATATTTTTATACCACTTTCTTGGAAGGCCAAGACCTTTCTACATATTTTCATAATTAACATTATCATAGTTGGTTCATATATTTTGGCTTTTCTCTATAAAAGTGAAGTACATGATAAAAAAATCTTACACAATCAAAAATTAATATACTAGAACTATGTACAAAGAAAGTAAACAGAGCAAAAACAATGATGAAATTTTTTCACAAATCAATTAAGTAAATGATAAAAAAAATTAGGCAATCAAAAATCAATATACCAGAATTGTGAACAGAGAACGAAAATAAATCAAAATGACTGTGAAACATAATTTATTGAAAGACCATGCGATTGTCTATTTGGTTTTGAAACAAAGTGTGCTATTATGTTTGTTTAAAATCATTGGGCTATGTAATAGATTTGGTCTGAAACATCCAAAATAAAGTGGGTAATGCTGATTGTAAAATCCATTTTAGATTGTGAAACAAGGTTGTTCTGAACCCTCCGAAGCAAAGTGAATTATTATTTCTGAAAGTGTTGCAGTGGATTGTGATTGGCGGTTGTTTCGAATCCTCCGAAACAAAGTCTATTATTAATACACAAAACCCAATTGAGAAAAAAAAAAATCAAAGGGCTATTAGTTTGCCAGCAAGGTCACTTTGAATCAGCACCACTCATTCAAAGCAGATTAATTGCAAAAATATTTATTTTCTTTATCTATTTTCATGATTTTTCTTGATTTGAATCTCACAAAATTTCTGTTACTCGCCATTCATAAGAAGGTAGTGGAGAAGACAACTATTGAACATGTCACGGTGGTTGTAAACATTTAAAAAAGATAATCATATTATGATCTTTGATGGTTTTTGATGTTTGAATGTTCAATAACACCTTAAAAAAAATATTATGATGTTTGGGTTGAATTCCATGAATATTGAACAAGCCACAATAATAAAATTATTACAAAAATAATCATATTAGGATGTTTAAAGGTATTTGATATTTGAAGGTGATTGAATTTCGGAAGGTGTTTGGTTATTCTGTAGATGTAGGTTGCTGTGTGATATTTAATAAGTTTGGAAGGGTATTTTCAGAATATGAAAAAAGTAAATATATGTATTGTGATGTCCTGGGTCCTAGACTCAGCAAGTATTGTGTAGTCAGATGGTTTGTTTTACTTTTGGCAGTTTGATTATCTTGTTGATTTGTTGAGATTTCAATTTTGCTCTTATTGAACCTCTCTTGCTGTTTCCGGGTTAGAATTTCGAGTTTCAAATGTAAAAACTTGTATAGGGGTGTGGAATCAAAATTTAGCTTTGGCTAGCAAAACCGTTCGTGCAGATTTGAAAACCGCTTGTGCGAAAGTACTCAGGGAATTTGGGAATTTCTAGGCAAAAAATAGCTCGTGCGAATTTGGTAACCGCTTGTGCGGATTTAGTAGAAATCTTAGGTTCTTCTTTGACTCAAACCACTCGTGAGGGATGTGTAATCCACTCGTGTGGATTTCCATTCGTGCGGTTTTTCGCATGCCTGTCTCAAATTTGCATCATTTTTCTCAAATCTGATGCCCAAAACGTGTTGTACCCATTTTTTTCATCTCTCTCTCTCTTTCTATATATATATATATATATTTTCATCTTTTCTCCTCCATCTCTCTACAAACCTATCCAAACTCAAACTTCCCCCTAAGATTTAGCAAAAATTATCAAGATTTAGATAGGTGTCCTTGAGGCATTTTGGGAGAGCTCATCAAGAGCTTCAACTTGTGCGGTGGAGATTGATTTCTGACATCGTCGAATTTGGGGTTTCCTTCTTATCTTCTTTCGAGAGCTTGCGGTAGAGATTTTCTTTGAGTTATATATACATCTTTGCAACTCTATGGTTATTTTGATGTTGTTTGGAGTATATTGAGTTAGAGTTTGATTTTTATGAGATTGTGTTTTGCTCAAAAAGGGTTTTTTCTCAAATCTTTTACCAAACCTCTAATTTATGAACTATGAAAATGTTTTGGGAGTTTCATGAGCAAGAATCTTTTCAAAAATGAGGAAACCCTAATTTTGTGAAAACACTAGACTGGAAGAATTTGAGAAGAATGTGGTATTGATGAAAAATATGAGTTGTGTGATAGTTGAGGTTTCTAATTGCGTAAAATCTTTCAAAATAAGAAACTCTATATTTTCTATGAAAACCCTAGATTTTTGAAAATTGGGAAAAAGTTGAGATTTTGTAAAATCATGAATTGTTGAAACTTTATGTAAGAGAGAAATTGATGTTGAGAAAATAGTGAATAGTATATTGTTATACTTATCTTGAAAAGATGAAGGTTGGAAATGATGATTATCATGTTGAGATTTCTTTAATTAGAAGAGAAACGAAATGTATTTGATGATGTGTTTTTTTTAATCTCTCTGTTGGAATATATATTGTATATATATATTGAGTAGAGATGTAGAACTTGATCATAATAGAATATTGTGTGGATGAAATGAGAAAGTATTGAGAAATTTGAGAAAGTCCAAGGAATTAAACATAGATATATATTGCATTTGCATTTCATTTCATGTTCATTGTTTTCTTTGAAATTTGCATTGTTGAGATCACTTTTGAAATGGAAATGGTTTTGTGGATCTAATGTTGTTTTTGAACCGTTTAGGGTAAATACGATGGGAAATCCGATTAGGAGGTGTAGTTTAAGAATTAAGTTAGCTTGCGTGCCCTTGGTGTAAGACCAGAAACACATACGTACAGGTGCCTAAGTACTCCAGTTAGAAGCCGGTAAGGTAGGATTTGGTAGTGCTTGATACGCCTACCTGTAATCAGGTTTAAGCCTCAGAACATGTAGCCCGTAGGGGCATTATTTTGTATTTTAATTTTTGTTAAATTCTCATTACATGTTGTAAATTATTGTCTTGGAAGTTAGGAATGTATAAAGGCATGCAGAACTTTTCATCTCTAAAATATATGTTTTGAATATACACATATGATTATTAAATTATAAAGGATTCATAATTAATGAGGATTGAAGATTATTGATGAGTTAATTAGAGTTATGAGACGTTAATAATTTGGGGGCGTTACATGTGCTCTTTAGACTTTTAAAATAATAGTATATAGTAGATTTTCACTACTCTTGGTAAAATTCTAGATAAAAAATTTAAATTATATATAATTTAAAAAATTAAGAAAAATTATCCAAAACAAAATATCAGGTTTAATTCTTGTAATAAATGAAGCTCGAACTTTTTAATTGTTCCAATTTAAAACCCCCAACTTTTAAGAATGTATCACCATCTATTAGTACAACTAATGAGATAGGAATAATTTAGACAATTTAACTACTTTTTGTTGGTGGTGATGGATGGCAGTGGCTATGAAATAGGGAATGAAGGAGAGGGGTGGCAATGAGATGAGGAAAAGAGATAGAGGGATAGCAATAAATTAGGGAAGATGATGGGTGATGATGGACAACAGTAAGAGCGTGAGGTGGCTGTTAGTAGTAATAAAGAAAAAAATGATTAAATTGTCTAAATTTCTCATTTTCCATTAATATAACTAATGGATAGTTACAATTGATACTAATTTAAAATTTTAGAGTATGAAACAATTAAAAAGTTAGGATTTAATTTGTTAATGAGGTCAAATTTTAGGATTTTGTTGTAATTTTTTTAAAATCTATAAGAATGAGATGACAATATCATTTTTGAAATTAAATTCATATTTATAAATATTTTATTTTAAAATAAAAGGTGCATATTAAACCACATTATTATATGTGAAAATTGTGTATAAATTTTTTATTTATATATCATTATTACTCTATTATGGATATACATATAATCCATTTTACATAGATAGTATAAAAAAAAATAATTTTTAAGTGGCATTTTTGTAATAATTTTTTAATTTTAAATTTTAACCTATGTGCAAAACTATAGAAGATCACTATAAGATTAAAAAAATTTAACGAATTGAATATACGATTGTTAATATATGGTATATCAAGGAAGAAAAATGTTAGGGATCTCAAATATTTTATCAAATATCTCACATGGGTGTTGGACCTACACCATGTGAGTTGGATCCAGTGTCACTATTGTGCGTAAACAGTGACTGTTGTGCGACCCGTGTGACTCATTTTGGATCCTATTTTGATGATCAGAACCGTTAAAAATTTGGGAACTATCGAGAACAATATACCTATAAAATAATTAAGTTGATTGGATATCAATAACATGTTCATCAAATAACATTTATATTTAATTTGATACATACATATTCATTTTTTTTTTTTTTATGTATAGATGTTATTCAATGAACAAGTTATTGATATCTGATTAACTTGATTTTTTACAAGTATATTGTTCTCGATATTTTCTAAATTTTCACGGTTCGAATCATCAAAATAGGACCCAAAATGCGTTCCACGGACCACACAACAGTCACTGCTGTGTTTCACGCACAGCAGTGACACTAGCTCCATGTGAGTCCCATGTGGGTTTTACACCCCTATGAGATATTTAGTAAAACATTTGGGATATCTAGCATTTCTCTATCAATGAACCTTGTTATTTTAATTACTACTCTTTTCGAAAAGTGATTATTTGGTGGTGTTGGAATATTATTACACATCATTTATCACTTGACATTTGTCAGGTTCTCTCCTAAAAGGCCAACAAAAAGTTTTTGATTCCTACTATTTTAATCAATGAATATCAAGTTAAGACACTACATAAATTTGCCCAGAACTACCAAATAATTTTTTCTTTTTGAGCTGTTGTCTATTTCTTAATTTAAAATCCCTCTTACTATCTTGAATTTAAAATATTTCGTTCAAAATGAGAATAGGCTAGGTCGGAAACTTATAATCTAAAATTGAATGATGAATTGATTTTATGATTATAACTTCATTCCATAACAAATTATAGAGATACACATTTATACTATTGTAAAGGAATGGCTAGAGTTAGTGTTGATGTCTCAATTTTTAGATATTTCCAAAATAATAACAGTTACATGAGCAGTTATGTATTTAGATTTTTATGTTTTTTTTTTTTTATATACTTTGTTCAAATCTTACAAATGCCTTTTCAAATTTGTAAAATCTTTTAATTTTTAAATTTTGAATTCAATCATACATTTTATAATTTTATTTTACTTTAAAAAAATAATCATATGTACAAGCATCTCATATGTCCACCACTTCTACTTCTTATTATGAGGAGCTCTTAACAAAATGTTTGAATTGAAAAAAATTAGATGAAAAAAAATAATTTTGTGTTTTGAATATATAAGAAAGCAAAACATGTGATAGAGATATGGGTGACATTTTTTTTTTCCCTTTATATTTCATGGGCAATTTTGGTTTCAAAATATTTAATAACCAATGAACTTGTTTCTTGCCAAATCTTACAATTTTGTGAGAAATGAAATAGGCAAAATAAGAGAGTTCACTTTTTTACAAATTCTCACTTTCACAACCAAACATGAAAAAGAGTTTTCCTTCTTATCATTTCAAGCAAAATTATCCCATGCAAATGGAGTATAAAAAGCTCCTAATTTTTCTTTTCTTTAAATGTGCTATTCGCACTGTCATATTTTTTTATAAATACATTTCATATTTTATTTTTGTATAAAACAATTATAGATAATACAGTTTTCAATGCAGACTAAAATGTAAAAAATTCTTATTAACATGTGTCCTTAAGTCATATGTTAAGAATGATTAAAATATCACAAAGATGTTTCTTAAGGCACATGTTAACAAAATCTAATGTAAAATTTGAAATGCAATTATCCAAAAATAGAGTGCAAATAGTATTTTTCATTTTTTTAATAAAAAGAATGAAAATTAAAACAATTTCACTAAAGATTAAAAAAACTCCTTACAAGTTTTTTTTTTTTTTTTTTTTCTCTTTTTCATTTTTCTCTTTTTTTTTCTTTTAATAATTTTTTCCAAACAAAACCGACACACATTTGTCAAAAGACATTTTCAGAAATTTCTCAGCCTAATTTCCCTTTTGAGTGATTAGCAAAACAGTTTTTTTTGTAATTGTAGCAATTATTTTATTTTGTTTTTTCTTTTTTTGACTTCGTAATGGCCTCTTTAAAGATGATGGGAGTCAATTGCTATTGTATCACAGTTGTCAAGGTTCATCGGATATATGTTTCATGACTATCTAATGAAAAATAAGGTATATTTACTCACCAATGTTCAAGAAAAAAACAGTTAGTTCAATAAATTTAATATAATTATATTAATTTTTTAATAAGATTAAGACTACTAAAATTAATACAGACGGCTGGTAAACATATAAATAAACAAATCTAAACATATATTTTAGTAAAAAAGACACAATATATAATATTATTTTTTTATGTATGCGACTCATGAATTACTAATAAAAAATATCCTAAATATTATATGAATTAAAACCTAAAATAAGTAAGTATAATTATATCAAAAATATAATTTTTTCGACACTTTAAAGAGTGTGAATGTAATTTACCCTAAAAAGTAATAGGGAGTTCTAACTAGTTGGCAATTAGCCAAGAGCCCATAGCTGGAAAAGTGGTCAAAAGTAAGGCGGCTGTTACAATATGCCTTGTGCGTGCACTCTATAATATTTCGTGACAAATATGATAATGACCTTATTTGGTAGGGCTTATTTCCAGTTTATTTTAGTTTTTAACTTAGTTTAAGCTATTTTGATGTGTTTGGTTCAGCTTAATAATACAGCTTATAACTTTTTGTAACTCAAAAATCAACTTATTCTTTGAGTATGTGAGGAGAAGCTTAATTTATAAGTCAAAAATCAGCTTATGTTCACAATTATAAGCTATAAGCTGTTAGGCTATAAGTTATAATCACTTTCCCATAACTCTACCAAACGGGACCAATATATACCCAAAAAATCATTAAAATAGTTTGAAATATTTTTTATTACAAATAATTTGGGATAAATTATACATATACCTCTAAAGTTTATTTAAAATGTGAATTGTCTTTTATTATTTGGAAAATTATACCTTGTTAGAATTTTTTATTTAACAGAATTAATTGAAAAAATAAAAATTTTAAACTAATTCCTATACAATAATAAAATTATATGAATTATCAATTGAAATATTTTTCTGATAGTATCATAAAAGCTGTTAATTGACTTTATGATTTATTAATAAAATAGACATTTATTATGAAATTAAAAACTTCAAGTGACAAGATTTAATTTTCAAAATTACATGGGATAATTCGTATTTTAAGTAAACTTTAAAAAGTGTATTTGTAGTTTACCCAATAATGTATAATATTTATACCCTATCAGTCATAACATAATCAAAATGTCTATATTATAATCACAATGATTCGTAACTTTTAGTTTGTGGGTACTGAATTTGAATGGAAATGAAAAAGTGTGGGAAATATAAACAAAATTTAGTTTATGTTTCATTCATATTTCTCTCACGTTTTCTTTTAACTTTCTAAATCTATAATTCAAATACATACAAATGATGCACATTATAAAATTATCTTTGGGTAAATTAAATTTTGTACCCTGCACTTTGCATCAAATCTCATTTTAACCCATGTACATGAAATTGTAATAGTCAATCACTATACTTCTGGTCAAATCTCAATTTAGTCCCTACATATGAAATTATAACAATCAACCCACTACACTTCTGATCAAGTGTCAATGTCTTCCTTTTATTACTTCACTGCAAAAATCTTTAATAAAATTCAGTAATGTGACAAAAGATATGACTATAAAATGAAAGCAAAGAAAAAAAAATCACCCCCATTTTCCGCCTATACATATTTCATTTTAAAATTTACGTCAAATTATGACTACATTCGGATAAAACAAAACTCAAATTGTAAATGATTAAGGAAATGAATTAGGGTTTTGCAGAAATTAGAATCACAAAACTCTATTTTCCATAGTAACACAGTTTTCTGTCTATTCCTTTTCATTTCTATTTGATTTTTCTGTTGCTTTTTTTTATTTCAAAAGCTCTATTTTCTTACATTTTCATGAACATATATATATATATTGTATTATATTACTCTTACATGTTTATCACTTGAGACAAAATATGTATTAATTGAAAATGATAATGATTTTCCTCTCTTTTTTTCATTTTATAATCACATATGATTAAATTATATTAGAGATTTAAATAATAGAATAATAGAATGGAAATATTGACACTTAACTAAAAGTACAGGGAGTTAATTGTTACGATTTCATGTGTAAAGATTAAAGTGAGATTTAATTAGAACTGTAAAAGATTAACTGTTACAATTTCACGTGTAAATACCAAAATATGATTTAGTGCAAAGTGTAATTTACCTTTTGTTTTTTTATGATTTTTACCATAAAATCACATAACAAAATTCTAATATAATATCTTTTTCAGGATAACAAAAATACTAATATAGTATCTTTTCCAGGGTGCGCAAATGTCTTTTCAAGGTTGCGCACATTGATTTCTCCGAAAAGTAATGGCAGAGCTTCCGGCTCTGATTGCGCGCACAGTAGCCTCAGCCCTAACCCCTCGGATTTGTATAGAAGAGATGCCATGACAGATGGTTTAAATTACGGCAAATTACAATTACCTCCCGGAGGTTTAATAAAATTACAAAAATTTTGTTTGGAATGTTCTAAATAAGTGTATTTTTTAACTTTTTATGAAAAGATGTGTACAAAAATAGAAAGATGATGTATCCCAAAAAAGATAAAAAGATAAAAAAATATCCTTATATAGCACACCTCAAACAAACATAGGCTTTCAAATGTACTAACCTCCCATGAAGTTTAATGAAATGTACAAATTTCCCATGAGGTTTTTAAAATGATAGAAAGTTCCCTTGAAATTTCGTTTTTAATTAAATTGACCTCCTCTGAAGTTTAATGAAATTGCAAAAATCTCTGCTAAAATTTTTGAAATGATATAAACCTCTTTTGAAATTTAGGTTTTTATTACAGATTTCATCTTTTGTTACTTTATCGTAAAAAAAATAATATAAAATGTTAGCATTATCAAATAAATTAATTTCATTTACAATTTTCTCTTTAAAATTGTATCAAATTACAAACAAAAAAAAAAGTAAAAAAAATAAAATTCTATTTTTTTCTTTATTATGCCTATAGTTACTGTTAATTTTGTGTGCCTTTTTTAAATCCAAAGTCCTCTAACATCATAAAAAAAAATGACAAAAAATGTTGGTATCATCAAATAATTTAGGATAAATTACACTTACCTCCCTAAGGTTTAATGAAATTGCAAAAATCTTTCCTAATTACAATTTTTGTATGCTTATACACCTACCCAAACCAAATTTTTGGTTCCATCCCTGCACAAGAGTGATTAAGATACAGAGAGAAATTGGTTTTTGTAATTATTGTTGAACCCTTTTAAGTTTAGGAACTTAGAAATTAAACATAAAATCATAATAAAAAAACAAATATATGAATATGACCTTTCAGAAGTGGGTCTTGTCTTACTCACAAATCTTAGAAAATTTGGCGTATTTATATATTTTATGGACAGGGGACAGCACCTCTGTTTTGTAGTCCTATTGAGATTTGTCCCAAGCCTATTATGATAATCTAAATCGTTCATATTGTAAAATTTGTTGAGTATATTATTCATAAAAAATAAAATTAAAAGATTAGGTTAATAAGATATGCATAGTCCCGTGATCTAGAGATGGCAATTTGAACCCGGCCCGACAGAGACTCGATCCCCCGATCTCGATTATAACGGGTTTTTCCCAAAAATTATCCCTATAGGGTCGGGGACGGTATTAAAAATTGAATCCCAAACTGTTTTCGGGCCGGGAACGGGGATAGGTACCCCAACCCCGGCCCCGCCTCGAATTATCCCCGCATAACTCCCCGAATATTCCCCATATATATATGTAACATGTTTGACTCTGTCCCTCACTCACATGCATTTCGTTTCTCTCTCTCATAGTCTCAGCCTCTCTCATCTATCTCTTTCTCTCTGAGCAGCTGCTTTCACCGTCGTCCCTCTATCGCCGATCTCCCTCCTCCCATCACCGCCGATCGTTTGCCTCATCCCCATCGCCGCTGTCCGATGTCCCTCCTTTCCATTGCCGCTGTCCTCCTTTCCCTTTTCCCATCACCGTCGTCCCTCCTCTCCATCACCGCTATCCGTGACGCCGATCGTCCTTCTCCATCGTCCATTGCGTCCATCATCACAGTCATAGTCACCCATCTTCCTCAGATCTAGTTCAAAACCCCCAGATCTAGTTCGATTTTGACTATTTGCGGAAGTCCATTCGCCTCAAATCTAGTTCAAAACCCCCAGATCTAGTTCGATTTCGACTATTTGCGAAAGTCCATTCGCGCATATGAAGATCAACTACAAGAATGTGAAGAGCTTTGATTTGCTGTATAACCTTAAGATTAACTACAAAAATGGAGATCACTTGGTTTGCTTTGAATATGAACATTTGTTGATTTTATTTTTTTTTAATTATTTTTTGATGAACATTTGTTTGACTTTTTTTATTATTATTATTATTTGTTGGTGATAATGATGATGTTGATGATGATGGAGTCATTAATGTTGGATGGATTTGTTTTAGCTTGTTTTACAGATTGCTTAATCTTTCCTTTGAAAAAAAAAACTAATATGCTATTTAATTCGGGATTTTTTTGGGGTCAGGGATACCCGATCCCCGTAAAGGAGCGGGGGCGGCGATGGGTTCCCTGCCGGGGATCAGAGGCAGGGACGGGGAATTTAGCTCTTTCGGGGATCGGGGATCGGGGACAGGGAGTGTAGTCCTCGCCCCGCCTCGCCCCACCCCATTGTCATTCCTATCGTGATCAAGTCTTAAGTATTTTTAAACAAATTATCAAAATCATACTAATCGTTTACTTTTTAAAAAACATATGTGATCTTGTTATGAGTTATATATGTCCAATTAATTTGATTTTTTTTCTATGAATCATTTACCCAACAGACCATATGAACTAAAGGTGGACAAACATCCGTCCGATCCGCCAAAATTGAATGACCCAAACTAATCAGTCACAAAATAGGCGATTTTAATGATTCGAGTAGACAAATGCGGATATATTTTTTCCAATCCACTTAAGTTTGGATTAATGGCGGATAGAAAGTCACCCGACCAAACCTGATCCACCAATATTTCTAAGAAAATATAGTTATACTTGTATGCTTTGTGTGTTAAAAAAAAATTATAAAAAAAAAAAAAAAAACTTTTATTTAGTAATTATATTGCTGTTTATGAAATATGAAAGTTTGGGCTTTTTTTTTATTATAAAAAATGAACAAATAAAATTTTGGCCACAAAATATAAACAATTACTGTAAAATAATTCAAAAAATACCCAAAATAGTGAAGTTCAACAATCAAATCAATCTGCATTTACCCCGTCAACCTAGGAATGGCAACGGGGCGGGGCGGGGGATCACCCTCCCCGTCCCCGATCCCCGATGGCCAAAATTTCCCCGTCCCCGGCCCCGATCCCCGACGGGGAACCAATCAAAGTCCCCATCCCCGTCCCCAACGGGGATCGGGTTTCCCCGACCCCCGAAATTCCCCGATCCTCATCAACAGATCAAAAAACAACATCATCACCACCATCAGATCAAAAATCAAAAAAATCGTTCAAAAAAATAAAAAAAATTCACTTACACAGATCTGTTACAGTTCAAAAAAAAAAAAATTGCATACACATACAGATCTGTACAGAACACAGATCTATATTCGTTCAAAAAAAATTTTAAAAAAAATTGTATACATACATATCTGTTACCCAAAATCTGTTACAGATCTACATACATCTGTTAGTAACAAATCCAAAAACAGGACAGCAAATAGACTGATCTAGATCTACCCAAAAAATTGTATATATACATACATACATATCAGTTACAGATCTACCCAAAATCTGTTTCAAAACAAGACCTGTGTCGGTGGAGGACGATCGGGGGAGGAGGACGACGGACGAGGACGATCGGCGGAGGAGGACGACGGATTAGGACCATCGGCGTCGGAGGAGGACGAACAGCGGAGGACGAACGGCAGAGGAGGACGAACGGCGGAGGAGGACGGCGGAGGAGGCGAATCGCCTTCGCGGAGAGGTGCGAGAGTGAAGGGTAGAAGAGAGAGAGAGAGAGAGAGAGAGAGAGAGGGGAGGAGAAATTCAGAGTGAAGAGGCTGCGGTTTGGTTTGGTGATATATCAACCAAACCCTATATATGTTATATATATATAAGGGTAAAATAGTAATTTTATATCGGGGAAAACGGGGCGGGGATCGGGTCGGGGTCGGGTCAGGGCCGGGGCCGGGGCTTGAACACTGATCCCCGTCCCCGGCCCGAATCTGTTCGGGGATTAAGTTTTAAATACCATCCCCGTCCCCGCGGGGGTATTTTTCGGGGAAAACCCGCTTAAATCGGGGTCGGGATCGGGGATCCCCGTCGGGCCGGTTTCAAATTGCCATCTCTACGTCAACCTGCACAATCTGCTCAATCTCCATCTGCTAATCAAGCGGACATATGTGGATTGATTTTTTTTTCTAATCCACCTAAATTCGGACGGATGACAGATGAGAGGCCACCCAACTCAACCCGATCTGTTAACACCCTTAATATAAACGGTTCGTAGGAATGGCAACGGGGCGGGGCGGGGCCGGGGATCACCCTCCCCGTCCCCGATCCCCGATGGCCAAAATTTCCCCGTCCCCGGCCCCGATCCCCGACGGGGAACCAATCAGAGTCCCCATCCCCGTCCCCAACGGGGATCGGGTTTCCCCGACCCCGAAATTCCCCGATCCTCATCAACAGATCAAAAAACAACATCATCACCACCACCAGATCAAAAATCAAAAAAATCGTTCAAAAAAATAAAAAAAATTCACTTACACAGATCTGTTATAGTTCAAAAAAAAAATTGCATACACATACAGATCTGTACAGAACACAGATCTATATTCGTTCAAAAAAAATTTAAAAAAAAATTGTATACATACATATCTGTTACCCAAAATCTGTTACAGATCTACATACATCTGTTAGTAACAAATCCAAAAACAGGACAGCAAATAGACTGATCTAGATCTACCCAAAAAATTGTATATATACATACATACATATCAGTTACAGATTTACCCAAAATCTGTTTCAAAACAAGACCTGTGTCGGTGGAGGACGATCGGGGGAGGAGGACGACGGACGAGGACGATCGGCGGAGGAGGACGACGGATTAGGACCATCGGCGTCGGAGGAGGACGAACGGCAGAGGAGGACGAACGGCGGAGGAGGACGGCGGAGGAGGCGAATCGCCTTCGCGGAGAGGTGCGAGAGTGAAGGGTAGAAGAGAGAGAGAGAGAGAGAGAGAGAGAAGGGAGGAGAAATTCAGAGTGAAGAGGCTGCGGTTTGGTTTGGTGATATATCAACCAAACCCTATATATGTTATATATATATAAGGGTAAAATAGTAATTTTATATCGGGGAAAACGGGGCGGGGATCGGGGCGGGGATCGGGATCAGGGTCGGGTCGGGGCCGGGGCTTGAACACTGATCCCCGTCCCCGGCCCGAATCTGTTCGGGGATTAAGTTTTAAATACCATCCCCGTCCCCGCGGGGGTATTTTTCGGGGAAAACCCGCTTAAATCGGGGTCGGGATCGGGGATCCCCGTCGGGCCGGTTTCAAATTGCAATCTCTAACGGTTCGGATCATTTAAATATGCTCAAGATAAGTCCCTACAAACTTCACAGTAAATGCTCCTACAATTATGTGTTTAATGTTTGTATTTGAAATATTATGAATAAATTACAAATACATTCCGAAAAGTTTGCTTAAAATACGAATTGTCTCATATGGTTCTAAAAATAAACTATCTTTTTTTATTAATAAATTATCAAATTAATTAACTGTTTTTAATGTTATAAAAATATATTTAAATTAACAATTCAAGTAATTTGATTATTGCATGGGAGAGTAATCAAAATTTTCATTTTTCTAATTAATTGTATTAAATAAAAAATGTTAACAAAAAATATATATAATTTATAAAAATTACAGTAAATAATTTATATTTTCACAAACGTTAGTGATAAGATGGAGAGAGTACTACTAGGAAGCCCACGACGCAACTTCGGCCAATTTCTTTGATTTGGTACTCAAAACAAACTTTGGGAAACGACAAAAACAAAACATGAAAATGACAGAAGAATTCTATGTGGCTCCCACTAGAATGCAATTCAATAAATGTACACTGAGGTCAAGTTTGACATAACCTAAATAATACAAAAGGTCAAAAAGTTACTATCCTATTTAAGTCAAATTATTTTATTTAAATCATATCACCTCTCTAACACATCACATCAAACCCAGCCCAAACCCAACCCATATAAGCCAATAAGTTAAAAAATACACTTTTTTTAAAACATCCCAAACCAATCCTAATTTTTTTGGTTTTTTTTTGGGGGTACAAATGTACACTAACTTCACTTTAACATGACATCAACATGGAACTTTTATTGTACATTTATCATTGTGATTTTTTAACTTATGTGCAATTTTTTCTTTATACCTTTTAATTTTTACTTAAAATGTATACTTTATAGGGGAATTGACTGGTAAATCCCTTTTTTTGAACTTATGGTCTGAATAGTCCCAAATGTTTTCTTATACACCACTAAGTCCTCATGTACATTGAATGACAATAATGCCATTAAGTGTAAACCATGTGATGAAAGCTGCCCTAAAATTAAGGAGTGAAAAGTGGTGCTTCAAAATTCAAATTCTTTCAATCGTTCCCACGGCGTAGATTTGGTGTGTCTCCACACAGATGTTGGTGGTCTCACGGTGCACCAAATAGAGGCAAACGTACTTCAAATGAAGCTTGGATCATCACAAACGTGGATCACTACAGTGCACCACCAACCTCCAGGGGAAACGTGGATCAGGAAAACAGAAACGTGGGTCAGCAGATATGGGTCATCTAACAGAAACGTGGGCCAGTAGATGTGGGTCATCTAACAGAAACGTGGGTCAGCGGATGTGGGTCAGCAAACAGAAACGTGGATCATCCAAATAGAAACGTGGATCAGCAAACAGAGACGTGGGTCAGCAGATGTGGGGCATCAAACATGGGTCAGCAAACGTGGATCACCACGGTGCACCACCACCCTCCACGACGACAACGACCACACCATTGACGACAACGATTCTGCGTGTATATCAAAGAGAGGCAAACGTGGGGCATCAAACGTGGGTCAGCAACGTGGATCACCACGGTGCACCACCACCCTCCACCACGATCCTATTAAGAACACTTGAGTTCCTGTATTTAATTTCCTTGACTCAGAAACCCAATAGGAAATAAATCAACCCAACAAACTAGAAAGAGGGGGGAGAGAGAATTTTCATGGAGGAGAGAGAAAACCCAAGAAACACTACCAATTACTTACTTGTGTGATATATAAAATTTATATAGAATAATAGATACCCAGAAGATCAAAAACTCCAAAATTCAATGTCATCTCAGTCAAATTCTAGACCCCATTTTGATCAAGACATGAAAATGAAGAATCAAAACCACACCAATCCCATCAAGATCATCAATATTATACCCAAAAATAAGTCAATGAAACAAAACATTCCCCACAAAAAAAAAAGAAAAAAGAAAAAAAAAAGAAGAAGAAAAAACGAAACCACACTAAAACAACCATATGGGTGTGTGATAAAATTAAAAATTACTCAAATTAGAAAGAGACGGGGAGAGAGAGAGAGAGAGAGAGAGAATATAATATATAAGGAAACATTTTAAAGATTAAAAAGCAACCTTACAAAACTGAAAATCATTCGCCAGAAAAACAGAGATGAAGAACCCAAACTGTGACGTTTTGTGAGGTTATGAGGGTTGGGTTCAGTTCGGTGTGCGAGCGTGAAGGCAATGAGAGAAAGGCGATGTCCACGTCAACGACTCTGTGTGTACATCAAAGAGACGCAACCGTGGATGAGCAACCGTGGGTCAACAAACGTGGATGAGCAACCGTGGGTCAGCAAACATGGAAAGGTGTGGGTGGAAATTAAAAGAGAGCAACGTATCCCACAAAATATTGAATGAATCCCATAATATATGTGCATACCATAACAAAAAGGGCAAATCAGTCCCTCCACATCTGACAAAATTTAAAATGGGACTTTGTGGTCTACCAAACGTGTAAAATAGGACTTTCCAACCCAAAAGATTCAATTTAGGACCATAAAGAGTAACAGTTTAGTACATAGGACTTTCTGATAATTTCCCCTACTTTATATTTATACTTTTTGTGCTTCAAAACCAAGTACCATTAATTAACGTGTATGATTAGCGTAACCTAAAACCTTTTGTTTCTCTCATTGCACCACGTGCCCTGCGCAGTCTAGGTTGACAGGTCAACATCTGTATTAAATTCGGCTTCCCACATTAACAACGTGCCAAAACAAAATAAAAAATACTATAAGACTTAAATTTTCTATCAAATAAATAATCAAATATCTTATATGAGTGTGAATCTCACACTTTCATAGACCTTACACCCATGTGAGATATTTAGTCATTTATTTAATAGAAAATTTAATATCTCTAATATTACTCTGCCAAAGATTATATATGCATACTTTATGTAGGGCTAGGCTCCCCTCTAGAGGGTACTGTTGGACCCGTGAAGGCTCACCACTTGTCTTGTTTTGATAATTTGAACTGTTCAATATGTAGAACTCGTTGAATATTATATGCTTGTAAAAACTTAAGTTGATTGGATATCGATAACTATCTCATCGAATCAGATTTCTATCAATCGTTTATTTTTTCACTGTTTATTTTTTTTATACAAAATTGATTTGATCACGTAACTATCGATATCCGATCAACATGATTTTTTATAGGTATATAATACTCGACAAATTCTACATATTCAACGATTCAAATTATTAAAACGAGACCTATGAAAGAACCTTTCGAATCTAACAATACTCTCTAATTTGACTGACCGAAGGAAGCCAGCCCCTTTATGTAATCCCCAAATGTTGTTGCATATTCTTGGAAGGTTGATTTGCATGTCCTTTTTTCTGAATTATCTAAGAGCTTTTGCCTCCGTTTGAGAAGTGAGTTGGCTTTTTGACTTTTTGACTTTTTTTAGCTTTTTTAGCCTAGGCTAAAAAGCTTGATTTAGGAAGGACTTTTTGGCTTTTTTAACTTTTTTTGTGAGAGAAGAGTGTAATGATTATGGGTTAGATGTGATGTTTTGTTTGTTGTGGCTAAAATAGTCTATTTTGTCTTTTATGACTAAAATAGCCAAAAAAAGCCCCGTTTAGCTCTTGCAAAACGAACCCAATATCAAAATTTGGATTGATGTTTTGAAAATATTGTTCTAACAAATTTGGGTGCACTTTTGCATTAATGACAACGTAGTTGCTTAAGGCTTCGTTTGGCTATGTGGAGTGGATTGGATTGGATTGGATTGGATTAGATTGGATTGGGTTGGGTTAGGATTAAATTAGTTACTAAAAGATAAAATAGATTAAAAAGTTCATAATACAAAATATCACATTTAAATCATAATCAATTTACTTTTTCTCTCACAAAAATAAAAAAAAAAAGTCAACATAAACGAACTTTTTAATTAGAAACTAAAAATGTCCCCCAACTCTAAAAAGTTAACTAAAATTTTTTTTGCCAGGGCGACAACTAACTTAAAAAGAAAAAAATGGATAAATTGCGACAGTAGTCCATGTACTTTGATCTTTGTGTCATTTTGGTTCCTATAATTTTAATCAGCTCTATTTTAATTATGAATTTATGATTTTATTTCAATATAGTCCAATTGATTACAACTCTTAACATTTTTTTATGAAAAAGATGCATATAAGTGGCATGTGTCTTATTTTTTAGCGCAAAATTATAAATTTACTAAACTCAGCGAGACTTAACTAGAACAGTGATTATTTTTCGTCAAAAATACTAACGGCATTATCAATTGGACCAAAATGACCCAGAATTTAAAATTAAGGATCAAAATTAAGTCAATTGAAAGTAGAGGAACCAAAATGACACAACGAGCAAAATGTAGGGATTACCAGTGTAATTTGTCTCAAAAAAAAAAGAACAATGCAGTTGGTTATGTATGACCCAAAAAAATATAGGGTAAGTTACAAACACACCTCCTAAGATTTACTTAAAATATAATTTGTTCCATGTGATTTTGAAAATTACATCTCGCCCCTGAAAATTTTTAATTTCATAACAAATGACTCCTTTTATTAATAAATTATCAAATTAATTAACAATTTTTAATAATGTCAAGAACTTACTTCAACTAATAATTCAGGTAATTTTGTCATTGTATATAGCAATTAATAATTTTATTTTTTTAGTTAATTTTGTTAAATAAAAAAATCTAACAATGGGGCATGTGAAATTTTCTAAACCACAGGAACAACCCGTATTTGAAGCAAATCTCATTGGTTGTTTTGTAATTTACTCAAAAATATATAAAAATAGATAAATAAATGGTGAATTTTTTTTCACCATTTTGAGGAGACTACATATATATGCATTCAACAACTGTTTTTATTCGGAAACTCTAAATTATCATAATTTTCACATATCATGTTATGATACAGGTATTAAATAAATAATTATACATTCCCAAATTCAATATTTCGGAGACTCAACCATGAATTCAAAATTTTAAAAGATTCAACAATTGGTTGAACAGAGGAATAACCTTAATTTTGATGATTTTTTTTTTCTTTTTAATCTTCCTTAAAATATGTTAAATTTAAGTTACTTGTTGGGAAATTTAAACGTCCTTTTATTGGCTGTTAGAAGAAATTTTTCTTTTTTTTTTTTTTCTTTTTTTGTGGTTGTGTAATTATAACTTCACTTGCCATCATACATATTCGAGTATCAAACTCATATATGTATCGTACTAGTTATTTAATAAAGGTAAATTACATTTTTAATCCTATAGTTAGATTCAAAGTTCACTTTAATGTATATTATTTTAATTTGAACAATATTAATATTGGACGTCATGTCTAATTTTAATTTGGCCCTACGGTTTATATTGGGCATTAAAAGTCACGATTTTCTAATATATTTCAATCACATGAAAAGTACATGTGAAAAAACATTATCATAATTTGAATAGAATGGCCAGGCTAAAATTAAATTTAAAATATGGGATTAACATTGTTAAATAAATAAAATTATAAAGCCCAAATTGAAATATGAGATAAATTATAAAAATAAAAAGTATAATTTAAAAAATAATGAGAACTACCCTGCATGCCTCATAGTAAATCAAATAGGAGGAATTTGAAAAGTCTCAGTGAAGAATTTTGTTGGTGCATTTTAATATAAAATTATTTATTTGTTTGTTTGTTTGAGACATTTCTGATCGTGTACTTAATTTTTTTAATTTTTTTTTTTAAACATTCCTCATCGTGTACCAATGAGACATTAGTGATAGTAATGGACATTGATAAATAGTTAGTTAATATATAGAGAGTCTCACATTGACTAAAAGGAAAAATTAAAAAGGTTTATATATGTTACTGGGTTTGGATTTGGGCATAATTTGTAAGAAATTAATCAAATCCACGAGAGTTGAGAAGAAACAAGCGGAGGAGGTAGTATCCTGGAAGTAGGGGTGGCAAGCATCCACTCGATTCGGCAAAATCGAATAACTCAAATGAATTCGTTATAAAATGAACGGTTTCAATAGTTTGAGCTGATGGATGTAAATATATTTTTCTCAATCTGCCTAAGTTTAGACGGATGACAGATGGGAAGTTATCCGACCCAACCCGAACCACCAACACTTCTAAGAAAATTATGTTATGTTTTTATGTTTTGTGTGTTAAAAAAAATTTATTTAGTAATTATATATACTATTTATAGTTGAGCCTTATTTTTATTATAAAAAATGAAGAATAAAAAAAATTTGGACCCAAAATAATAAAAAATTACTGAAAAATAGTTCAAAAAAATATCCAAAATAATAAAGTTCAAATCGTCAAACTGTCAAACCGATCCGCATCTGCCTACTAACCTGCATGACCCGCTCAATCCACATCTACTAACTAAGTGGACAGATGTAAATTAATTTTTTTTAATCTATTTAAGTTTGAACGGATGACAAATAAAAAGCCACCCGATCCAATCTGATCCGCACCCTCACCTGGAAGGGACAAGTAAAAAATTGGTAATGATGCACCGGTCTTTGACTCTTCCTATTGCAACAAGTTTGAATGTGTTCAAAGAAAGCGATATTTCTATGCTTTTGCCTAATATGAATGCATTTATGTTTCTTCATATTTTGTAATAAAATATTCTTTTATAATATTTTTCACTAACATATTTCAATAATATATAGTCACCCTCAAAAAATAATAGCACAAACTCCATTTTTCTCTACACATTAAATTTTACATTCACTCGTATCATTTATTGTGTAAATCTTTAAAAAGTTTGAGTGAAACTTATCTAATAACATATATCAATTTTTTTTTTTTTAAAAAAAAAAATCCGATTTTGATGGGATTATTTATATATAGTTTTCCATTGTAGACAATCATGAGTCTCATTCAAGAACCTAATAGACTAATGATGCTAAATGACAAATGATACATTGTGTTCATCTTCTTCTTTTGGTGGCAACATGACAATTAGTGATAGTGATCTTCTTGCTCCTTCCAATGGGAACGCATGGTTGTCTTGTCTTCTCCTTTTGCTATTTCCATACTTGAACACCACTTGTTTTATCACAATATTATTAACCAAAAGAGTAGTGTTGTTCAAATCTAGATTCATTTTTCAAGTTTAATGATCAATTGATTAATCACTCTCAGGTGTTATTTTTCTATCTTGTATTTGTTTTGTAATTATTAACTAATCATCTTATTTACACACCGTTAGGTCTAAAAAGTAAGGGTTGGTTTGGGATGTCCTAAAAAAGTACACTTTTTGACTTATTGATGGGTTTGGGTTGGGTTTGATGTGATGTGTTAGAGAGGTGATGTGATTTAAATAAGATGATGTGACTTAAATAAGATAGTGACTTTTTGACTTTTTGACTTATTTAGTACATGCCAAACTAGCCCTAAGTTTATATATCACGTTTCTAATCAAAAAAAGTTTATTGTACATCGATTCTAGCTAGTACATCATTTTGTTCTTCTACTTCTTTGAAAATTTTGAGGAGAACCACATGCAATTTACATTATGAGAACTACCTAGGTTCAATGCATTTGGTTTTTTTTTTTTTTTTTTTTTTTTCAAATTTTGGTTTTACTTTGATTTCATCCAATGTTAGAAAATAAGAAACTAACAAAAATATATATATAATCATAAGCTTAAAATTGACCCATGTCAAAAAATTGTTGAGAATTTAAATGTGTTTTTGTAGGTCACACAATTTTTTTAATCACTAACTCATCTAAAAATTTAAATTGCTAGAGAAATAAGTAACTTAATTATTTGGGTAAATTACATTGACCTCCTTTAAAGTTTAAAAAAAATAGCGCAACTCTCACAATTTTGACATAACTACATCAAGGTATCTTAAGATTTTAATTTACATAACACTTAGTTCTATTTTTATCAATAATTTGTTAGTTATATGAATAAAAAAATGATGTTATCATCTCTTTTACATAAATGTATATTTTACAGTATTTATTTATGTGTTTTCACACTATATGTATTAATTTCACTCCATTTAACCATATTAAAAAGTGTTCAATGTAATTATATTAAAATTGTGAAAATTATTATATTTTTCTAAATTTTAGGGAAGGTCAGTATAATTTACCCTAATTATTTATATTCAAAATATTTGAAGTAATTCTAAATTCTCTTTTAAGTATTTTTCTAAATATTTAACGCAGGTTTTCTTTTCTTCTATATGTGAACCTTTGTTGGTTTTTAGGAAATTAATTTGTTATTAATTTTTCTTGAGTGTATATATTTCACCTAAAAAAAAAAAAAATTCATTATTGGAAATTATTTAGGAGAATTTTTTTTAAGGTCTCTAATATTAAGATTTTATAAGATAAAGGATATACAATATTTTCATAGTAGTTAAGATCCCTCAACATATTTACAGAGAAAATTTGACTCAAAAAAAATTTTGCCCGACTCAGAAAAATTTTGTCTAGACTCAAAAAAATTTCAATTTCTGTGAAAATTGAAATTTCTTTGAGTTAAACAAAATTTCTTCGAATCAAATTTTCTCTGTGAAAATGTTGAGGGACCTTAACTAATAAAAAAAATATCTTGGACTTCTCCTACTAAACAAAGTTGGAGAGAGATGTTTCACTAATTTTCTCAATGATTTACTATAAAACATCTATATTAAAAATTGATATACCTAATAAAAAATAGGATAAATTTCATTTTACCTCCTTTATGTTTGTTCATTTCTCACTTTGACCTTTAAAGTTTTTTTTTTTTTTTTCCCCACTTTGGCTGTTCATGTTTTAAATTTTTTTCAATTTACTTCTAAAACTAACTTTTGTTCAAAATTAAACAGAAAACGCCATGTTAACTGTCACATAACATAAAAAGTATATTACATTGAACTTTGAGTTTGTGTCAAACATGTGAGTTACATATAATAAAATATCAATGTGTCATTTTTTGTCTAAATAAGAAAAAACAAACTTTAAGAGTCAAAGTGAGAATGACCAAACATAAAGGGGATAAAGTGTAATTTATCCTAAAAATATAAATAGAAATAAAATAATAATCTAAATCAAATACACAAGAATTAAAAAATTTACGTAATTCATCCAAAATAAAATTTTGTACATAGTCGCTACAATTTCACTATAATGTGAGAAGAGTTACATTACAATACAATATAATACAAAAATATGAAAAACTACAATTATACTAAAAATATCATTACTTCACTACTTATTGAAATTCACACCAGCCAATCTATGATGGCTTTTATATCACTCAATAATAGCTACACCACGATCATAAAAATCAAGTTTGGAGTTTACTCTTTATTTTTATTTTTTTGTTTGGCGTCTTTAGTGAATGTTTTTTTTTTTTTTTTTTTTAAAAAAAAAAAGCTTTAACTGTTAAGTTCTATTCGATTATACAAATCGAAAAAGTAAAAATATAAAATAAAAAAAGAACCCACCGAAAATAGTTAGATTTTTTGTTAGTTGCTTTTTTTCGTCTTCAGTGAATTTTTTTTCTAAAAAAAAAAAACTTCAGCTTTTGAGTTCATCTAAAGTTCTTCTCAATTAGACAAATCAAAAAAGTTTTTTTAAAAAAAAATAAATTTGAAAAAAAAAAAAGGCTAGAAATGATTCACACAAAAATAATTTTAAAAAAATTTTAAAAAAAAAAAACTGCCAAAAACAGTTAGCTTTTTGGCTTCTTTTATTTTCAAAATTTTTAAAAATATCTTATTTTGTAGATTCATTTACACAATATGAACCGGACAAATAAAAAATTTTGATATAATTTATAAAAAAATCACTAAAATAAAAAAAAATTAAAAAAATATATTACTTATTTACATATTCTCAAACACCAATGAAAGTGGAAAATGAAGTTGTACCCATTCGTCCCAAAATGTATATAAATATATAATATGATATAATAATTATAATTTATTTTTTAAATCTATGGAAACCAGTAGAAAACCCATTGGAGGCAACAAAAAACAAAATGTTAGTTAGCTAATTTAGAAGAAGGAAAAAAAAAAAAAAAAAAAAAAAAAAACACTAATTTTCTAACACTAACCAGTGGGACATATCTACATAACACACTTTAACAATATCTCCTCTTTAAACTAATAAACACTAAACACACACAAATAAATTGTACTTCCTATACTTTTTGATGTATAACACACAAATTTAATACTACCATTGAAGATTCTTTAATCAATAAAATATGTTAAAATATAATATAGATGATAAAATTGTTGGAGAACTTGCAAATCAATGGGAATAGATGGAATTTTTTTAGTACAACTCAGACATACAAAAAAGAGTTGTGCCACACACAAGAAAAACTTATACCTTGTACACAGGTTACGCACCACAATAAAAGTATAAATATTTTTTTACTGTCCTATTGTTTGCACCATAAATAAATTTTTCGTCGATTATGACTAGGTTTAAATTTTGTCACTTATTATTATTATTATTATGCAGGAAAATCTTAGAGGTTAAAAAGAAGTTAAGACAAGTTTTGAAGATTCAAGGGATGGAAGACACATGCCATTGTAAGAAAGAAGATGAAAGATTTAGGAAGTTAAAAGTAGTTATTTAGGTAGTGGTTAATGGAAGTTTTTTCCTTCATTTTTTCTATAAATTGCCATTAATGACTCCATTATAATGGATCAACAAATCAATACATGACTTGATTTTCATTTCTTTTTATCCTAGGAATAGATCTAATCTACATAGGGATAGTTTAAACTTAGATAGGAGTAGTCTTAATGTACTCTATTTTGTAGTTGATTGTTCATTCAATCATTTACATCATCATCTTCTTCTTCTTTCTCTCTTTTTTCAATCATCTGCAATTTTACCCACTGATTTGCAATATCTCTCTTAAGGGCCAACAAAGGATCAAGGAAGATAGGGGTGAGCATGGCCCGAATTGGTTTGGTTTGGTTTGGGATAAAATAAAAACCAATATGTTGTCTATGATTTCATAAAAATGGGAATCAAATCAATCCATTTAAATCATGGAACCAAACCATTTAAATATAGTTCTACTCGGTTTGGAACCACTGTTTCACATAATCTGTTCACAACGAAAAATCATATAACATTTTCATTTCAACATTAATTTGCCTATGATTTTTCGAAAGATAAACATGCATATTATTCCACAATTAACGTAAACAAACATAATATCTAGTACATAAACATATTGTCCAACATGTAACTAGTATTCTGATCAAAAAAACATGTAACTAGTATAAAACTCTCATCAAACAAATATTTTGTTTTTTTTTTTTTCCTCTTAATTCTAAGGAGATTAGGATAGTTTGCAATATACACTACAAGAAAAAGTAGATTTCGGGACTAAAAATGGATTTTTCGTCACTGAAAGTAGCAGAATTGGCGACTAAAATGGAATTAGTCGCCAAAAGTGAGTGAACACTTTTGGCGACTAAAACAGTTTAGTAGCCAAATGTAGGGGTTTTAGTGACTAAAAGTCAGTTTAGTCGCTGAATATAGGGGTTTTAGCGACTAAAAAAATTTTATTAGCCAAAAGCAAAGGTTTTTGGCGACTAAAAACATTTAGCAGCCAAAACTATAGGTTTTGGCAACTAAAAAATTGTTTGGTCGCCGATTATACGTGTTTTACCGACAAAAATCAATTTTGTAGCCACAAGTGAAGCTTTTTGGCTACTAAAAAAAATTTAGTAGCTAAAAGTCAAGAATTGCTGACTAAAATGCAGTTTAGTCGCCCAAAGTAGAGGTTTTGGCGACTAAATTTCAGTTTACTCGCCAAAAGTGGAGGGTTTTTAGGTGGGAATGAATATTTTTAGCGACTAAAATATAATTAGTAGCCAAAACTATACAATTGGTGACTAAAAAATAGATTTAGTCGCCAAAAGTGATCTAATTTTTTTTTTAGTAAATAATTTATTTTTTACATAAAATTATATTGAATAAAAGTAATTATTTTTATATATATAGCTAGATATTAATATGGGTCAATATAGTATCTAAATAATATATGTTGCATATATATTCATGTGGTGTTGTAGTGGCATAGTGGAGAGTGTGTGTTGCTAAAAGTTTAAAATGTGGGAGAGGTTGGCGGTTCGAATCTCAAAAAAAGCAAAGAAGTTGGTTTTTTTTTTTTTTTCACGGAAGCACCTTTGGCAACTAAAATTTTAGTCTCCAAAAGTGTTTATTTTGGGCGACTAAATGGTTTGGTCGGCGATTCATGGACTATTGGCGACTAAAAGATTAGTCGCTAAATGTGTGATTTTAAAAAGTGTAAATCACTATTGGCGACTAAAACGTTGGTCGCTAAAGAAATATTTTTTGCCGACTAAAAAAATTTTAGTCCCAATATCTCCGGCGACCAAATATATGCGACAAAACGGGCGACTAAAAAAATTAGTCGATGAAAGTAAAAACTCGACTTTCGGCGACTAAAAACGGACTTTTGGCGACTAAAAATTTAGTCGCCAAATATGCTTTTTCTTGTAGTGATATTTTCTCAATGTGCTAGTTCCATTTACACTAACCCAAGCATAAGAAGTTTTACAATAATTACATTTATCACATGCGGTAGTCTTACTTCTTTCTTTATATGGTTTAGGTTATATGTGGTCCATATGAGTTTTAATTTGGAACCGTGAACTCCAATCCAAAACAAATTGGCGGAGGACAAATTCCTATTGTTTCAATCCATAACCAATTACATATTCAAAAAGTCAATCCAAACTTATTATATTGGACCGAACCGATTTGAATTGTAAATTTTTCAGATTCGTTGCTCAAGTGTGAAGGAGGACAGACTGCATTTACAACTTTGCAGAGAGTTAGCTTTAGGTACACCGAACCTTGAAACAAAATATGGGAGAGAAGTACAGCCCTAACCGTCTGAGTGCACACTGACAATTCTAGAATTGTGAAAGGTCAATTTTGCTGAATTTTGTTCATGAATCTCATGAACAGGGACGGAACCGGGATTTCATTACCGGAGGGGCCAAAAAAAAAAAAAAAATTTCATCATATACACAAAATATACATGTATGTATAATATGATATATATAAATTATATATACATAAAAAAATTTAAATACCATAGAAGCAATTTCTAATAAGATCAATAAGTTTTTTTGGTGTAAAATAGAAAGAGAATTCAAGATGGAAGAATAATGCCATTTTTTTTATACTGGGGGACCATTTTATGTATAAAATGATATATATATTCAAAATTCAATGGCAAACAATAATTTTCAAAGAAACAGGGGGGCCATGGCCCCCCATAGTCTTCTCCTAGTTCCGTCCCTGCTCATGAACCTCACTGCCAGTGCCAGGCTGCCAGCTCTCAATAAGCATGCATAGAAAATAAAACTAAAAAAATAAATCCCAATATTGGCCTCATCCCTCATGAATGTATTGAGTGGTACTTCTGTTCTTTTGCCTTGTTGGACTTGATGTATCATGTATAGTATAGAGACCGACGACTGTGATTTGTTCACAAACAAGAATTTTTGATGCATTCAAGATGCAAGACAAAATTTGTAATTTTTTTTTTTTTCCTGTTTTTTGCCATTTTGATGGGATTTGATTCATCCTCTTTATTTTAGTAGAAAATATTTTGGGGGCTTATGTATAGATTTTAATAGGTGAACTTATTATCCAATATGTTCTATAATAATTAATGGCGTTTTTCATCAAATACTATTAAAAAAATCAATAATTATTAATTTTTATTACAAAAAATTTCATTAATTATAAGTTTTAGCAGTAATTTTAAAAAAAATATATCCTAAAAAAAGTCACTAATTTTTAACTTTCAGCGACAGTTTAAAAATTTTGTCAAAGGAAAACGTCACTAATTATAAGTTTTAGTAACAGTTTATAAAAATCGTGATTAAAAAAAAAGTCACTAATTACTTATTTTTAGTAGCATGCAAAAAAGTATCACAAAAAATTATTTTTAGCAACGATTTTACAATGACTAATATTTTCAATAAGACTTGATGGAAATTAAGTCCAATTATTATGACCTATTGGTAGTTTACCCAAAATATTTTTTGATGAAAAATATTTTTTTGTATATTTGATTGTTATCTTAAAATTAATGTGTTAGTAATTGCATTAGTACGTAACAGTGATGATAGGATTATGGTGATGGTGGTGGTGATATTAGTATGATTTTAATGTAAAATATATTCTATCAATAATTTAATATGGTAATAGAGCAAGTGCTTATGAAAGAAAGTTTGGCTACACGTGAAGTGAGTTGATGATCTAACAATTCAATAATTATGAAAATTATATTATTGACTTTCATTTTATGTAGTACTAAACATAAAAAAATAAACAAAAAATTACAAAAAACATTTAACAAAAATATTTTACATGAAAATAAACCGATCATGTACCGTGGTTGTTTAGTGGAGCTTCTTATAAGTTAAAATTTGATAAACAAAAACATAAATTAAAAACACTCATCCTCAAACTTCTAGGTAATTAATTTTTTCCATATCATTTAAGTTATTTTTGTCTAATATACTATGGTAAATAAAAGTTATACCAAATAAATTTAGGATAAACTACCAATAGATCATAATAGTTGAACTTAATTCCTATCAAATTTTATTGAAAACAAGTCCTAATCAAATCGTCGCTAAAAATAATTTTTTGTAATGATTTTTTTGCATATGTTGCTAAGAAGTGACAATTAGTGCCGATCAAAAAAAAAATTGACAATTAGTGATTTTTTTTGTTACGATTTTTATAAATTGTCGCTAAAACTTACAATTAGTGTCCTTTTTTATGATGAATTTTTTAAACTGTTACTGAAAGTTGAAAATTAGTGACTTTTTTGTGACGATTTGTTTAAATTGTCGCTAACACTTATAATTAGTGACATTTTTGTAACAATTTTTTAAAACTATTACTGAAAATTAATAATTAGTAACATTTTTTAATAGTGTTTAATGAAAAATGCCATTAATTATTTTAGAATCTATTGAACAATAAATTCACCTATTATGACTTATACGTAAGTTCTCCAATAATTTAAGAGCACTCAGACCAGACGTTAATTTTTAAAACTTTTAGGCCAATAGATTCAAACTTAAATCTTTTTTAGCCAAATGGACATTGATTTGTCCAACATGGCACATATTTGTCCAAAGTTTATATATTTATCTATTTGTCCAAATGTTACTTATTTGTACATATATATGTTCAATATCACATATATGTCCATCTCATCGCCACCAGCTACCGCCACCGGCCACCATTACTGGCCGCCAATGACACATTTTGCCAACTTTTTAACGCGTGTCCTTATTATTATTAAAAATAATAATAATAATATTAGATCAAATAACATATAACCCCATCGTTGTAAACTTTTCACCAATTAATTCATAATTTAACACATACTCCTAAAATAAATAAATAAATAAATAAATATATATATATATATAAAAAGACTATAAACAAGTAAGATAAACGCACCAAACGTGTATACAATGAATTATGAGTCAAATTCAACAAACTAATAGACAAGCGAGGGCTAAATGACAAATGATATTGCGTTCAATCTTCGTTTTTTATGATATTT
This sequence comes from Camellia granthamiana, assembly GCA_036172215.1. Taxonomy (NCBI): domain Eukaryota; kingdom Viridiplantae; phylum Streptophyta; class Magnoliopsida; order Ericales; family Theaceae; genus Camellia; species Camellia granthamiana. The sequence goes on along the minus strand of CM069906.1, from coordinate 59,728,516 downwards.
GTTCCTGCTGCTCTGCTTCCAAGGGCATTTCACTTGTCTTCTTGTTTTGTTATTTCCATATTTTAATCCTTTGAGCCAAAGTAAATAAATAAATAAATTCTGTCCCACTTACATGATCTTCATCACTCCATTAAGTACTTTGTGCCATTGTATTTTTCTGTTATTTCTCTAAGACTAATTACATTTAGTTTGTGCCATGTTTAATTCTTAATGATTAAATTGTGTTAATTTGATTCCTAACATACAAAAAATTGTTTCAATTTGGTTCCTAAACCGAATTCCATCAATATATGCTGTTAAAATTAAGGATAAATATATAATTTTGGACATCAAATTAACACAAATCACATATTTTTTTAACTAAAATTGTAATTTTTAAAATGAATTTTCAAATTTATCATTGACTTTAACGGTGTCTATTGACGGAAATTGATTTAGGGGTAAAATAGAAACACTTTCTATACATTAAAAATCAAAATAACACAATTTAAATATTAAAGATTAAAATGACACAAATATCATACTTTAGGAATTGAAAATGCAATTAATCCAAAAAATTATATAAAGGGAAGTTGTGTCTTTCTTAAAAAAGTGAACTAGTTGATCTATAAACTGTCCCCAAAGCGGACCGATGGTTAAGATCCTTTCCTCAATCTCAAGAACTAGTTGCCTATTACTTGCATTATGAACTACCTAGATTCAGTGCATTTGGGGGGTTTGGGGGAAGGGGTGTATGTGCAAATTATGACTACATATTAAGGCTGATGTTTTCAAATTTTGGCTTTCTTTCATTTCATCCAACATTAGAAAATTATAAAATAAAGAGTAAATTATGCTATTAAGTCGCTGCAGACTGCAATTTAAGTGAAATGTTACTTTAATCTCTATAATTTGAAACTTACACTTTTAATTTTATTATAATGTGGCATTTTCATCATTTACTACTAGAATTTGGAATGGAAAAGACCAAATGCAAAACTAGAGGAATCAAAAAGTATAATTATATCGGTGATTCTTATAGTTTGTTTTGAATTCTATTTTAGTCTTTCTAATTTTGTAAATAAATTTTTTTTTTCTTTCAAAATGTTAATGATGCATGATGGAAGGTTCAGAATGTAACAAAATTTAAAATGTAGAATTCAAATTATTTAAATTAAAACTACGAGAATTACCTTCTTCTTTTTTTTTAAAAAACTTCTCAACCATCTCACCCTATGGGTGAATTTAGGGTTAACTTTTTTAGTATTTTTTATTTTTTAGTGGAAATTTAAAAAATTAATGTATCTAGAAAGTTGTTAAAAATATATTTTTTGTAAGTAAAAAAGTTGATATAACATTTTATTTTTTTAATTGATGACAAATAACTCAAAACTTTTTAACTCTTTTAACTTGACTTTTTTAAAGCCAAAGTTCATATTTTAGAACAGCAATGATTCAGATCACTAATTTTTGTGCTCTAATGGAGCACTAATGACATGACAATGAACAAAAAAAATAAAATAAAAACAAACCAAGACCAAAATATCATATCAATGTCGGTGGAGCCTATTGCCAACTCTTTAGAACTACCTTTAGAGCTCCAAAATTATAGCTCGAAAGCATTTTTCATTTCAAAAAGTCCCCAAATGTTGATGAGACGTGTGGGGTCCCTGCTGTGCCGAAAGGCACAGCAGTCACTGTTGTGCCCTCTTTTGGGCCCATTTCGGGGCCCATTTCGATAATCCGAACCGTTCATATTTTACGGTACATCGAGTACAATATACCTGTAAAAAATCAAGTTGATCGGATATCGTTAGCACTTTCATCAAATCACATTTGTATTCAGTTTTACATTAAAAATTATTAATTTTTTCAGATACAAATGTGTCTTGATGAAAAGGCTAACGATATCCGATCAACTTAATTTTTTACAGGCATATTCTACTCGATGTATCCTAAAATGTGAACGGTTCGGATTATCGAAATGGGCCCCGAAATGGGCCCAAAAGAGGGCACAACAGTGACTGCTGTGCCTTTCGGCACAGCAGGGACCCCATATCCCGTGTTGAGAGTGTGAAACAAAAAGATGACAAAAAGGAAAAGAGGAATGAAATGTAAAATTACCAAGCAAGCGAGAAGTTTATTTTTAATTAGGACATTAAAGTTTATAAGGGGTTCATTTCCCAACAAACAACATAGCCATATTCATACAAATTGTCTCTTGTGAATTTAAAAAATGTAAATATTTTTTTGTTAAAATTTGTCATTCAACAGAATTAATATAAAAAATTAAATTTTTAATTATTCTTTTATACAACCATAAAATTATCATAATTATTAATTAAAATATATTTATGATATTATTAAACTCTTAATTGACTTAATAGTTTATTTAAAAAAATATGTGATTTATTATGTGATTAAAAATTTAAATAGATAAAATAGAATTTTTACAACTACAAGAAAGGATAAAAAAAAATGAGACAGACTGTATTTACCCTAAATCTCACACATGTGTATTTCTACTTTTGTGAGATGGCTATTTTCCCTCAATTTTATCATGAATCTCATGCATTCTCAAGCTCATTGCCAGCCCTACCAACCACATGCAAAAAATTAAAATACAAAAAGGTGTTGAAATAAAATTCCCAATATAGTTCTCATGAATATATTGATTGGTGTATTTTTTTTATTCAAAAGCTTTGTTGATTGATGTCATATGCACTCACTGACCAACTGTGATATGTTGACCATTGACAATGTTTGACTTGAATCATCTCCTTTTCTTTTCTTTTTGGTAATTGCATTCATTCACCACTTGGGGAAAGGTTAAAGTGGAAATTAAGCCTTGTTGGCATATAATCCTTTTAGTTTAAAAGTTAAAAAGTAATTAAAAAAATAAAAATTTTATAATTTATAAAAAGATTAAAGATTTTTTTTTCTGTTTTTTTACATTTTTTCGTAAAAAATTAAAAAATTATTTTAAACATATTAATTTTTTTACCTCATATTTTAGTAAAAAAAACTACAAAATTATTAAAATAATATATTTTCAAACAAGACCTTAATGTAATTAGGTGAATAGATGTCTGAATAAATAAAAATAAATATATATATTTTAGTATAAAATAGATAAAAATATTATTTTTTTAATCATATAATTTATAAATTATTAAGGCCTCGTTTGGCAAGTAGTGGTTTTAACTAAAAAGTCAAAAGTCACTAAAAAAATCAAAAGCCAACAATCTATATCAAAAAATTAAAGATTTCTTTTTCTTTCTACTTTTTGTACATATTTTTGTAAAAAACTAAAAAGTCATCCCAAACATACTAGTTTTTTTTTACATTATATTCTAGTTAAAAATTCAAAAAGTTACTAAGGCATGGTTTGGGAAGAGGGTTTGGAGGCTTTTTTGGCTAAAATAGTCACAAAAAACAAAATAGGTTTTTTAACCCAATAAGACAAAATATCACATCCAACGCATAATTATTACATTTTTTTCTCACAAAAAAGTCAGAAAGCCAAAAGTCCTTCCCAAACCAAGCTTTTTAGCCCCAAGCTAAAATAGCCAAAAAAATCAAAAAGCCAACCCACTTCCCAAACTATGCCTAAAAAAACATGTTCCCCAACGAGGCCTAATATAAAAATTAAAAAAAAAAAACATAATTACCCTACCTTTTTTTAGGTTTGAATAAAATATAGCAAATTTCATAATTTTGATATAATTACACTGATTTTATATTAAGTAAATTGAAAAGGAACATAATTAATGTAAATGGTGTGAAAATAAAAAGATAAATAAGGAAAAATATATAATTGAGTGTAAAAAAAATGATAATATCATTTTTTTTATTTATATAAGTAACAAATTACTAATTAAAAAGGGGTTATGTGTTGCGTGAATTAAAATTTTATGGGAGTCTAATGTAATTATGTCAAACTTATTTATTGCATTTTCTTCAAATTTAAGAGGAGATCAGCTTAATTTACCCTTATAATTTTTTGATAAATTATGCTTTATCCCCTTAAGTTTGATAATTTTCTAACTTTAGCCTTTAAAAATATTTCTTTCTCACTTTGGCCCCTAATGTTTGTAATTTTATTTTTATTTTTATTTTTTTTAAGTTTACTTCCAATCCAAATTTGGATGCAAAATACTACATTGGCCACCACAGGACATAAAAATAAATAAATTATATTTTGACCCATAAAATTTCACTACTTTTCCACTTTGACCTTCAAGTATTTTTCTTATTTTTGGCATCTAATGTTTGTAATTTTTTTCAATTTACTCGAAACCAACTTATCCAATTTTAAAACCTAAAATCCAAAACTCAGAACCCAAAATTTAACTCTCTTCTCTATAAATTCACCTCCACAGTTTTTCAATGCTAGAGTTCAAATTCTTTTCCCAAAAATTATTACAATTACCATCTTCATCTACCACATTTAGGATATCATCTCACGTAATACATTCACAATCTTTGACACAATGAGTCCCACCTTAGGTCCATTAATATTAAAAAAAAATAAAAAATCTTCTCTTCTTATTTGATCTGTTTTAGTTGTTGGCTTCGCCAAGTAGTAGAACAATGTAAATTGTCTCCCATGTAAATATTGGTTAATGTTGGCATTCTATGTTAGCTGAACATGTATTTAAGATGGATTTATAATACACTTTTATTATAGAGGATTTTGGGCTTAGAGTCAAAAAGACAAACTAAGACAATTTTTTCAAATTGCATATTGGACAAAGTATTACAGGGTACTAGGGTTAGGTGGTCCATAATGAAAAGGACTAGTAGAAGTCACTTTTTACCTTGGAGCCTAAAAGAATAATTCTAGGAAGCTGGCTCTCCAACTAACGCCTCGTATGGGAACATATTTTTTTAATAATTTTTAGATTTTTTAGTTAAAATATGATGTAAAAAAAATTAATATATTTGGGATGATTTTTTGACTTTTTACGAAGAGATGTGTAAAAAGTAGAGAGAAAATGGAATCTTTGACTTTTTGATATAAGTTGTTGACTTTTTAATTTTTTTAATAACTTTTTGATTAAAAAAATCGCTTGACAAACAAGGCCTAAACATAACAATACTTTCAAGGAAGATTGGATCTTCCCCCATCTGAAAAAAAAATAAAAATAAAAATAAGAAGAAGAAGAAAGAGGAGGAGGATTGGATCTTGTTGAAACGAAAGGCAATCATTTCCAACGCTTTAGAACAAATCTTTTTACCTAGTTTGAATTTGTTTTTGAAAACTATTTTTGATTTGTTTTTGTATTTTGTTTTTTGTTTTTTGTTTTTTTAGTGAATTTTTTCATATTTTAATCAAATTTTTTTATTTTTAGATGCACTTTAAAATATAATATTGTGAAGAATTTTTTTTTTTGAAATCACTAAAATTAAAAAAATAAATTTTTTTTTTTTTTTTTTTGGTCTTCAATGAATTTATTTCAAAAAATTTCATAAATATTAAATTTTTGGTGCATCTAAATTAGATACATCTAAAATAAATAGAAAATTTTAAAAAAAAAACTAAAATATAAAAAGAAAATAATTAAAAGCAAAAAATTAAAAATTAATTTTCAGAAACTAAGGGTGTGTTTGTTTTGAAGGATTAGGGAGTGGGATTGGACTATTAGTCCCACTGAACTAATAGTCCATTGTTTGTTTCATTTTTTTTGCTCCGGACTAATAGTCCCCCCGCACTATTAATCCCACAAATATGGAACTATCCTATCCCATGGGGGGAGGTGGGATAGAAACCATGGGATTGGTATCCCATGGGATTATTTTGTAAAATGTTCATTTTACCTTCCATGCCATTACTTAGCAAACAATTAGAAAAGGATAAAATAGTCTTTTGAATATTTATAAATTATTTTTTTAGCGTTGTTAATTTAAAATTATATATTAAATAAAAAATTTGAATTATAAATTAAATTTAATTAAAAATAATAAATTATAAATTATGGCCTTATAAATTAAATTTTTTTAGTGTTGTTAAAAAATTAAATTTACATATTAAATTAAATTATTTTTTTAGTGTTGTTAATTTAAAATTATATATTAAATAAAAATATAAATTATAAATTAAATTTATTTAAAAATAATAAATTATAAATTATGGCCTTATAAATTAATTTTTTTTGTGTTGTTGAAAATTTAATTTATATATTAAATAAAATTATTTTTTATTGTCGTTAATTTAAAATTATAAATTAAGTAAAAAAATATATATTATAAATTTAATTTAATTGAAAATAATAAATTAAAATAATTAAAATATTGTGCAAAAAATAAAATAAAATAAATTTTTATTTAATCTAGCTAAAAATAATTAAAATATTAAAGCTATGTTTAATATTGCTATTACTTAGTAAATAATTGAAAATGATAAAATAGTCATTTGAACATTTATCTTTCTCTATAATATTCCAAACAAACATTGGATAATTAAAAATAGTCCAATATAGACATCTAATCTCATGACTAAATAAACATAGGATACAAATTTAGTCTAACCAAATAGTCCCGGGACAATGTATCTCAGGACTAATAGTCCGATGGATTACAATCCCCATTTATCCAGTCCGTCCAAACAAACGCACCCTAAAGGAAGATGGTTAAAGTTTCATAGAAGAAGACAAGAAGGTGACTGTGCATTGAATTGAAAGTTTTTTTTTTTTGTTAATTAATTATACTTTCATTCTTAATTTGACTCATATTCTACTTTAGTTCATATATTTTCATTTGAATAATTTGATTGTTACCATTTAAGTTTAATTTGACCTTTCATCTGAATTGGATACTAAAATTAATAATTTTTTAGTATTGGTCAATTTTTTAAGATTTTAATTTGAATCTTCCATCCATATTGGACATTAAAATTAAGGCCAAATTTGGATAGTATGAAAAAAGTCAAAAAATCAAAAAGTTAAAAAGTTAATACTATTCACCAAAAGTCAACAATTACGACTGCACAATTCACAATTCGAATTTTTCCCTACAAATTAATTTTTACAATTTTTTATTACACATTTTTCATAAAAAGTCAAAAAGTTAACCCAAACATCTATATTTTCAACCACAATTTTTTAGTCCAAAAAGACAAAAAATACACTTATTTAGGACACCCCAAACAACTCCTAATAATTTTATGACACTTATCAATTTCAAAGGTGTACAAGTAGAGAAAATTAATAAAAATTTAGACATAATGGCTAAAAATTAAAGTTAGACTTAGGCCTCGTTTGGGGAGTGGCTATTTTAGTCAAAAAGTCAAAAAATCAATTAAAACTTGTCACATCACCTCTCTACTTTTCTACACATCTTTTCGTAAAAAGTCAAAAAGTTACTAAAATAGTCTGTTCCCAAACGAGGCCTTAAATGTAAAAATTAAATTATTTAAATTAAAATTATTAGAATTAAAATAAAATTGAGTCAAATTATAAAAATATTTTTTTTCTTTTGTCCTTTGATGGGACATTGAATTATGATAGTTGGAAATTCACAACAACTATCAGAGACACTATTATTACCTAATAACCAAATCTCCGTCATCATCATCACCATATACAACCCACGCTCAAATATCAAAAATGGACGCTTGATTTGGACGGTGCATTAATTGTAACAATAGATACATTGATTTAGACGGTGCATTAATTGTAATAGATACCATGAGGCATGTTAAGGGCCAATTTAGGAATTTGCTAAAAAGTTAAATTTTGATTTTTAGCCTATCTTAAGTTATATTATTTTTTAATTTTTTTTTTTAAAAGTCAAAAATAAATTAAAAAGTCTGTTCTTAACTAACTTTTCAAAATAATACTAAGCCTGACAAATTCAAATCAATAGATGGACTCGTTTCGATGTTTTGGAAGGACTAAAATAATTAAATAACTATAAAAAGATAAAAATTAGATTAATTAGTTAATAAGTAAAATATCACATTTAAATTATAATTATTTTACTTTTTTTTTCTTACAATCATCACATTCAAATAAATAAAATAAAAAAAAATCAAAAATCATAATTTTTTTCTCAACGAAACTAATTTAACTAGGCTAAATTAGTCAAAATGTTAAAAAATAAAGTTAAATTAGTTCTTCCCAAATGAAAGTTTAGTGTATAATTTGTAAATAGTGGATTTATAGGCTTAATCGAATTCACAATTAAAGTTGGAGTAATTAGATCGATCTTGGGTCATCTTTCGTCATACCTACAAATAAATTTTCGAGAAGTCATTGATGAATTTCCTTCTCAAATGTCCTCAATTAGATATCTAAATGAGGCAAAAATGAAAAGAAAATAGAATAAAATTGTGTACTTTAGGTGCATGTATTGGTGAAGAAAGATATATAGGCCTTGTTTGGCTTGTCTTTTGAAAAATAATTTTTAAGATAAAATTTTAAAAATTTATTTGGTTGAAAATTTTTGGGAAAAAAAAAATCAGAATCATTTTTTTCTCTACATCAATCACTTTTCAAAGTTGTTTCCAACTTAATATTTCATTGGAAATAGAGTAAAATAAAATTACCATTCAACAAATTCAAGAGGTTGATTTTGTGAATAAGAGATAGCATAGCCTTGAGAGAAGAAGATCCATTTAATTATTTTAATATTATTTTTCAAAGTCATAACTTATAAACTATTATCAATTTTTTCATACAATATTTCCAATAGAAGGCTTCCTTCCATCAAGAAATTCTAAAAAATATTGAGTGTAATACTAACAACATTTTACATAGTGTTACTTGTCATATCATAAGTAAAATTGAGTAAACAATCTTTATCTCTCACTAATCCAATTAAGTAGGCCTTCCTATTGCAATATAAAATCTCTCATTAATTAATAAAACAACCATATAATATTATTGTTATAATAAACAAAAAACTAAGGCTCGTTTGGGGTTTGGCAATATGTTTTTAGTTTTTTGGCTTTTTATGAAATAGAAATAATTATGTATTCAGAAATAATTTTTTTACTTCTATAAAAATAAAAATAAAAAGTGAATAACTAGTATATAATTAATTTTTTTTTGAATTCGTTTTGAAGAACAACTTCGAATTCTCTAGAATATGATGAGAGGCTTAGATTCTTCAATAATCTCAACTTAGGAACACAAAAACAAAGGAGATGATGGAGATAAGAGATTGGGTGAAGAAGAAGGCAAAATGGCTAGAGAGAGAATAATGGCAAGGCTCTCCCATGGATCTCCCACTTTCACTCTCAATGTTGATAATGGAGATAGGAAATTAGTTCTTTCCCAAGAGTTAGAAATCTCCAAAATCCATCCCTTGTAAAGCTATGGGTGGGTGCTATTTATAGGCACCTCATGATATAGGATAGAGCCCATGTGCAAGGCACATGGGGGATATTCTCTCTAACCATCTTGTTCGAGGAGGTGACCTCTCCGAGGAGGTGACTTCTTCGAGGAGGTGACCTCTCCGAGGATGAGAAAAACCCCGAAGAAGAGATCAACCCCTCGGCGAACCCTTCTTCTTAGCCACACCTAACCAATGATCCCCAATCATCCCACAGGGTCAGGGGTAGTCCCAGAGGACGTCCTACCGCATCAGGGTCAGGGGTAGTTTAAGAGAATGCCCTGCCGCAAAATATTGCCGAGTCTCAGGGACCCCCTAGATCGTGCCACCTCGACCCGGGTATAGGCTAGTTTAACCGAAGAGTGAATTTATCTCCACTCACCGTCCTCGGGATCGGGTCCTTTGTTCGAACTCCATTACGCCCATGGTTCTGGTGCGTAGATCCCGGAAAGCTCCGAGCCCGCAAGTGTTCTGGGACTCATTATCGGAGCGACTGCTAGATTGCGTTTGAATCCGTTTGAAGCCAAGTGCTTCGGACGTCTAGGCTCGTGGATCCGAACCCTTTCGAGTCCGAGTGCCTCGGATCTCTAGGCTTGCTTAATACCCTTTCGAGTCCGGGCTCGAGTAAGTCTCTAGGTTCGTGGATCCGAATCCTTTCGAGGCTTAGAGCCATTCAGCCCGTTTGACGGCGATAAATTCGGGCCCACCAATCTTGGACTTGTGATAAATTCGGACCCACTAATCTTGGGCTATTGGGCCTAAATAATTTAGTAGGCTCAAATCAGCCCCTCTTACAGGTTGGTTTTTTGACTTTTTAGCTATTTTAGCCTGGGGTTAAAAAGGCTCATTTGGGATAATCTTTTTGATTTTTTTGACTTTTGCAAAAGAAAAAATGAAATAATTATGGTTTGAATGTGATGCTTTATCTTATTGATTTTTTAATTTATTTTATTTTTTTATGACTATTTTAATCAAAAACTATATGCCAAACGAAGCCCAGCTAAAAATCAAATTTTCAAGCAAACCTAAAACAAAAATATCACCAAAGAGCCAAGCCTACGTAGGCTATTCCCAATTGCAAAGTCAATGTGGATAATAGGCCACCTGAACCACTTACTAAATTTTACACCCCAGCACAAATATTTTTTAGTGTTCTTGAAAAAAGATGATATTAAAAAAATAATCAAATCCAAGACATTCGGATGATATTAGTAGCGTTTATGTTTTAAAAAAAAGTTTATAAACTAGGTTTTGTTTATTTTTAAAAAAAATAAAAACTACAAACATATGTAGTTTGAATAAAATGTTTTAAAAATTAAAACAAAATACATGTTTGTTACAAAGATAAAGTGAAAAAATATGACTTAATATGCATATAGAAGGAAAATGTTTGGTAGTCCGAAATTTTGTGACTCGAATAACTCGAATGTGTTAAAACGACGTCGTTTTAAGTGTTTCGAGCCATTTGAGCCATGATTTTTCGAGTTACCTTAGCATTGTTGCATATAGAAATCCCAATACAACCTCAAGATGGGTACATCTAACAGATCTTCAAATGATCATCAATGTTTACATCTAAACAAGAGTCATCATCAAGCGTGGATGACCATTGAAACTTTATGCCCATGGAAATCCCTGTAACCCCGCCTTTTTTTTCCTTGTCCGTGTTACGTTTATAAAACAAACGTAAACAGGATTTTTGAGTTTACAGTTTTTAGCTCAATTTAAAAACCGAGACCATCCATTTATAAACAAAAAAAATTTTACAAAACAAGTTTATATGACAAATTTTTAAATTGTTGTAAATATAAACAGAAAACTGTCAAAATATAAATGTAATGGTGTTTGGACTTTTTTTCCTGTCTTTAGTGAATATTTCTTTAAAAAAATTTAAAATTTTTAGTTTTTGGATTCTAATCATCTAGATGAATCTAAAAAGTAAAAAAATAAAATAAATTGTTTTAAAAAAAAGTTCAAAAATGGCAAAAAAAAAAATTAAATAGTTTATTTTTTGACTTTTTTTTAGCTCTTTTTTTTGGATTTTTTTTTTTTATTTTTCACATTTGTCTACACAAGACAAACCACATAATTTTAAAAGAATATCAATAAAGAGTTAAAAAAAAAAAGTTCGAATAAAAACATACTTAGACCATAGGTCCATTTTTTAATCTTTTGGGCCATTAGGTCCAAACTTTAATCTGTTTGGGCCGAAAAGAAATAATTTGTCTAAAAAGACAAAAGCTGTTGAAATTCATCTATTTGTCTGTCTCTTCAAATCACCCAATTTGTTTATCTGTTGAAATTTACTAAGTCTATTTTTCTATCTGTTAAAATTCACCAAACAACCTATCTGTTGAAATATGACACATGTCACTTATTTAGTATCCTATCTTTAATATCACACACTTTTCTACCTTACCATCACCACTTGCAGCCATCGGCGACTTTTCTCGATTTTTCGGCGTATCCTTATCACCAAATAAGATTTTTCCTTGGATCTAATGGATTATCTACACTTTTTTAAGATGGAATTTTCACCAATTCTAAATATATATATATATATATATGTAATTTTTTTAGGTGTATGCCAAGCACCTAGATTTCCTTTTTTTGAGTGAAAAGTAATTTTAAAAAGTTTCAAATAATTTTTTTTGTATTTATTTTTGTCAAATTAATTTTATAAATTTAAAATAAAAAATAAAAAATGAAGTTATGAAAACTCAACCAAACTAAATTACGAATTTTGAAAACTATACCTACTGGGCTTCCTTTTATGATTACAGGCAAATTTTATTTTATTTTTTCATGTGTTCTTAGATTTCCTTCGGTTTCAAACTATGCCAAAAACTTGCCAATAGTAGCTTATGGGCACAACTTCTGTTCAGTCCGTTTTTCGGTTAGATGGTATTGTCGGCTTTTGGTGGGTCCAATTTCCAGGCCCATATTGAGTGAAACCCGGGCCTTTTTATCATTTCGTTTTCAATTTTTAGTTTATATTTACAAATTTTTTTTAAAATATCATAAAAACTTGTTTGCTAATTTTTTTTAGTTTATAAATGGTTGTCTCAGTTTGAAAATTTGAGGAAAAAAAATAAACTTAAAAAATGAGTTTACGTTGGTTTTTAAACAGAAATTTAAAATTTTGACTAACAATTTTTTTTTTCAATTAAATTTTTTTTTCAAATAATTTTTTTTCAATAAAAAAAATTTCCAATTAATTTTTTTTAATTATTTTTTTAATTAACTTTTTTTTCAATTATAATGTGTATGTTCCCATTGTCAGAAATACTAAAAAATAAATATCAATATTTTAAGCCTAAACAAACATATTTTTTAGCTTATATTTTTAAAAATTTTCAAACATTTCGTTCAAACCAAACGCGTTTGTAGTTTATGTTTTTTCTAAAAATAAACAAAAACCAGTTTATAAAATTTTTGTAAACATAAATAAAAAACGTAAACGTTACCAAACGCTACAGATTTTGTTTTTTTAGTGAAAAGTAATTTTAAAAAGTTTCAAAAAAAATTTGTATTTATTTTTATTAAATTAATTTTATAAATTAAAAAAGAAATAAAAAATGAAGTTACGAAAACTCAACCAAACTAAGTTAAGAATTTCGAAAACTATACCAACTTGGGCTTCTTTTTATGATTACAAGCAATTTTTTTTTTTGAAAAATGTTTTATAGCTCGAAAAACTTCCCCCCGAATGGCCCGAATTGCTAAAACAACATCGTTTTGAGATTGATTTTTTTTTTTTTTTCTTTCTTTCCTCATAGTCGACTCCATTCGAGCCCTTAATCTCTTCCAAATCCTCTCATCTCTGTCTACTCACTCTCTCCTCGCAAATCCTCTCATCTCTCTCTACTCACTCTCTCTTCGAGCCCTTAATCTCTTCCAAATCCTCTCATCAGCTACAAGTGTGGACTCGCATAACAAATCTTCAGCTACGGGTGTTGATTCGCATACGGCAGTGTCGACTAGCAGAAAAAAAAAAAGGTACCACAACCAAAAACTAGGGTTTGCGTTTCTGTTTGATTGCTAAGAAAAAAATATTTGAAATTTGTGTTAGGGTTTTGGTTTTGGCTTGAATTTGTAGAACATGTTTTCTAGATTCCTCAACTATTGATTATTAGGGTTATGATTGTTTGTTAGGGTTTGGGCGTTATGGGTTTTGCCTTCAATTTTTTATTGTTATGTTGATTTTGATTGGCCATTATGCTGATTGTTTAGGCATTATGGGATATGTGTTGATTGAGTCAGACATGAGTTAATAGGATTGATGAGGTTTTGATGTCTCAATTTGAGGTTTGGACATACCAATTAAGGTCTCATATTAGAGCTTGGAATTTTGGAAATGTAGAAAGTTCATGATTCATTTTGTTTTTTATTTACTGTTCTTGTCAAAATAACAAGTTTAGCTAAGCACAAGCAGTTATGAATTAGAAACAATTCAATGTTGCATTGAGTTAAAATCTATGGCTTAATCTAATATGTTTACTAATCTATATATATATATATATATTTATCTTCTATTGCAGCAAATGTTTTGAGTTTTTCAATATGTTTTCTTTTTCTTTTTCTTTTGCATATGAAAGTTTCCATGCATGTTTTTCTACCTAATTTTTTGGTCAACCAATTTACCCAATGGCCCTTGAACCCTAATCTCATTCTCAGCCCAGATATTCATCTAAAAGCTCATCTCTAAGGGTCTAGTTGATTGGTTGGATTATAGTATAAAATTGGAATTATTAATTCATAGGGCTGGCCTTGAGTTATTAGGGCCTAAGGCGAATTTTTTAAATTAGGTATGCTCAAGCTGTTCTAGCAATAATAGCTATGTATGTATCATGTCTCTATTTTCCATTTTGTATGCAGATTACAAAATGGCTTATTCCTCTAGTAACAATAGCAACATAAGATTGAAACCAAGATTGTGTGATTGTGGGAGAACAGCTGCCATACACATTGTTCGAACCAATCAGAATGGAAATAAAAGGCGTGTGTACTTTATGTGTCTATCAAAATATGTAAGCTGTATGGAAATTTGTTTGCAAATTTATTAGCCTGATTTGATTAAACTGATTGTCATGCATTGTAGATTAGTGAGGAACACTGCAATTACTTCAAGTTCGCAGATAATGATGACGACGACATGATCTCCAATGCTGCACCTCGTAAATCTATAAGAAGCGAAGAATTTAACGATCTAAGCACAAAGGTTTATGAGATGGATAATGAATTTCAGAAGCATGGTAGAAGGCTTCGAATGATGGAGAAAAAATTGAATGTCATGCTTTATATCATTGTATTTTGTATTGTTTTCTATTTTATGATGTAAATTACTGAGTTGATAGCTTTTCGGGAATTTGATGGATGTACTTATGGATTGAATGGACTTGATGGATGTACTTATGGGTTGAATGGACTTGATAACTTGAATGGACTTCTATTTTCAATTATTATTGATAGGTTGAATTTCTTGTTGAATTTCTTGAATGGACTTCTATGGATTGAATGGACTTGAACGGACTTGATAACTTGAATGGACTTCTATTTTCAATTATTGTTGATAGGTTGAATTTCTTGAATGGACTTCTATGGATTGAATGGACTTGAATGGACTTGATAACTTGAATGGACTTGAATGGACTTGATAACTTGAATCAACTTCTATTTTCAATTATTGTTGATAGGTTGAATTTCTTGAATGGACTTCTATGGATTGAACGGACTTGTTGATAGTTCAATACCAGACATGTTGAATTTCTTGAATTTCTATAATGGACTTGTTGAATTATGATGTCAAGGTGAAGGAGCTAAGTGGAGACCAGACTCTTACTCGCCAACATATTGAAGAAACCCATATTATTGTCACAACTCCGGAGAAGTGGGATATCATAGGCAAATTGAAACCACAAAAGAGCATATTCGTTTGATTGGTTTGTCTGCTACACTGCCTAACTATGAGGATGTGGCATTGTTTTTACGAGTTGATTTGAATAAAGGACTCTTTCATTTTGACAATAGTTACAGACCTTGTCCTCTTGCCCAACAATATATTGAAATCACAGTAAAGAAGCCATTGCAGAGATTCCAGTTGATGAATGATGTTTGTTATGAAAAGTTTATTGATATAGCAAGGAGTGCATGGATGTTCCTCTGGTTCATGTGGGTGGCTTGTTTGTGGCTGCAAAGGGTCATGATCCTCTGGTATGCATTCATTATCTTTATTTAGAACTTAAATTATGTGTCATCAAATTTCCCATCGCTGAGACACATTGTGTTTTGGTTATAGTAAAGAAAATTCTGATTTATATATAATACATGTAAGAGGTTTGGTGATTTTTTAACATTTTATATTGGAAAGGTCTGTCCATAAAAAAAAAATTGTGAGTCATTACATGCTTCTAGGTCTCCTAACTCTTTAGTGCTGCATTCATGAAGAAAAGGGAATTTTTACTATAGAATTACATTTTTTCTAGACTAGTTCAGTGTGTGTTTCTTCTGGGGCATTTTCTCAGCACACAAACTGTGTATGCAATTGCTACAAATATAAATATGTTCAAGTACACAGCCCAAAAAAATAGAACAATCTAAAATCAAACTGTTGATTTTCTTATCGCAAATACAAGGTGTGTATAAGGATTATATAAAACATGTGTTCCTTTTTCACTATACAATCAAGCACTTCCTCTGCTTCATTCTGCTTGTCATTCTACTTCATCTGCTGCATCATTCTGCTTCATTCTGCTTGTCATTCTACTTCATTCTACTTTATTCTGCTTAACCTGTCATCCTGCTTCAAACAATCAACCTGTCATTCTGCTTTATTCTGCTGAACCTGCTTCATTCTGCTGTGCTGCTTCATTCTAGACTGCTCAATGCTTCATTCATTCTAGACTGCTTCAATCAACCTGCTTAAATATAACCTGTTCAAAACCAGATTTTCAGAATCAAAATATACAGAACCTGTTCAGAATCTGTTCAAAATCAAATATAACCTGTTCCGAATCTGTTCAAAACCTGTTCAGAATCAAATATAACCTATTCCGAATTTGTTCAAAACCTGTTCAGAATAAAAAATACCATAGCTTTACAAACATAAGTTCACAATTTGGGGCTATTGGATCCGCATCTATATTGAAGTCCACAAAAGTAACAATCCCCAGTTTACAAACAGAAGTGATAAATACCACAGTACGAAACTAAAAAAAAAATGGAGCGTTTGGGTCCACATCTATATTCAAGTCCACAAAAATTGAACCATCTATATTTGCCATTCCTGATTCACTGAAAGATGAGCTTCCAATTTTGTCCACCATTTGCAATGCGCTCTCTTGTGTCCCATCCATACAAGGAAAATAATAGGATTGACCTTGCGGCACCTTATGATACATAATAACAAAATATCATTAATAAGTTCAAACATAATGTAATAAATACCATACAAAAAATTGTACTGGACCATGAAACACATACCCGCTCGTACGTATTGTCTTCCATCCCATCCGTACAACCGAAATTCAACTTACGAGGTTCACATTGACCTATCTTACGACCCTATAGTAACACACATTGGTGAAAACGTTTGACAAAAATAAATTCTGAAATTTACATACAAGCAAAAAATAAAAATTATACCTGGACTTTTGGTGCCTTTTTATTCCTTCCTTTCAACCGACTCACCATTTCGTCCACCTTGCTCACCTTCCGTTTCGTACATGGACGGCATCTTCGGCGAGCAACCAAAGGACTAAGCACCTTGCGAGTAATACTAGAAGGTGGCACATTACTACTACAAGGTGGGACAGTACTACTAGCAGGTGGCATATTACTCGCACAACCAGATTCATCTTTTCTTACTCTTTCCTTGATTTCTCTCAACCCAAGTTGAATGGCTTTGTGTTTACTATCATCGTTGGAAGCAATTTCTATAATTTCATCCAATGTCTTGTGGTAGTTATCATGTACCTTTGCATTGAGGGCAGCCCCGGATTTCTTGTATGTCGTTGGAACGCATGTGTACCCTCTTTCCAAATCTTTTCTCCATCTTGGCATAATGTACTTATCTGGAACCTCATGTATGCACCTCTCAATGAGCACACTAAGGGAATGGGCACACATGATCCCCCTAAACTCAAACCACACACACATTGCATTTCAAATTCAGTTGAATTAAAGTATACAACAAATTCAACTTTCTTCATTTTGTCACCCACAAGCACAGCTTCCTTGACATGATAAGTACAAATGGATCCGTCCTCCTTCACAAGAGTCACATAACAATACAGTAGTCGCTTCAATTCTACTTGAACTTCTTTAAATTTCGCATTTGTGTAGGCTCCACGAAATTGCTTCTCAAACTCATACACCATTAAGAAATCATACAATTTGTTTCAAGATTTGAAGTCTGCTTTGGTCTCCTTCTCCACCTTACTTCTCAATGCATTGTCGTACTGTTCAACAAATTGCTTTAAAGTAGTCTTTGAGTTTACATAGCCATCAAAAAATGCATTCATGCTCTCACTTCGTTGTGTAGTTGACATGCCAGCCCAAAATATATCTTTCACATAGGCAAGAATCCACCTATGTCGCTCACCATATAATACCCCCAACCACTCGTTATCATGAAGGCTAAACTTTTCAATTATCATTTGCCATTCCTCATCAAATTCATCTTTTCTGAAAGAATCAGAGACTGCATTTTGTAAAGCGAATTTGATGGCTTCATATTGGGAATATCCTCTCAATTTCTCAGGTATTTTCTTCATTACATGCCATAAACACCAACGATGTCGAGTCTGTGGGAAGACAATTTGTGTGGCATTTTGCATGGCTCTGCACTGGTCAGTTATAATAGCTTTTGGAGGAGTGGCTGACATACAATTTAACCATTTTTTGAATAGCCAAACAAATGTGTCCATGTTCTCATTAGATAATAGCCCACAACCAAACAAGATTGACTGTCCATGGTGATTAACTCCTACAAACGGAGCAAACAACATATCATACTTGTTTGTGAGATAGGTGGTATCAAATGAGACAACATCCCCAAATGCTTTATAAGCCGCCCTACTCCTTGCGTCCGCCCAAGACAAGTTTCGTATGCGACCATCTACATCAAAGTCAATTGCAGAATAGAAGTTTGAATTTTCTTGTTGCATCCTATGAAAATAAAATGCAACTGATTCGACGTCTCCTACCCCAAGCCTCAATCTTCTAGCATTTTGAATGTGGTTCCTTGCATCTCGTTCATCAAATGTTAATGCCTCATATCCCCCCGCTTCAACAACTATAGAATGAAAATTCCTAGACACCCCTATTCCGGCATCATCGTTTATTTCTAATCTTCTCTTCACAGGAGTACGAATCCTTTTATTCATTGGAAAATGGCGTGAGTCGCTAGGAATTAAATCATGCGTATGCTCAAGCACAACTGTAGTTAACTTATATCTTCCATCCGGTTGTAAAGTCGCTCTTACCTTAGCTTTACAATCAATTTTTGATGACAAAGATGAATTCAGGGGGTTTACTTCTGATCTTTTTGTCCTCTTCTACGCCCGAGTACATTCAATTCCAAAGTATTTCACCTTTCCATCCGCTCCAACATTCTGTGTTCTGTAAGCTATTGCAAATCCAAGATTTTTAGCATATTTTGCATAAAACTCGTGCACTTCTTGCTTTAAGGTAAAACACATCCCCTTCTTAGGTTCTTCAATTTCACCACTCTTATTTAATGAAGGATTGTTCTCTTCTTCCTCAACTTCCTCACCCTCACTCAATGTAGAATTGTTTGAATCAATGTCCATTGTGTGAAACACTCTACTGTAATTTGTATAAAATCAGCATAATGAAATGCACAACAAATCATAAATAAGGTTGTAAAGTCGCTCTTACCGGTTGTAAAGTCGCTCTTACCTTAGCTTTACAATCAATTTTTGATGACAAAGATGAATTCAGGGGGTTTACTTCTGATCTTTTTGTCCTCTTCTACGCCCGAGTACATTCAATTCCAAAGTATTTCACCTTTCCATCCGCTCCAACATTCTGTGTTCTGTAAGCTATTGCAAATCCAAGATTTTTAGCATATTTTGCATAAAACTCGTGCACTTCTTGCTTTAAGGTAAAACACATCCCCTTCTTAGGTTCTTCAATTTCACCACTCTTATTTAATGAAGGATTGTTCTCTTCTTCCTCAACTTCCTCACCCTCACTCAATGTAGAATTGTTTGAATCAATGTCCATTGTGTGAAACACTCTACTGTAATTTGTATAAAATCAGCATAATGAAATGCACAACAAATCATAAATAAGGTTAGAGACATCACAGATTCACAGATTCAGTGATGTTAAACACCACTTACATTCAGATTCAGACATCACAGATTCACATATTCACATAAATAAGAACCTGGTCCGTCAAGTTATAAATTTAGATTCAGATTCAGTCAATTTATAAATTTATAACAAACATCATTCATCAAAAACACCACTTACATTTAGATTCAGGTTCGTCAAGTTATAAGATTCACATTCATCAAAAACCTGATTCACATTCATAACAAACATCATTCATCAAAAAAGAAGATTCACATTCACAAAACCCTGATTTACATTCATAATAAATCTTATTTTCGTCAAGTTATAAGATTCACAGTTATAAGATTCAGGTTCGTCAAGTTATAAGATTCACAGTAAATGTAAGTGGTGAATCGTATTTCATTCAGGTTCTTATTTATGTGAATATCATTCATCATAAATTAAAAAATCGTATTCCATTCATCAAAATTTATAACATCATTCATCAAAACCTGATTCACATCTTATAACATCATTCATCATAACGAAAATTTATAACAAACATCATTCATCAAAAAACACCACTGACATTCAGATTCACATTCACATAAATAAGATTCACATATTCAGATTCAGAGATTCACAAGTTCTTATAACTTCAGGGGGTTGCTTTCATAACAAACATCATTCATCAAAAACACCACTTACATTCAGATTCAGTCAATTTATTTTATTTTATTCAAAAAAATTTATAACTTGACGGACCAGATTCAGATTTAGGTGAGTGAAATATTGACGGAGTGGTATTTCACACCAGATTGACAGACCAGATTCAAATTCAGATTCAGGTGAGTAACCATTCTTCCAACAAAAAAATATAAATTTATAAGAAGAAAAAAAACAAAAACTTGCACCAGGTGGGCAGAGTTTTTCGCTGGTCGACGAACAACACTAACGATGGGCAGAGTTTTTCGTTGGTTGTCGATGGTCACCCAGGTCGGTAGTGTCAACACCGGTCGACCTCGACGGTGGTCACTGTCGCCTATTCTTCTTCGACTGGTTCCTCTCTTTCTCCTCTCCTCTCTTTTCTTCTATTTCTCGCGCGTGGTGTCACTTGACCAATGTTGTTGCAACTGAGCCAAACATTCAAAACTCACCTTTTTCAAATTCGGGCGATTCGGGGGGGGGGCTCTTTTCGA
Organism: Camellia granthamiana; assembly: GCA_036172215.1. NCBI lineage: Eukaryota > Viridiplantae > Streptophyta > Magnoliopsida > Ericales > Theaceae > Camellia > Camellia granthamiana. Next base: position 59,707,700 of record CM069906.1, on the reverse strand, counting down.
GCTACATATCGGAGCTGTTTTTTTTTTCCATGTTTTTTAAATTTCCTTCGGTTTCAATTGATTATTAATTGAACCAAGTAAAAGTAAATCCAACATGCCAAACACTTGCGAATATTAGTTTATGGGCACAACTTCTCTTCAATCCATTTTTGGATTAGGCGGTGTTGTTAGGTGTTGGTGGGCCTAATTTCCAGTCTGTTTTTATATTTTTTAAAAAAATATTTAAAATCTTTTAGTTTTTGGATTCTACTAGTCTAGATGAATCAAAAAAAGAATGGAAAAAAAATCAGAAATGACAAAAAAAAAAAAAATTTAAATAGTTTTTTATTTAAACTTATTTTTAGCTTTTTTTTTGAATTTTTTTTTATTTTTCAGACTTGTCTACACAAGACGAACTAGAAAGCTAAAAAATTTTGACATAATTTTATTAGAATATCAATCAAGATAATAAAATAAAATAAAAAAGTACTTAGGCCATAGGTCCATTTTTATCTCTTTCGGCCAAAAAGATATAATTTGTCCAAAAAGACATTATCTGTTGAAATACATCTATATGTCTATCTCTTCAAATCACCTTATCTCCTGCAATACATCAATTAATCACTTTTTCTCTCACACCCATCGATTCAACTACAAAATAATAATAATAATAATAATAATAATAAATTAAATAAAATTAAATTAAATCATCCCAAACTCCAAAACTATTTTCAAAACATATAACCAAACAAATTTTAAAATTTTGTAAATTCTTTCCAAAAAAATTATTTTTTAAAATTGTTTCACAAATACAAACCAAACATGGCCATAAACCCTATTAATAAAAGTGTGTCTTCGTTGCTCTTTCTTTCTATGCTAGCTACCATGTGCCATACCATATTTGGGTTATAGCAGCCCGGGTTAAGACCCAACCCTTTTTTTACTTTTTTATTCGAGATGCGGTACTCATTACTGTTATTTATACTCATCATTGTCTTGTTGTTGATTGGAATTGGTTGTTTGGAGTTATCAGGTTTTGTTTTGAATAGGTTGGGAGTTAGTGTTTCAAAAGAATTTTTGTCTGTTTGTTGTTGAGTTCGCTTAAGCAGCCATTTCTTCGCTTGAGCGATTTTTTGTTTTTCCCAAATTATGTGTTTGCAGTATGAACTACTGGGAATGTGGTGTTCTTCACTCAAGCGGTCTTTCCTTCACTTGAGGGATCTCTTTGCAGGTTTGAAATTCTAAGGGAGGTCATTCTTCACTCGAGCAATGGTTAGTTCACTCGAGCGATCTACTCTGCAGAGTTAAGGTTCTGGGGATTTGGGTTCTTCGCTCGAGTCATGGTTTGGTCGCTCAAGCAATGTTTTGGTCACTCGAGTGGTCTATGCGTATAATGTTACGGGAAAAATATATTTTCTTTTACTTTTTGCTTTCCTCTCTTTCTAAAAACCTTCTAAGCCATTTTCTTCACTCTCTCTCTCTCTAGTTCTTATATAAATCACCCCATGCACCCAAATCCTTTAATCTCATGACCTTGGTGCTTTGAAATAAAAGGTAGTATGTGAAGAGGTGGTCGCTTGGATCTGAAAAAGTTCAATATCTGACTCCGTTGATTTTGGGGTTGTCTTTCCTCTCTTTTTCCTCTTTGAGGTAGGGTTTTTGTAACCTCTTTGTATGATATTTAGCTTTATTATATGCTTCCTAAATAGTGTAGCATTTTAAGATATTTGAGTTTGAATTGGGTTTTAAATGAGTTATAAAAGAGGGATTTTGGAATGGGTTGTTTTGAAAGGTTGTTGTTATGGGTGTGTTGATGAGAAGGGTTGAAATCTTGAAAACCTCTATTTAAAATAGGTTCTTGAGAGAAATAGATATTGTTTTGAAAAGCTTGGAAGTTATTGGTTTTGAGTAAGAATGAGAATGATGAGAAATGTTTGAATCCTTGTTGAGTTGGAAAGTAAAATTAGAACATATATTGGAAATTTTGGAAATTGATATTTGTTTACTTAAATTATCTTTTGAATATAAATTTATGTTTTGGCTATCAGTGGGGGATAGCATTGATTATTGTAGCAAGTACATGAGAACTAGGTTAACGAAAACCATTCACTCTTGCATCTCACATTTGAACATTAGCTTTATATTTTATACATTGAAATGTGTTATTTTGAGAAAAATGGGTGAATACCTTAGTGAATCGGGTTAGGGGTGTGGTTGTGGTTATTATTTATGTTGGCCTGTGTGTCCTTGTGAAAGTCTAGAAACCCGCGCAGTTAGGTGCCGGTCCTTCCGGTTAGTACTGGTAAAATGGCTTGAGTAGTACTTGTATAGCCTACTGGCAGACATGTACCTAGAGATTTTCAGTGTTGTGTATCTACTATCCTGTTTTCTAATTTAAGAAGTGATGATTTATGAACGGGATTATAAAAATTGCATTATGTTGTTTGAGAAGGAAAAATACATTCTTTTGCTAAATGGCATTTATGTGTATTCACCATATGACATTGTTAAGCATCATGTTGTATGCTAAATTAATCTCTACTGAGCTTTGTCTCACCCTATAAGGAAACTAACTTTCAGGTGCTGATGATATGCCTCTACCAAGGACTTAACTTGGGAAGATCTTGGAGCTGAAGGCTCATTTGTTTTTATATTGAAAATATCTTTTGTACAAGCCTCAGGCTTTTTATTTGTATTGGGCTTAACCTACTTTTGTTGTAACTAAGCATCATCTTGGAAATATGTAACTATTAGGGTAAGAATTTCTCTTTTCTTCTTTGGCTATATATGTATATCTGTTACATGCTATAGATTCATAGCTTAGGGTTAATGAATATATTAATGCATATGATGTCATTTTTGTACTACATTAAAGAAATTAATGAAAGCGGGAATAACAACACCCAATTAGTACACATTAATGAAAGAGGGAATGTTTTGGTAATATTGTCTTAATGAATGATTGAATTTGATGAGCATCCATATATATGTTGATGGGTTATAGGTTAATCTATTGTTATAAATTTGGGGTGTTACATGGGCCATGCACAATAGTACCATTGTTGCAAGTTCACGTCTTCCCTTATTCTAACAACAGATGCAAGTTGCAGAGGATATACCCTAGTTGTGCCATATTCTTTACAGACTCATTATAGCGTTTCTGGCTTAGACCTGACCCATTGTAGGTTTTGGATCCGGGTTTCGTTGTCTTTTATAATTATTCATGTCTTGTTTACCTTATACCTCTTTGAGTTTGGCTATTGGGTTGCGTTGGGAACAGCTTGGTAACTTGCTTTTCAAGTTATTGATGCCCCAGAATTTGGTTTCTATGCTCGAGCATAACTCCTTGCGCTCAAGCGGCCTTTGATAACTCTCAGCACTTTGGCAGGTCTGCAAAACTTCTAAGAGTTTGTATTTTCTGCTCAAGTGGTAACGTTTTTTTCCTTGTGTCTTAACACTTGAGTGTCACTTCTTGTGCTCAAGCGGTCTGTGTGTATATCAGATCACAAAACCACCTTTTTGGGTCACTTTTTCATTTTACTCTCTTTCTAAACACTCCAAAAACCCTAGATCTAGACACTCTCTCTCTAAAACTTACCTTCTCTCTACAAAAACACTAAGATCTAGTGATTTCTTCGCCCTACTCCCTTTGTTAAAAAAGTATAACACTCTATGGGCTTTCTTTTCATCCGAACAAAAGCGAATTTCGGCTTCTTTGAGATTTCTTCACTCTCTTCTTGGTCTTCTAGCTTCGAGGTAGAGATTCTCCACACTCTAGTATGAGTTTTGTCTTTACTATTTGCTATTTCAAAGGATTATGGTGGTTTAGGGGATTTTGGCAAAAACCTAGGGTTTGAAATCAAAATGTAAAAGAGGGGTTTTCAAATGGTTTTTTGAAAAATGTTGCGATTATAAATTTGGGGTTAATATATGTTGAAATGAAATTTTTCTTACATTGAAATGGATTTTCAAAGAGAGAGGTTTTGCGCTAAAATATAAGTGTTGAGATTGTAAAGTGAACATGGGATTGAAATTGGAAATTGTGAAATTAAATAGATATTAATGATGACGGTGGAGTTAGATATGTATTATCACTCTCATTTGAGGTTTTTAGAAAAGTGTATCTTTAATGAAATTTATTTATCTGTTTAGATATATCTGTTTTGGGCTATCGGTGGAGGATAACTATGAGTGTTATAAAAATTACATGAGAATTAGGTGAACTAAAACTAATTTTTCATCTATGTGCATTGAACATTGTTGTTTATTTAATACATTGAAAAAGTATATGATTTTGAGAAAAATGAGTGAACGTTGGAAAGAGATATGTATCACCAAATCAAGTTGGCCTGAGTATTCAAGGTGAAAGTCCCGCGTATACATGGGTGCCGGCTCCCACAGACGAAATATCTGTAAAATGGCAATAGTAGTGCTTGTATAGGCTACATTTACATGGGTGCCGTTTGACGGTTTCCCACGGGCAAAATATCCGTGAAAGGTTGTACTGGTTTAAGATCTTCTTCTTTTTTCTATGGTGAAGGACATGATTTTGAGAATTGTGATATAAACTTGGCATGGCATGGTTTTGGAAAGAAATGTAAAACGTTTTGGCATGGGCATTGCATATGCATTCGCCTTATGGCATTGTCAAGATTTATACATTGTGTTGTAGTATTTCTACTAGGTTTTGGCTCACCCTATGTGGGAAAACCATTTTCAGGTGCTGGTGATATGCCTCAGTCAAGGACTCAGCTTGGGAGGACTGTGGAGCTGAAGGCTCATTGTTGTTATCTTGTATTTAAATTTTGTATAAGCCTAGGCCTTTATTTGTATTGAGCTTGAGACTCACTTTTGATGTATCCAAGTATTGACTTCAAGATGTAAGCCATTAAGGAATATGGTTATCTATTTAGCCTTCATTTCTTTTCACTATCTTATAACACATGTTGTAGATTGAGGATGAACTGTTTATGAATGTATATCGCATATGTCACCCTTTTATATATCGAACTCTAATTAATAAAAGCTCATCATTCCATTTATGTTGCTATTTATTAGTTGTTATGAGATGGGTATATTGTGTTTATTTCAGGGCGTTACACTCATATTGTACTTGGTATAAAGTACAACAGTGGTTGATCGGGCGTATATGATCATTTTGTTCAAATCAACTAAGAGGTCAGTTGTGGCCAATGCTGGTAATCAGTCAGCCAAGTATCAGATTCTCTTGATAACCGCAGACTGATCTGGGTGGTCAGTTGTTGAGTTCGCTCTTGATAAACGTCTTTGACAATTAATCATTCATCTTGGTTGTGGGCTTAAGCTAGTTTTGGATTAGGTTGCTTTGGGTAGGAGTGTAAATCTAGCCCACTGTCAAGCCATGCGGGCTTCCGCCGAAATTTGGGCCAACACATAGGCTGAAAAGTTAACCCCAGGCCCAGACCCAGGCCCACTCAAAATAGGGTCGCAAGCTGGGCCTGGCGGGCCTTTTTTTTGTAAAAAATAAATGATAGATATATTAGATATATAGATTATTTATGAGGGATAAAAAAACAATTGTACTAGAGTATTTTTGTTAAGATTAATGAAATGCTTGGTTCTATTTCATGTGGTGGAAATAATGTATTACTTATGTTTTTTCGGTTAAAACTAAAAAAGTATGAAATTATGTAATTTTCTTCTTTTGTTATGATATTATTTTAATTATTATGATTCATGAGAGCTATTTGATTATGGCTCGTGTAGTGTTTAGTTATGAATTCTCTTTTTTTTTTCTTTTTTTTTAGTTATGACTAACTATAAAGTTATGTAATTTTCTACTTTAGTTATGATTAATTTTCTTTTTAAGTTATGATATTATTTTAGTTATGGTTAATAAGATATTTGGTTATTATGTTATGTTTTGTAGTTATGACTAAAAAAGTATGAAGTTATGTCATTTTCTTATTTAATTATAAACTGCGTACATAGTCTTTTTTCGAAAAAAAAAAATGAAATGAAATGAATAATTTTATATATATCAAAATGAAACGAAATATAACAATCATTAAATTAAATAGATAACATTTAATGAATAATTTTTATTTCAAAATGAAATAAAATATTACAAAAATTTATATCATTAAATAAAATAGATATAGATTATTAATAATGGTAGAGAAATTGCATCACTATAGATCAAGTGCATACAAACTAGGTTGGCACCTATTAGCCTACCAATCATTTCCATTATATTCCACCTCAATAATCTCAAAAAAACATTACGAAATGAAATAATGAAAAAAAAAAAATTGATGATCAATCATCGGAGGAGGCAGAGAGTTCACTCGCGTTGCCCAAAATCCAAATCGCTTTGAATTCTCTATTTTTCACTATAATTTTGTCTTCTTGTAAGCGCATGCATATGATCTCTCGATATCATAAATGCCTCAACCATTTGGGGTGAAAGTCTACTGCGATAATCGCCTAACACCCGTTCACCTGCACTAAAAGTTATTTCAAAAGCCACTGTAGAAATAGGAGCAATTAGTATATCACGGGCCATCTATGAAAACACAGGCCACATAATTTCATTTTGTTTCCACCAAGCCTAAATATTAAAATCATCGTCATCATCCACTAGTGGGTTATTCAAATAACGTTGTAATCTAGAACTACTTGCACTTGTATTTTGAGATATTCCTTTACTTTTTGTTACTGAAAAAACACTTAATCTTCCACCTTGAGATGAGGCTGGTGTAGTGTGTGTAGGTCTATTTGTAGATACAGCTTCCTTATATTTTTCAAATAATTTTTTATATGTTTTCATAATAGGGGCAAGTTGTTCTTGATAGCGAAAATACAATCTAATAATTCTTGTAAATCAATTTCTTTACACCTAAGATCAATTACGATGGCTAAACCTAAAAGATAAAGCAATGGATTAAAATATTTATCAATTTTTTCTTTCATTGCTGTAATAATGGTAATATAATATTCATTACTCATATATTTTGTGAAAACTTTCATTATTTCTGATAACATATATAAAATAAACAGTGAAGTAAGAATATATATATATAAGAAAATAATTTTGTTACAATATAAAAAATTTTTAGAAAATCTTTATATAAGTCTACTGGCGTCAATTAAGTTATGTGAGAGTTAGTATTTCTCCTATTTATGTTTTTTTAAAAAATAAATCTATTATTTTTCTTTGTTTACAAGCTCTCTTTAAAATATTATACGTTGAATTTCATCTACTGTGTATCTTTTTAAAATTAATTGTTTAAATGACATACTTTCTCATTGACAAATTTTTTTATATTCCGAAATTCGATTAGTAGAAGACATAATAGTAAGTACCGAATTTTTTTATTACTAGTATAGAAGTTTCATATACATGCATAGCTTCTTTAACAATCAAGTTTAAAACATGAGCATAACAATGAATATGAAATAAATCACAATCAATAAGTAATTGTAAAGTTGATTTCAAATACACTGCAGTTTGATTGTAATATGATGCATTATCTAAACTAATAGTAAATATATTATTTTGCAAAGCCTATTCATATGATACATTTCTTATTTCTACCACAAATGAATGGCCAGTGTATGGAAGTTCAATAAATTTAAATGAAATGATTCTTTTATTTAATTTTCAATCATTATCAATGAAATGCACAGTGATACATTGATATTTTAAACTTTTTTTAACCACAGATCAGATATTAAGCAAACTCTTTCATTCAAAATATTTAAAAATGACAAATAATTCACTTTTAATATTCTCAATTTTTTTTAAAATCCTGTTTCTAGTAGTATTTCCTGATAAATCTTGATATTACGGTGCAAAATCTCCGTGAATCATTTCTAAAAAATCAGAATATTCACTAGTGGTAAAAGGTTATTCTTTTTTAATAATATAATCAACTATAAAATTTTGTGCACGTATAGGATCATATAAAAATGTTTGCAAATTACCAGCTGATGAACTCTCTAATTGCATTTGAGTTCTAATATCAGGTTGTTAACTTTATAAATGTCTTTGAGCATGCATTTTTAGATGACTAGTAACCTCCGCCGATACAGCACTAAGTAAATATGCACAATATTTACATTTTTCTTTAAATATAGTTGTACTATCAAGATTAGTTATAGATACTCTTTTAAGATGCTTCCAAACAGCACTAGATGTGCCCCTAGATGATGATACTACTGTTGGAAGAGGGATATTAGGTACAATAAAAGGAGAATCAACATATTCATATTGTGTATATTGATCAACATTGACATAAACATTATAAAAATTAGGATCCATAGTAATTTAAGTAAAATAATATATATTAACTAACAATTAATTAAAATAAAGAGTAAATAATAACAAGTAATATATGTTAAGAAATAATTAATGTAAAAAAATTGAATAACTAATAAATATTAATTCAAATAATTAATGTTGCCGACTAACAAATATTATACGAATATTAGCTTCTTCTAGTAAAAGTTTCTTTTTGCACAATTATAATTGCCAAATGAGATTTGAAACTTAATTGAGAGAGTTGAGAATTGAGAAAGAATGAGAGTTTAAGAGAGAGATTTGTTTGTGAGAAATAAAATGGGAGAGAAGATGGTATTTATAGGAGTTGGGGAGATGTGGGGTCAAATTATAAAATTAAAAAAAAATTAAAAATTAAAAAATGGAGCCGTTTGAGAATAACGGTCATATGACTGTTTGGTTTCAAATTCCAAAATTCTGACCGTTGGGAGGATGGATTTTACCGTTGGGCAGGTCGGGCTAAGCTAGGCTGAGCCGAGTTGGCCGGCGGATGCAAAAAAAAAAATTTGGGCCAAGCTCCAAAACGCACAGCCCAGGGTTGGTCGGGCTATGGGTGGGCTTCGGGTAGACCACGGGCTCATAGACCAATTTTACATCCCTAGCTTTGGGTCATGTCATAGTTTGCATCTCCAATACTCATCAAATATACTTTTTATTTGATAAATGGTCGGTCACTCTTTACATTGTTTTAAAAATAAAAAAAAAAAGTAATGGAATATAGTTGGACAATTAATTTACATACACGAATGACGATACACCTACTTTCCTCAATGCACACATTTAACGAAATTTTATTTTAATAACAATTGTACCCTAAAGCAAAATTACTATAATGGACATCAAAACACACCCACAATATTATTTTAAAATTTCTCTGTATACATCTTTAAGAAACAGAAAACAAAAAATCTCAATACACATCTTTTGAGTAAAAAAAAAACTAAACCCCATTTTTTCCATTGTTTGTCACTTCTTCCATTGTTTCTCACTTAGTCTCTAGTCCATTGCTTGCTACACACTCTGCCTCTATTGCTTACAAAGCAATACTCTCATAGCAACTCTCCTAGGGCTTTACTCTCTAGCTTTATACTCCATTATTTATATCGTTTTATTATTAGAATCCACAATAATTCTTGATTTGTGATGGAAGAGTTACATACCAATGAAAGTTCAAATTCAAATATAAATATGCCTGGTGACAGTAAAACTTTTTTTGTGCACACATTTTTTTTTTTTTTTCGTTTGTGATTTTAATTCGGCAAAACGATGTTGAAATATTTTGGTTTTTTCAGAAATCAAATGTCAAGAATATTCAAAAATCAACTTCTGATTTTATAACTTATACTTGACAATAAACTTCCGAAAGTATTAAAATTATTTGGTTTTAAACTACCGATCTTTTTTTTTTTTTTTTTTTTTTTTTGTTATAAAGTGCTGAACATATATGTTATATTCGACTCTGAAGTGTCAAATAAATATTTTTTTTTTCCTCTTCAAATTGCATGCACTCAAGAAACTGAGGTTCGATCTGATATGATAGTGGATTGTACTAGTCATTTTTACAGCTAAACAAGTAACTTTTAAAAATAATTTTGTAACTTAATAATTTTTTATTTGTTAGTTTGTTCTTATGAAAGCTGTGTGACATTATATTTAGGTTTTCAATAACAAAAATGAATTGCTTACTTGGATACATGATATTGGAAGGACTAATAGCTTTGTTATTATTATAAAGACGTCAGACTATGGTGGCAATGGTGAGAAACCGAGGATTTATCTTGATTGTGAGAGGAGTGGCAAATATAGATTACGTAACAAGTTAAAAGATGGCTTGAAAGACTTGTTGAGACAGACTGGTAGAAAGAAGTGTGAATGTCCATTTGATTTGAGGGCATATAAGTTGAAAACAAATGATGAATAGACATTGAATGTAGTTTGTGAACTGCATAATTATCCAGTTACGAAACATCTCCAAGGACATTCATATATAGAGAGATTGTCAGCTAATAAGAAGTCATTGTTAGCGGATATATCAAAGAGCCTAGTAAGACCAAAAAAGATATTAATTACACTCAAATAGAGGGATGTCCTTAATATGAGCACAATGAAAATAGTTTACAATGTACGACATCGATGTAAAGTTCTACAGAAAGTTGGTAGACCCCAAATGCAATAACTACTGAGTAAATTAGCAAAGGATAAGTACACTGAGTGTTATCGATATGAGGAAGGCACTATGACTGTCACAGACTTGTTTTGGGCACATCCAGTCAGGTTGGATTTGCTTCGTACATTCCTTCGTGTGTTGATTATGGATTGCACATATAAGATGAATAGATATCGTCTTCTTCTTCTTGAAATTATAAGAGTGACATCAACTGACATGACATTCTCCGTGACTTTTGCATAATTGAAAACTAAGCGAGTTGATAACCATGCATAAGCATTACAAACATTGCATGTTGTTATGGACACCAGTATTTTACCTAAAGTCATTGTCACAGACAGAGAGCTAGCCTTGATGAATGCCATTGAAAAGACCTTTTCGAATGCCCGACATTTGTTATGTCATTGGCATATTAGTAAGAATGTATTGGCGAAATGCAAGAAAAATGTTTGAGACAAAAGAAAAATGGGAAAAGTTTAACACGGCATGGAACTATTTAGTATTGTCACCGACTGAAGAAAAATACACTTATCACCTTGCTATGCTGGATAAGGATTTTAGTAACTATTCTAAGACAATCAAGTATGTTACTAAGAGATAGTTGAATCTGTATAAAGAAAAATTCATACATACAAACATGTGTATGCATTTCGGTAATGTTACAAGAAATCAGTTATATTTTTTTTTCATTTTCTTATAAGTCATATTATTTTTTTTTTAATTATTATACTTGACTATTTTTTCTTTACATCCATATGAACCAAGCTAAGAGTGCTCATGCTAAATTGAAGAGGCAATTAAGTTGTAACGCCCTAACCCTTTACATATCGTCGATATTGTCCGCTTTGGGCCATGCCCGCACGGATTTGTTCTTCCCAATGGGTCACCCATCCCAGAACTACTCTAGCCTAAGCACGCTTAACTGGGGAGTTCTGCTAAGGATATCACCACTCAAGAAAAGGCCTCGATGCAATATAAGGGTCCAATTTTTTACTTTTATAGCCTAGGGACTCCCCCTCCATTCCCAATATGGGACATCGGGACCTTACAATCCACTCCCCTTAAGGTTGCACGTCCCCGTGCAGTAGCCTGCTAGCTCACAAGCCTGCTCACATGCATCGAGAGACGCTAGGGGCCCACACTCGGCACTCCGAAGAGTCGGCTCTGATACCATTTGTAACGCCCCAACCCTTCATATGTCATCAATATTGTCTATTTTAGGCCACGCCTGCACAGATTTGTTCTTCCTAGTGGGTCACCCATCCCAGAACTACTCCAACCTAAGTACACTTAACTGGAGAGTTCTGCTACGAATTTCACCACTCAAGAAAAGGCCTCGATGCTACCCGGTGCCCCACATCGAGAATGGAGAGGGAGTTCCCAGGCTATTAAAGTAAAAACCTGGACTCTTATATAGCATCGAGGCCTTTTCCTAAGTAGTGAAATCCCTAGCAAAACTCCCCAGTTAAACGTGCTTAGGCTGGAATAGTTCTGGGATTGGTGATCCACTAGGAAGAACATATCCGTGCAGGCGTGGCCCAAAGCGGACAATATCGATGACATGTGAAGGTTTAGGACGTTACAAATGGTATCAGAGCCAACTCTTCGAAGTACTGAGTATGGGCCCCTAGCGTCTCTCGGTGCATGTGGGCGAGCTTGTAAGCTGGCAAGCTACTGCACAGGGACGTGCAACCTTAAAGGGGGTGGATTGTAAGGTCCCAGTGTCCCACATCGAGGAATGGAAGAAGAGTTCCTGGGCTATAAAAGTAAAAATCTGGACCCTTATATAGCATCGAAGCCTTTTCTTGCGTGGTGAAATCCCTAGCAGAACTCCCTAGTAAAGCGTGCTTTAACTGGAGTAGTTATGGAATGGGTAACCCACTGGGAAGAACAAATTTGTACGGGCATGGCCCAAAGCAGACAATATCGATGACATGTGAAGGGTTGGGGCGTTACATAAGTTCAAGTCAAATGACCTTTGAGGTATCATTTGAGAAAATACATTGTCTTCTTGAATTGTAACTCGTTCATGTAAAAAGCATCATTCGAGAAGAGTTTGACTGTTGGACAACATCAATTCAAATTTTCTCATTTTAGAGAGCTTTGGGGTAACGTGTCTATTTATGCGTTGAAGTACATGTTGGCAGAGAGTAAGAGAGCAAATTCAATTGGTATTGATGCTACAGCATGTGGGTGTGTTGTTAGGCGCACACATGATTTACCTTGTCCTTATGAGATTGTAGATTACATAAGACAAGGTCGTCCTATTCTACTCAGTAGCATACATGCACACTGGATGCGAATTAATATATGTATGCACAATCCCATGGTTGACAAATTGGTATTGACTTGTATCCCAGAACTTGAGTTGATTTTGAAACGATTCAATGAGTCTGATATTGTCATGCAATTGGATATGCTGAAGAAGTTGAGAGAAATTGCAAACCCAGCGATCACTTTTCTTATTGAGCCTGATGTTAAGCCTAATCCATATCGAGGACATAAGAAAATTGATATATCTTGTTATCGTGACTCATGTGCATTTGAATTGGTTGCAAATAGGCATGATAGTTATGTAACTAGGAGTACATGGAGCACCTTGTCTTTAAGTCAATCAAAGAAAACGCAACCTTCAATGGAAGGAAAAAAAAAAAAAAAAAAATGAAATGTGAAGACAAAGACATATCGTACTAGAACAAGTTTACGGAGTGCATATGTTGGTGACTCCGTGCCTATGTTAAAACCATTCATAAAGTTTATGAAGGATGTAAATAGTGATGAGAATTGTGGTTTTAGAGCTATTACGGTTTTACTTGGTCTTGGAAAAAATGACTGGGTTTAGTGATATGTTACATGAGTTGCACAACCACAAAGATGAATATGTCGTACTATATGGGTCACATAAGAGGGTTGAGGAACTGATACACATCCTGTCATACTTTGAAGACAACTCAGGCTTTGATCATTGGATGACTATGCCTGACATGGAGCATCTTATTGCATCATTTTATAATGTAGTCTTGTATCACTTGTCATTGTAGCAATGTCTCACTTTCTTACCTTTGAGATCATCGCCAGTAACCCCAGCTGATCATCGTTAGATTGCCATTGGATTTGTCAATGAAAATCATTTTGTGCAGGTATAACATATAAAAAAAATTACCTATCATTGTAGTTTAATAATTTTGTAATTGAAAAATTGATGAATTTGCTAAATATATGTAGTTTTTATTTTGATTATACTAAGTTGGTTGAATTCTCATTGGATGTTCATGCAGGTATTTTTGGAGCATGATCATCTAGTTCCTCCCATTACTGTGTGTTGGTAAGTTTTTTGGGTGAATAATGTATTGGTAAGTTCACCATTACCCTTGTGCATCAAAATAGGAGAATGCATATGTTAGCCACATTCAAAAATTCAAAGACAACATAGGACCTAATGTAACTACTCGACAGACATTTGATGTAGTTCACATTGATTGATGTATTAGGGAGTAGTTCTCGAATATTTAAAATATTTAAGATATTATTTTTTGTGATGGAATGCATATGATTTATAGTAGCACAAATTTATGATATGGATATCATCATCTGATTGCATCATTTTGTCAGCTAATGGCTTTTTTTTTTATGGAATGAATATGAGTTATAGTGGTCTTATTTATGGAATAGATATCATATTATTTAGCTTGTTTGAACACAAAATGCAATTATATTTTTCACTACTGTTAGCCAACAAGTATTATGTTATCCAACCAAGTGTAACTACTGTCAAAAAGTAACAATCTTAACCAATAAGTATCCAAAAAGCAATAATAACATAAACCAATAGTCCAATCCACCCGCATCATCACAAAATACATATCTCATTGTACATCATCTAAGAGTTACAAACATATTCACCTACTATTAAATCCACCAAAGTCATAACAAAATACATATTCCAAAGAGTACTAATAATGTCCGAGTACTATTCAATCCACAAATGCCATCACAAAATATAGTATGTTTCAAAGTATCGCGTTTCCTTGACAATACTATCAATTACGTGACCGGCGAATGTAATGTGCTCCAAAATGACCCTGAGTAGAAGAGCTGGGTGCAAATCGACCCTGGGCGGATGTGCTGGGCGTAGCTTCACCAATGTGTTGATCTTGAAAAACACGCTCAATTGCATTAATTGCATAGTAACACCTATCAGAATGTTGAACACTGTTCTTATAGCTAGCTTCAATGAAAGGATGAGTAATCTGATAAATCTTGGACATATGTTGCGTTATAAGAACAAGTAAAACATTATATACAAACCTATAACATTCTACATAAATCATTTGTAACATAAATGAAAAATGATAATACCTGTGCGTCTTGACTAAGATACTGATAATAATGAATATTCGGGTCCATCTGAGAACGACACGTTGGGTTTTGAACATACATATGGGTAATAGTTTGGTACTAATCCATGTAACCAAGAACACAATCCTAAGGCTGTCATATCAGTGTATTCCTCATCCGCTTAGATAACACATAGTTGTCTCTTGCCTTCCAAATAATATCCAAGTATGTATACATAACATTGTAGCGTGGAGCTACGACTCCTCGAAAATCACCCAGAGGGCCAAGTGGTGGATTTGGGATTGTTTGCACTCTGTCAAACTATCCCAAAACTCTATCAGGGTAATATGGTTTAACTACTTCCAAACACTTCAGGCAATCGTGATAGAACATAACTGGGTGACACGGATGGACATCTCTACAACTCTGATAGTGGTCCCAAATATCCTATAAAGAATAACAACTGTAAGATATAACTTGTAAATTTTTTATCAAATGGAGTTTTAATTTTGAAGGATTTTTTAACTTATATCATGTACACCCAAGCTATTAAGCTCCTGTCGAAAAGCTATCAGTTGTGTCTCTTCACTAGACTCTCTCCGAGAAGCCCAACGGTAAACGTATGGCATGTTTTCAATATAATTCATATTGAGGTGTGGTCGAAATCCATGAAAGTGCTCATAAATCCAACCCTCAATAAGTGTCATGTAATCGGCTATTTATTTCACACTGAACCTGCTAGCGTACCCTAATTGTTTGTAAGTATATACCAATGTAGCTGCATCCCAAGCATATGAATTTACAGTTGTCAAGTCGGACAACAAACTTAAATAAACAACATGGACCCTAGTACTAGTCTTGTCACTGAAAAGTGTAGAACCCAACAAAAATAACAAGTATGCCCTACATGCACATGCAATTCTTTCCACTAAATCATCATCTGTAACATTATGAAAGTTTGCCCTAAACCACTCAAGCCTCACTGAATTGCCCCTACACTAGATATTTCATGTCTCGCCTCTTGCTCATCAATTCCCAAGTCATTAACTACTAATGCAATGGCCCGCATTTCTGACAACTTACAAGCACTAATAGATTTTCCTATAATGAGACGCCCTAGGATTATGGCAACATCGTCCATCGTGATGGTCATTTCTCCAACAGTCAAATAAAAGGTGTTTGTCTCTGGTTTCCATCTCTTAACAAAACTAGATACAACAATCTTGTTGACGAAGCGGTACGTGCAACGAGCTAAATGTGCAAGTCCTAATATCTCCACAATGTTTACAAACATAGCGTTGTTGCCTTATTTCCACTACGCCCATGATCGAATCTTACTCAAGTGATTATGATACTTCAAGGCCCACATTTCATTAGCACCATTCCAAATAGCTGCGACAACATGACTTTTAAAACTTTTAAGGATTGATGAATTAGTTGGCCCTCCCGAAAATGGCTCAATAAGGATATCTTCATCAACAATATCAGATCATCACGAATAGGTCATCATTCATAGCAAGATCTTTCATAACTGGTACATCACGTATATGATCATCATCCATGGCAATGTCTACATCATTATAATGTACTCGAGCACGTCCACGACCACATAGATGTCCACGTCTACGTCCAGCATTCTCTAATTCATGGAGTCTTCTACTCGAAACTGTTACTGACTGACATTAACTAGGACCAACATCCATCTACATAAGGGAAATTATTTTTACAAGAGTTTTAAAAGTGAACAATAAATCTGCATAAATTTTGAAGTATAAGATTACACTTCCAGGAATGGGTTTTATGAAACAAGAAGATTTTCCGGTCACATTGCAGCAACTTTTAATTAGTTACTTTATGTAGTTAAACGAATTCTCTTTGTGCCACTATGCATACCATTGAAGTTCACTCGTGTTAGATCTTTGCCCCTCTATGTTTTCATTTCTACTAGACATAACATCAAACAAGTAGTGGGTACTCTCACAATTGTGGGATGCTTTTGGGGTTACCAAACGCGCCCAACAGTTCATACTCTCAATCTCTTGATCTAGTTTGACTAGTGTAATGTGAAATAGAAAATGAGAGTCCAAATCCGACAACTTTTATCCAAAACCCATTTTTATTGCAAACCTTTGCTGAAAATAGACTATATCACCATATCCTAGAGTTAACACCTAATCTTTTAGGGAAATTAGGAAATCTATGACTCATGCCAAAAGCCACCATATGTCATAACCAAAGTCTCTCGGTTTGGGAACTTAGATGTGAAAGGAAAAGGTCGTGAATTTAGCATCCCACTCACCCAATCAAAAGATCAGCCTCTACTAAATCATGATGTGATTTTTATAGTCGATATGCTCATGTTCTGATTATTATTAATGCTAACAGTACTATCTAAGGCAATTAAGTATAGATTGTATCACTAGTTTTGGTTATACTTTTATTTCATGCATTTTTGGAAAGCCTTTTTGTGCGAATTTAGAAGCATAAGAATCAATCACATTCCAGTACAAGCAACACAACCTCCATGCACTGGCATTCATACAGATATTTCATCTAAGCATTTAGCCTCATGGCATAGCCATGGGTATGATAAAGGGCATATACACGTAATATGCTAAAACAAAAAAATGCTCATCTAATATTCTATGGTAATGCCAAAAGAATGTTTTATAATATATGTATGATCCTATATGCAAATACCTAATGCAATACATACACAAAATGCATCTAGAGGGTCTGGCTACTAACATATGACACGTGTATTATCTCGAGATCTGAAGTAGCACACATAATCAATTTCGAAAAAGGATAAAATCCACGAATGCACATGAGCTAAACTCGAGTGTATGAAAAATGGATGCACTACATGAATATGATAAATAAAATATGATGCTATGTATATATGAAAAGCACATAAATAAAAGGGATAGAAAGACGTGGGGTT